>OY856414.1:182845900-183378400 GCA_963693085.1 Alisma plantago-aquatica | reverse complement strand
GCAGATCTAGAAACGCAAGCACCTTTCGTTCGTCCATGGTTGACTCCAAAGTTACAGTTCCCTGCCGATGCAAGAGACGCCGATCAGTACTGTTGTCGTGGCAAACTAGCATGCACAACGCCACTGTCCTCACCGCCAATTATTTTACCATAATGCCACAGTGTTTCAATGCAGCAGGAGCACAGTCTATCCAATTTGTCCTCATTGAAGTCGAATGAAGTCCATGACTGTACCATTCGTGCATATGACAATAGACAGAGAAAGTCGAATGAAGTCCATGACTATACTCAGTATATTTCTATGGTGACTAACATACACGATGCCATTTAGAATGGGTCACAAACTATTGCAACACAGGCACGACCATGGAGTGGGATGCATTTGAGACCAAACTTTCTATATTGCCATACCGGCTAGCATGAATGGCTCCATCCAAAACCGATATCTGAGATTCTGAGGACATTTCCTTTCTGCCTAGAGTAAATGACACTTTGAGCATGAAAGGACATTTCCTTTTTATCGCAAAGTTCAAAATATACTAGTCTATGTACCTTCACTAAGCAGTCATGATAGTGAATCATCTTCAAGAGGAACTAAAGACATGAACGATCCCTCAAACTCCTAAACAGTACATGTCAGTGGAATAATGTAATGGATGGTCCAACTATGCAACATGATTAGATCAAGATAGGAGTATGATTGCCTTTACGTCATGCGGCAAATGACATTGCACGTTAAATTGTTCATCTGTTAAGGGTGAAATCATATATAAACTTATTGGCATTTCTTTACTTCAAACATGAGGAGAATGTTAGCAGTTTTATGATTTAGTGCAAGAAACCAGAACTGCTGGGTGCCAGCATGAGCTGGAAGCATGGAAGGCTCTGGAAGGCCAATGAGCTTGGCTGTAGATGGAGCAACAAGAGTTGCGAAGAAACTAATAAAACAAAGAAATGAAATAAAGTCGCTAAGAATAGTGTGGAACGGGAATGAAACGACACATGACAGCCTAGTTACGGGAACGGAAAGTGTCAGTCCGCACCTGATCATCTCCATATATATATATATATATATATATATATATATATATATATATATATATATATATATATATATATATATATCTGTGTGTGTGTGTGTGTGTCGACAACTATGGAAATGGTACTACTTTTATCATTTTATGTTGTTGTATGAACACATACTCATGTGTATGTGTATATATATGCATCTGTGCATACTTACAACTATGTTTATATGTATAGATATGTATCTATATATACATGTGTATTTGTAATAGTATATGTATATCTATCTATCTATTTATCTATTTTATATATATGTGGGGGGATTATGTATATGTATATATATGTTTATAAATATATGTATATTATTTATAATATATATATATATATATATATATATATATATATATATATATATATATATATATATATATATATATATATATATATATACGCCTCGGTACAATCTGAGGCTTACGCCTCGACCGCCTTGAGACTTACACCTCACCTCACTAAGATGAAACACCTTAATGCGCCTCATGCACTTTAAAACCTTGGGCATATCACACCTCCTAGGTACTTTCTTACCTACACCTTCCCATAAGTCAAAAGAAAGGTGTTCATTCATGTACTCAACGTCCACTTAGTAATTTATGCTCCATTGTTGCTTTACCGCTTTATTGTTGCTATCTCTATTGTTTCTATACCAAATATTGATACGCAAGCACTTAAACATCCTGTCTTGCGTCAATCTATGGAAACTAAAATGATTGTTCTTGTGATCGAGATACTTGGGATCTTGTTGGTCATCTTCAGAATTGCTCTACAGTTGGATGTCAATGGATATTCACTATTAGATATCAGCCTGATGATTTGATTGAATGACTGAAAGAACGACTGGTTGTGAAAGGTTATACTCAGACCTATAGGGTGGACTATTTTAAAACCTTTTCTCCTATTACTAGGCTTAATTATGTGTGGGTGCTTATCTCTGTTGCTATGAATAATGATTGGCCTCTATTTCAAATAAATGTTAAAAATGTTTTTTGATATGGAGACTTACATAGGAAGTCAATATGGAGCAACAACCTAGGTTTGTTGTTCAGGAGTTTTTAAAAGTATGCAGACTTAAGAAAGTGATTTATGGCCAAAAACAAAACCCACTAACACAGTTTAACAAATTGAGTCTGATTCTCATTAAATTTAAATTTCGACACTCACATTCTAATCACTCGGTTTTCATAAGAAAAACCACTTCTGGCGCTTGTTATTCTTATTGTTTATGTGGATGACATGATTTTTTCTGGTAGAGATGAAGACGGTATTCAAGCTACTAAAAGGTATCTTGAATAACATTTCTTACAAAAGATCTAGGAAAACTCATATACTTCTTGGGTATTGAAGTTTCTCGATCTTCTTTTGGTATCTGTCTTTCGCAACATTCAAATGAACATGCATGCTTGGTATTAAACTTGCTAGCACCCCTCTCGATCCCAATACTAATTGGGATGACGAGTCTTCACCACCTTTTCCTGACACCCACCAATACAGGAGATTGGTTGGAAGCTGATCAATCTCAATGTCACTAGAGCTGACATTATTTCTGTTGTTGGACTTGTCAGTAGGTATTTAAATAAACCTCGACAATGTCACTAGGATGTTGTTTGCCACATTCTTAAAAATCTGAAGATTTCTCCAGGGAAAGGATTGTTGTATAGACGACACGGACACTACAAACTCCCAGTTATTATGACTCTGATTATGCTAGTGGTAGATGTGATCGAAAATCTACCTTTGGCTATTGTACCTTTGTTGTAGGCAATCTGGTTACATGCCTTAGTATGAAGCAAACTGTGGTTGCTCGATCCAATTACACTCATTTGTAATGTCAGGAGCTCTGTAATGACTCAATTGCCAAGATCTAGTCAAGCTTGCTATATATGGTTCTCTAAATCAATTTGTTAATCTTATAATCTAATCAAGGTACACTTTTATCCACCTGTTGGACAAACTAGTGGTATCGAAATTGTTTGTATGTATGTATGCTTAAACTACTTGGCTTTATATACTTATTTGAGCTATTTGTTCCCTATGCTTAGTATGTTCATTTTTCTTGAAATATGTTGAACAAATCTTGAACATAATTGAACTTGTTCATTATAAAACCGTTGTGTACCTATCTGTATTCTTGGGGTAAGGTTATAAGGCATGTTGAAATAAGATTATCTCATTGACTTTAGTCTTGAGGTTTCTCACGTAGAAAGAGGATGACATTTAGGCTTTGAGCCTCATATATGCCCCTTACAAACCTTGAAATGGGAAGCTGGTCAATGACCATGAAATGTTGTTAAGTATAATGCAAATGCACTAAAATACGGTTGCATGTAAAAAAAATTCTTTAATGTTGTTCTTTTTCTTGCTATTGCTTTAAGTTTTGCCCAACATATATGTTCTTTTAAACCTGCGGGATTATGTAATTTATAGCGTAATCAACACAATTTTGTTGATGTGTACCTATTTATGAATTTAGGTAACAAGTATACTATGACTCTTACTATGATTGTTACTTCTGTCATATTATGATAATATGATGCTCTTACTCTATTGGGATCATCTAATGTCATGCAAATCAAATTCTTATGGATTGACATATGGGACTAAGATCTTGTGTCTTGTACTAGTTTAGTTCCTATTATGCCGTGTTGTATCTTACCATATTTTTGTTTGTGATTTTATTCACATATGCTATGTGATCCATTCTAGGGAGAGTAGATGTCGATTGAGGTCGAATTGGCAGAACCAGAATTTTCAACTTGTGGTGGAGAGAGGGGTATATTATGCCATTGTTGGTTGAGAAATAGGTTCAAGTTCTAACTATTAGTAGGTTAGGCGCTGACACCACTTTATGGGGAAGCTAATGGTTTAAATTTGAACTAATTTAAATGGGCTAAGAAGAATAATATAATTTCATCAAAAAATTTCAATCAAGTATGCCTTCTATAGAGGCTCACACAGTCATATATAGGCATTTAAACCCAACTACCTAGATAGGTAGCCAATGTGGGACTAAACCCCAAGCTTTACAAAATCAAACTGGACAAACATCAAATAACGCTTAAAACACATGAAAATTAATAAAACATGATAAATGTCACACATGATTATGCCCAAGGCTATGATCGTCCTACGTCACAGATTATGTTGTGACAATGACTGTCACATTGTCACTCACATAACGATAGAAGTTGGTCATGTCGTCGATACTTGATACAAGGCAATGTGAACAGACAACCAATATTCTTGGCTCTCATAGTCACACAACACAGGGGCTCACATTAGATTAGCACTATATATAGGAGAAGTGACACATGTACCCAATGTTATCCCCTTTATTGCACCCCATGGGTATAGAGGATAGAAGAGTGGGTGTATAGGAGATAGAGAGAGCAAAGTGGGAGGAGAGAGGAGAGAGAAGTAGGTTGGGTGATTGTTTTCTCATATCTAGCAAGAGATAACATAAAAGGGGAGTGATGGCGAGAGAGGAGATAAGCGACATGAGATAACCAAAACAAAATAGATTGCATGATAATTAAACCACATTATACAAAACTCAAACACTACTTAAATACCTTCACAAAATGTGTAAATAAAAATACAATAATGAACATATATAAAATGTGAGTATAAATAAGAATAACACATTTCAAGATATGTTATATGTGAATATATAGCATTATGGATAAGATATGTGTTTGCATTTATATATGTATATTTAGTATGTGCGTTGATATGTTTTTATGTGTATTGTTACCATGCTTGTTGTGTACTTTCATACACCATGTTTTGTGTTTTTTACAAGGTTGCCAAAACTGAACCGCTCAACAGATAGGTTGAGGCCTCTGATTCTTGGTTCACTAGTTCAACCAGTGGTCTGACCGATTTAATCTGTGACGTTAGCATGACATCACTAATAGTTTAAAAGTATATAAATATATTTGATACTCATGAGAACTATTCCTGCAAAAATTATGAAACATGAATAATAGCACAAATGCTCACAAAAACTTGATATACAAACCAAATAGCAAATAGTAATCTATTCATGGACATACATATACCAACATTTACGTAGTATTCAAAATCAATTAACTAATTCATTAAGTATACAACCCAATACAATATTAATTAATTATGATAGCCTAAATATATTTAAAGTCTTTAACGACATTTTAGATTAACTACATGCTAAACAATGCAATGAAAAATCAAACAACAATCAAAGAAATGTATAAATACTATATGGATAATCAGTGACAATTCGAAAGTGACAATTAGATTAATGAACCATAGATGGAGAATAGAGGTATTACCAGTAAAGTGGCAAAAGAAACAATTATGCAACCAACATCCAACAACCAAATCAGCGAAAAAATAGCAGCAACTATATATTTATTTGCTACATGAGAGAACTGGTCAGTTGAGTTAAAACAGACCGCTCACCGGTTTACGAGTTCAATTGTCGGTTCACCGATTTAATGTTGGTCATACTTCATTTCTGACTTTAGGAGGGGACTGGACTGGTAGAGTAACTACTGGTTCCCGATTCAACCGGTTCAACTGGTTGGTTCGGTCTGGTTCTGATAACCATGACTTACTTTCTAATGAAACATGTATTAGATATTTTTTATGCATCTACTTATTTGAAATATACATAAAAATAGACATCAAATTCAATAAAAAAATCAAATGATTACCCAATTATAAAAAGAAAATTAATGGATAAAACTATATCATTGCGTTATATATCACAAATATATATTTGTTTGTGTGTACGTGAAGAAAATGCTAACAGGGGATAGAAAATATAAGAGTATATACACTATAGAGAAAATTCATATATTTTTCATCCCATTTGTTGTGTCATTTTATGCATTTCAGGTGTAATATAATATACATATCATGCTCTTTTAATATCTATTGCATTTTTTCTTATACTTGTTTGTATATGTGTATATGTATTTGATTTTTTCTTTTGTTTTTGTCATTTATTGCATTATACATATTTTTTGTGTGTGTTGTGTTTTTTCATTTATATAATTATTATTGTTTTTCTATTTATTTGATTTGTGTCATCATCTATGTTGTTCTTTATTTTTTTGTTATTTAATTATGTCTTATGTCACGTTTTATATCCTTTTTTATCTACCTCCGCAATATTTCCCTTCTCTCTCCTTGTGACTCCCTCCGCACTTCCCAATTCTCTATATTAAGTTTCTATATACCTATGATAAAAGTGAGTCGACAATTGTATGTATGACTGTTAATCGAGTTGCTTCTGACTTAGTAATTATTCTACTATTTTTAGTAATAGTGTGTTGGTAGTTGGCTACTTTATCACCGACTTTCTCTTCTATTTATCGGTGCCTTTCTCTTAATCCAACCAATTCGAATTTTCCAACAGCCGTTTTGCATGACAGTCTCATTCTGACACGGCGGTAACTGATAGACATGTCTATATATCTTCTATGATAAAAGCGAGTCGGTAGCTGTATGTATGACTGTTAATCGAGCTGCTTTTGACTTAGTAATTATTCTACTATTTTTTAGTAATAGCGTGTTGGTAATTGGTTGCTTTATCACTGACTTTCTCTTCTATTATCGGTGCCTTTCTCTTAATCCAACCAATACAAATTTTCCAATAGTCGTTTTGCATGACAACCTCATTCTGACATGACAATAACAGACAGACATGTGTGTGTTTCAACAAATCTATCTATCTATGATAAAAGTGAGTCGACAGCTGTATGTATGACTATTAATCGAGCTGCTTCTGACTTAGTAATTATTCTACTATTTTTTAGAAATCGCGTGTTGGTAGTTGGCTGCTTTATCACCGACTTTCTCTTCTATTTATCAGTGCCTTTCTCTTAATCCAATCAATACGAATTTTTCAACAACTATTTTGCATGACAGCCTCATTCTGACACGGCGGTAACTGACAGACATGTGCGTGTTTCAACAAAATAAAATTTACCTTTTAATCACTGCTATAAATACAACGAAATGCTTCAAAAAATGCACGCTCAACATGAACGAGTCATCAGGTTTGTTCATGTCTCGGTTGTCATCAATATCTATATCTATCTATATACCATCTATTTACCCTATAATAAAGCTGAATCAACCAGCCTGTGTGCCTGCTCATCGCACCTAGCTGGTTGCTTACTTTTTTTGCATTTTTATTTCTTTTTCATTTCTTTTTATTCATTTCATCATTATTTTTTTTAGAATATACATCCTTAGTATGTCGATATACTTTATTCAACATGTCTGTCTGCTCTATGTGCACATTTTATCAACATGCATGTGTTCATGAATTTATCTATTTTCAGTAGTATGTCTTAGAGTTTAGCAGTCAAAAATGTTTGTATGCTTACATATTTAAAATCTTTTATTCTTTTTAAATAAATTGTATATATTATTTATTATATATTAGCTGTCAAACATATTAAAAAAAGGGATCACACATAATCTTATTAATGTCACACTACAAAGTTAAATTTTTTTGTAATTTTTAATTGAATTACATCATTATCCGTGTTTCAACTACGTGCTTGGTCACCTTATTAGCACGTTTGTGAGCTCTATATATGTTTCAACAAAACGTTTGTGTTCTTCATCAGTTTGTCTACACACTTATGTAGTATGCATGTAAGAGTGAGAGCTCATCGTACCAGCTAGCCTGCTTAACTTATTTTTTGTAATCATTATCTGAGTTTCAGCTACGTGTGAGAGCTCATCGTACCAGACTGATAACTACCTAATTTTTTTTGCAGTTTTTAATTGAATTTCATCATTATCCGTGTTTCAGCTACGTGCTTGCTCACCTTATTAGCACGTTTGTGAGCTCTATATATATTTAAACAACACGTGTGTACGCTTCATCAGTTTGTCTACCCACTTATGTAGTATGCATGCAAGCTTAACAGTCTAACATGTTTGTGTGCTTCCTTGCTTATGAGAGCAATCCACATTATTGTATGTAAAATATTTATTATATATTAGTCGTCTATAGACACATGTCTAAGAGAAGGTGTGTAGGTATCCATAGTAATGACAGATTACAAATTATAGGTTGGAGGATTGATAATTAATCAAGTTATTATCTTTTACTGAGTTGTTTGTAAATTACAGTAGTCATTTTGGTAATCACAGATACATATTTGAATTTGTAGAGAGTCATGCATATAGTTAATCAAGTTGTTCTCTTTAGTTCGTTGTATTCAACGATTGTGAGTACTAATATAGTTTATAGAGTACAAGTAATTCTGGTAGTCAAATATACAAATTGGAGGAAGTCACTAGGTTAATCATCAACTGACACATGGTCAAAACAATATATGTAATTTTGTGAATGACACACTACAAACTAGAATGTATCTTCTAAAAATTAGTTGAATTATCCTTTTTAACGAGTCAATTCAATTATTAACACATGCTTAGCACGTGTCTTCCGCTAGTATAATAAAAGGAAGTCAGCTGGCTGTTTTCGAGCTGCTTTAGCTGCTCTCTTTTAAGCACAATATGCAGTGTATGTTTTGGTAGTTTTGGCTATATTCTTCTTCAGTTGCTCACATTTGATCATTATAATATTGAGCCCGTGTTAGAGAAATTATATAAATTTTATCAAAGTGTATCCGGCTTTGTAAAAGTGTATTCACCAATTTTCCATCTATATATCAGATAATAAAAGGGAGTCAGCTGGCTGTTTTCGAGCTGCTTCAACTGCTCCCTTTTAAGCACAATATGCAGTGTATGTTTCGGTAGTTTTGGCTATATTCTACTTCAGTTGCTCACATTTGTTAATCATTATAATATTGAGCCCGTGTTAGAGAAATTATATAAATTTTTATCAAAGTGTATCCAGCTTTGCAAAAGTGTATTCACCAATTTTCCGTCTATATACCATATAATAAAAGGGAGTCACCTGGCTGCTTTCGAGCTGCTTCAGCTGCTCCCTTTTAAGCACAATATGCAGTGTATGTTTCAGTAGTTTTGGCTATATTCTGCTTCAGTTGCTCACATTTATTAATCATTATAATATTGAGCCCGTGTTTAGAAAAATTATATAAATTTTATCAAAGTGTATCCGGCTTTGCAAAAGTGTATCCACGAATTTTTCATTGTCGGATATATTATGTTACAACTTTTACGTGTTTTTGTATCTATATCTAAATAACTATAATAAAACACAATCTTCTGTCTATTATCAAACTACTTTGCACGATAGTTTTTTTTGTGATTCTCATTTTTTATGTTTTACTTTCTATACTTCGTTCGACAATTTTTTTGACAATTCTCAATATTTCTTTACGTTTTATTTTTTAATTTTTTGTTTTGGCAGTTTTCTATTGTGATTCTCAATTTTTTTCATTTTGATTTTTATGCTTTGCTTGGCAGTTTTCTCTTGCGATTCTAAGTATTTTCATTGAGTTTTTTTATTTTGTTTAACGGTGAGTTGGTTATTGAGGTGAGTTTTGAATTTTACTGTCAAGTTAGAGAAAGGGATAGGATTGATGTTGGTCCATTTTGTCTATTTGTTTAAATGATCTATATGTGTACTTAAGCATGGGGGGAGTCACCGCGTTTTAATCGACTGGTTGGTCAGTAATTTTTTTTTGCAATTCTCAGTTTTATTTTTACATTTTGTTTTTTATGCTTCGGTCGACAACTTTTTTTGCGATTCTCATCTTTTTTCTTGTGCTTTATTTTTAAATTTTATTTTAACACAGAGTTGTTATAGAAGCGTGTTTTAACCGGTCAAGTTAAAAAAAGACATCAAATTCATATTAGTCCAGTCTGTCTATGTGTTTAAGTATTCTATATGTATATTTAATGCATTGAGCTATTTACATGACTTTTCATCGACTGGTCGCTCATTTTTTTTTGTTATTCTCAATTTTGTTTTTGCACTTTGTTTTTTGTATTTCACTCGGCAATTGTTTTTATGATTTTCAAAAAAAAAATTGCATTTGTTTTTTGAATTTTGTTTAATTAGTTGTCGGCATGTTTTGGATTTACTATCAAGTCAAAAAAAGCCACTTGATTTATCTTAGTCCAGTATGTCTAGATGTTTAAGTAGTCTGTGTACTTACAACATAGAGGGAGTCATAGATACTTAATCTACTGGTCGGTCGGTAATATTTTATTTACATTCTCAATTTATTTTTTGCGTTAATATCCTACCTATTTTCGAGTTACTTTGTTTGACAATTTCTTCTTTTTGCGATTCTCAATTTTTTCACATTTTGTTTTTAAATTTTTTTTTAACAGATGTCATAGAAGTGTCACCTTTTAGACTTTTATTGTCAAGATAAAGAAAGGTGTCAGACTAACTTTGAACCGGTCTATTTATGTGTTTAAGTAGGATATATGTGTACTTACATCTTAAATGGGGTTACTGGGCTTTTTATCAACTGGTCAGTATGTAATTTTTTTAACATTATCATTTTTTCTTTATATTTTATTTTAAAAATATTATTTTAACACCAACTTAATATAATTTAAATATAATTCATGTGCTTAGCACGTGTAACCTGCTAGTTCTCTTAAAAAACGAGGGAGGTTCTCTATGTTTCATTCTCCTAACATGCAGTGCCATTCCCTCTCCCTTTGATTCCCTCTCTCAAACATCCTGACATTTATTCCGGGGGTTATGCAGAGGCCTATCTAGCATTTATTATTTCTAAAAAGACATGATTATTCCTACCACTACTCACCATTCAACGGAAAGAGAAGAAAGATTTTGTATCCATTCATTTCCCTCCACTCCTATCCCCTATACCAAACATTGTGCAAAAGACGCCAGTTAGAAATCGACATTTCTAATGAACGAAACAAACGTGCGCAGAAAACTACTAATGATACGTAATTAACTATTGAAACCGGCTAATAAATATCACTAGTTATGGATGTAGATGTTCCCTGTTGGAATGAGAGAGCCAACAGGTACCCATCCACCAAGTGCCCGGTAGAGTAAAATACTAGAAAATGTAAGACGTCAGAACAGGGTTATTCAAACAACTCCTCGTCGATTAGCCACGGAAGAACCGAAAAGGAGCAGGGGCGGGGGATTCAATCAAACCTTACAGTGTGTGCCTTTCCCGGTGACAAAGACTATGGACGAGATGCATGGGCTCTTTCTCTCTCTCGTAACCAGCCTCGATTTATCCACTTCAGACATCATCTGTGGCCGCCAAATTGCTGGGCGCAGCGGCGCAGTTCACTACGGCTCGATTCGCCAGAGAAGGACGAGGAAAGGGCGGGCTAATCCGAAGTAGCAATGTAAGCCCTCACTACAGGGCTCCCTTTATAAAGTTAAGGCCTGTTTGATACGATGTAACCAGGTGTAGTTCGATGAATTAAAAATCAGATCAATACTAATCATGTAGTTTGTACTTCGTCAATTTTGTTTGGTATGGTGCGGGATGAAGTTATTAGTTTCTCTTGCATTGTTTGGTAGAAGTAGTTTTATTCCTGTGATTATGTTGGTTAACTGAAGAAAACATACTGCTGCGATTGTATAGTGGTGGCGATAAAAAGTAACAGAAGTAAAGCAGTGGTCCTAGATGAGTTAGACCAGTCACCAGTGGGCCCGGACTGCTATAGCTGACCGGTTTCCATTTTTTTTTTACAAGGAGAGGCAACGAACATCCAACATACGTTGCTGTAACATGGAAGCACGGGACAACTGCACCCGACCACGCCGTAGAAGGGCGCGGAACAAAAGCAACGATTTTGAGCTATTTTATGGAAAAGAATGCAGCTGCAATTCCTGCAATTACACCCCATTACACCATACCAAATGATTTGCATTCTGCAATTCACAACAATCAAAAGATCGGAATTAATATGTTGTCCTACCAAACAGGCCCTAAGGGTAGACGCAGGGAGAGAACCGAAGAGCGGCCGAGTTTTGTCGACGCCGTCGACGGCGGAGGAATTTTGAAACAGTTGTGTCTGTTGTATTTAATAACTTGGAAACGGTGGGGTACGAGGAGGGAAATCCCACGCATCGCTTGGCGCGGACCAAGTTTTCAAAATTTATATGGTTCGGAACCGATCAACGGCAAAATCTTCTTCACATTTATATGGACCTGGGCCACCCGGCCCAATTCCATGAAGGTGCCTGCGCTGCTTCTTGTGGACCAAATCATTGCCCACATAATTGGGCTTTGCGTGCCGTAGTGAGTAGTTTATTTTCTTATTTAAGGCCTAATTTGGGCGGGAGACTTTTTTAACTCCCAATATTTTTATAACAAAAGTTATTTGTGAATCCGATGATACCTCTATGCCATTTACGTTATTTGAGAGATGTGATGTGAGGACCACCCAGCTGTCGTCAGCCGCGTCCAGAGATGAGCATCAGGGCATATCCCTTGTATTAGAAATTACATCCTCCTCTTTCGATATATATATAGTTTGTTTCAAGAAAGTGTGGAGGCTTGGTGTGGTGCTTGTGGATTCCCTCCAGGTTGGTCTTTCCTATAACATTATACATACTTCTAGATCCAATTGATAATACCTAAAAGCCATGATACGATACCAGTTAGAAATATAGTCTATAGGTGGTGAATAGAATGTAGAGATAAAATTTTGAAATATCAACAAAAACCATCTAGTAGTGATTGTTTTATATGAATATCGGTATGTAATGTGGTTCAGAAACCACGAAGATTTCTTAATTTGTACCTAGTTGGATTTCAAACCAGTAAGTTTGGGCAAATAATATTTTTTGTATATTTGGGAAGGAATATAATTTTAAATTATTGCTAAAAATTAACATAAATATGGAATTATTTCTCTTTTATATCTTTGCAGCATGAGATCACCATGATTTCCTTGTAGATGCCCTAGGAAATCACTTCTTGTCCTCTTTTCCAGGATGAAAGAGAACCATTGTTTCTTCTAGAGTGTTGGCACTCCACTCGCCTAAAAGCACCTAAAGAAGACTTACTCAAAAGATCATGAGATCGGCAAAAAGAAATTGCAATGTAAGCATAGTAGGATTTTCTACGAGCTTCTAAAATAATAGGTAATCTTATGACAATGGGGAGGCTATATGTTATAACCTAGTTTTTCCCATGTTTTAATACATTAATGTAATATGAAGGACACATTAGAAAAATGATTTTCTATGTGTGTTTTTTGAAAGTTTGTGGATTAAAAGTGCAAATACTCCATATATGATGGAGTTTGTGTTGTTCACTATCTTCAATGAAACATTAATATATTTTGGAGGAGGAAAGAAAGGAAATCCAATAATCCTAAAATTACTAGAGGTAATTCACAATGTGAAATTGTGGGAACACTCTAGAAAATAGGTATTTTTGTGCATAAACTAAATAGCAAAGTCTTTATAAATTGTTGAATAATAGAATTATAGAATATTGGACAAGTTTCCAAAAATAAATAGAATACATGGTATTTTAGATAACTAAAAGAATAACTATCTAGCCAAGAGTGGCAACACAATGTCGGCGTACCAAATAAAATTATCTTGATTTAACCTTTGTATACTTGGAAATAATAATAGAAAGGAAGGAAAAGGATAATCCATGGGATAATGGTATTGTTTCAAATAATATTTAAAAAGAACAAGTTTGGTTATCCCAACCACTAGATATAAATTAGAAAAGGTTTTAATGAATTGTCATGGAACGAGGAATATTTGTTTAAAGAATATACCATGGAGAGAAATAAAAGAATAATCTAGAAACCAATGATAAATCTGTTTCTAAATAGAATAAATTATCAGAAATACAAGTATGTGATTTTCCTTAATGGCGTATTGTTACCAAATCCAAATATTAAAAAGATTGTGGTGGTGTCTTTTGGGGATCTTTGGATTAGTAGGAATAAAAGACAAAACTTTGATATAAGGGAATATGTTTTCCTAAACAATATGTCTTATTTTTCTCCCATTATTAGTTGGAGACCAATTGCCAAACGTAGAAAATATCTTGGAATTACTTTTGGAAAGAAAAAAATATTGTCCATACATACTTTCCATGGGCTTATGTGACGATAGGGGGAGAGAAAGAATTAATAAAGAAGAGTGATTTGGACTCGTGTGTATATGACAATGAAAATGAAAAAGAAAGTTTTTTTCTTTTATTATGAAAGGAATATCCAAGGAATGTAGTTATTCCTTCCTAAGCATGATCTTGTAGTACTCAGAGAAGGAGGAAATTTCGTGTTGACAAGAATATGGAGAGAAGAGAAACAAGGAGGGAAGGTGTAAGGAAGCACATATACATGTAGTACCTAATGGATACACAAGGAATCAACACATCTTTCCCCCTCGCCCTTTATCTCTTCTCCTAAATCTCTTGCCTTCATCCAACCCCTGCTCCTCTCCGACATCATCTTGGTTTTGCATCGCTTCCTAGCAAAACGTGACTCCGAATTTCTGTAGACTTTAGAGGGGGGATCCTTGCAGGAAGTCCCTAACATCCGAAATCTCTTGGCCCATCCAAGCAAACGAGGACCACGGTCTGTGATGCCTAAGCATGGTAAATGGCGGCAGCATGTCTCCTGCTGAGCCTCAACTCTGACACATCACCTTGAAGATCCTTGGGTAGCGGGGAAGAACTCTGGAAGATCTACAATACTCCCGCACCCCTTTCGCGATGACCAGAAGCACCTCCAAGCCCTACCGATCGATATTATGTCTATTGTAGTCATGGCCAATGGCTCTGCAACCCTCCGCCACACCAGGAGCAAGGAGTAGTCTTGTTACTGTGCGAGGCCATATGTGTGCGGCTGTGCGAGGATATGGGAAGGAGGCCCGACGCCGTGAGGGCAACACGCCCTATCTCCAGTTGTGGAGGAGGAAGGTGGAGTCACTAGGAGCCGAGAGGGAAGAGGCACGAATTGGGAGGATCGTTCGAGGAAGACACACTCGGCATGCGTCTGAGATGAAATCACTTATCCAGACGGGCAAGGAGTTGGAGGGAGGCGGACCAATGAGGAGCCGCCACATCATCCCTCTTTAAAGGTACAATTGTTAATCTTGCAAAAATCCTAGAAATAGCTAGGAATACCCAAATATAGTAAAATTATATATCAAAATGATCGGGAGAAAAGACTTGATTATGCTTATAACTTTAAAAGTAATACAAGGTGGGTTTAAGTGGTGATTAATGCACATGAACCCTAGTTTGTGACAAATAGGTGGTTAATCATGTTAAATATGTTACTTTGTGATGTAATCTGGTAATGTTGACTATAATGTTTATTTAACATGATTAAGAATCATATTTATGATAGTTAGAGCTGCTTATGTTGATAATCATGCACATAAAAGATTAGGGTTAAAGGTCACATCTTAGTAATAATGAAACCAACTGAATCTAAGTGATCGTCATGAAAGGATATGTTGTGAATTGTATCAAAACATAACCCTAATGATAGATTGAAAATAACAAAACCTTGAACCTTAGATTAGGACTGAGTAGGGCTTAATCTAATTGATGTGAATAACATGAATATATAGTGACACATATTTAGTATGCATGTTTCAAATACTATTGATTGGTTGTGGATTGCATTGATGATTGGATTTCATAAAAAGTGAACTTCAAATATTCTACATGAATTCCACATGACAAAGGTGCGTGGTTACGATTATGGATATCCAAAATATAATTTGCCGATGTTTTCCAAATGATTTCTGAGGACTGATTCGATAAATAAATTGTTGGTTGTTTATTTAATTCATGTTCAACTATAAAGCCAATATGAGTATCACATAAGTAAATGATAATATTCTAAACCCTAGGCTGGCGTATATTAAGGAGTGATGCACACCAGCCCTGGATGAGACGGTGATCACACCCAAGATAATATATCTAGTAAGGGTTAGGATATATAAAGAATATGTCACTTCTTATTTGCAATATTTGATTCTTATTATGTGATCATGTTAGTTGCACACATTGTGGTTGCACTCCACTTACACAATATAATAATATGTTGACCGTGTTTTGTTTGTTGGCATTTTAGGTATATGTTTCACATGATAAAAGACACGAAGAATAACATGAAAGATATCAAAGGTATTAAAGCTATAACAAGGAGGACTAGATATATGATACTGTAACACACTGGATCTCAAACCCTACCCTAGAAGTTTGACCTTTTGGGCTTAGCCAAACAAGGTTGAAGATAGATCTAAAAGCTGTTTAGTTTATCCCTAAAGAGCTAATGCATGCATATATCACCTTAATGTTTTCACAATATGCTTGGGCCAATAATGGACATAGAGATAAATAATACAACACATAAGAATTCGTGCAAATAATCATACCCAACTCTTTTGGTGATAATATTAAGTTATGGAACATAATTGGATGAGTAATAAAAACAGTAACGAGATAATGTGATAATAATAAGCCACAAATAATAATTGTGACATAACTCACTAAAAGAAATCTCAAAAGTGAAATCTAAGTTAAAAATCGTGTTCCCTTAGTCTCTATTGCCTTGAGAGTCAAGTTTCACATTATTCACATAATAATAATAATAATTAATTTAATTCTTTTTGGAGAGAGAAGATCTAAGTTTACCTAAAAATATCAAATAAAATAATAAATGACTTTTAAAGAGGAAAATAATCTTGGATTCGTATTCAACACACTTAAATTAACTTGTGAATGAAGTTTCACTTAATTTGAATAATCCTAATGTCATTAATGCATGAGGAAAGAGAAAACTAAGATCTGATTAATTAATACATCTAAAGTCTTCAAAAGGAAAATCTATTTACATGATCAGAATCTACATATCTTAGTTGGCCTCTGTGCCAAATTTCATAAAATTTGGATAATATTTGAGCCCTAAACTAAAGAGAGAGAGAAAATGAAATAATATGTCAATGTTCACTTTATTTAATTTTGAATTTGATAAGGTTTGCAGTTGTCACGCGGGTAGTATTATTTCAACTCTTGATATTTTTATAACAAAAGTTATTGTGAATCCGATGATACCTCTATGCCATTTAGGTTATTTGAGAGATGTGGTGTGAGGATTGTTGGTGTGTATGCCCTGAGAGCCAATCATGGGATGATTGGTGAGATACATTAAGATTGATTTGATAAGCATCAATGGCAAGCTTCCAATTCTTTTTGGTTTAGTCATATGAGATAATGATATAACATATTGAATGTCTAGAGAATGACAGTACTCAATGATGTATGCTTTCAGATTGAGGACCTGAACGATGAGATCATATGGACGCTAAGAGTTTGTACATTCTTATTATGTCCCTAGTCAGATGTCATTGTGGAAGGTAGATAGACAACAATGACACACAAGATTAGATTGTGGTGTTGGTTGATGACAAAATCTCATTAGTCATGATATGAAGATATCAAACCAAACACATAGGTACTTGTTAGAGAACAAGTGTATCGGACAGACCCACCGTGAGTTTGACACATGGAACCATGACATGGTAGTCACAATCCGTTCTCACAGTGATGGTGGTGAGTGTGATTCTTTAAAAGTAATACAAGATGGGTTTAAGTGGTGATTAATGTACATGGACCCTAGTTTGTGACAAATAGGTGGTTAATCATGTTAAATATGTTACTTTGTGATGTAATCTGGTAATGTTGACTATAATGTTTATTCAACATGATTAAGAATCATATTTATGATAGTTAGAGCTGCTTATGTGGATAATCATGCACATAAAAGATTAGGGTTAAAGGTCACATCTTAGTAATAATGAAACCAACTGAATCTAAGTGATCGTCATGAAAGGATATGTTGTGAATTGTATCAAAACATAACCCCAATGATAGATTGAAAATAACGAAACCCTGAACCTTATATTAGGACTGAGTAGGGCTTAATCTAATTGATGTGAATAACATGAATATATAGTGACACATATGTAGTATGCATGTTTCAGATACTATTGATTGGTTGTGGATTGTATTGATGATTGAATTTCATAAAAAATGAACTTCAAATATTCTACATGAATTTTACATGACAAAGGTGCGTGGTTACGATTATGGATATCCAGAATATAGTTTGCCGATGTTTTCCAAATGAATTCTGAGGATTGATTTGATAAATAAATTGTTGGTTGTTTATTTAATTCATGTTCAACTATAATGCCAATACGAGTATCACATAAGTAAATGATAATATTCTAAACCCTAGGCTGGCGTATATCAATGGGTGATGCACACCAGCCCTGGATTGGACAGTGATCACGCCCAAGATAATATATCCAGTAAGGGTTAGGATATATAAAGAATATGTCAGTTCTTATTTGCAATATTTGATGCTTATTATGTGATCATGTTAGTTGCACACATTGTGGTTGCACCCCACTTGCACAATATAATAATATGTTGACCGTGTTTTTTTTGTTGGCATTTTAGGTATATGTTTCACATGATAAAAGACATGAAGAATAACATGAAAGATATCAAAGGTATTAAAGCTATACCAAGGAGGACTAGATATATGATATTGTAACACACTGTATCTCAAACCCTACCCTAGAAGTTTGACATTTTGGGCTTAGCCAAACAAGGTTAAAAATAGATCTAAAAGATGTTTAGTTTATCCCTAAAGGGCTAATGCATGTATATATCACCTTAATATTTTCACAATATGCTTGGGCCAATAATGGACATAGAGATAAATAATAGAACACATAAGAATTCGTGCAAATAATCATACCCAACTCTTTTGGTGATAATATTAAGTTATGGAACATAATTGGATGAGCAATAGAAATAGTAACGAGATAATGTGATAATAATAAGCCACAAATAATAATTGTGACATAACTCACTAAAAGAAATATCAAAAGTGAAATCTAAGTTAAAAATCGTGTTCCCTTGGTCCCTATTGCCTTGAGAGTCAAGTTTCACATTATTCACATAATAATAATAATTAATTTAATTCTTTTTGGAGAGAGAAGATCTAAGTTTATCTAAAAATATCAAATAAAATAATAAATGACTTTTAAAGAGGAAAATAATCTTAGATTCGTATTCAACACACTTAAATTAACTTGTGAATGAAGTTTCACCTAATTTGAATAAATCTAATGTCATTAATGCATGAGGAAAGAGAAAACTAAGATCTGATTAATTAATACATCTAAAGTCTTCAAAAGGAAAATCTATTTGCATGATCAGAATCTACATATCTTAGTTGGCCTCTGTGCCAAATTTCATAAAATTTGGATAATATTTGAGCCCTCAACTAAAGAGAGACAGAGAGAAAATGAAATAATGTGTCAATGTTTACTTTATTTAATTTCAAATTGATAAGGTTTGCAGTTGTCACGTGGGTCGTATTATTTCCCAAATTTGTGCTTCAAACGGGCCGTCCGATCATCGCATGGATGGTTGAGATTATGTCTCCTACCTCGAGCAGGAGACTTGCTTTGTGTGAATAGTGTTTCCTTATACAGGGTTTTGTATTTCTCGCTTTTCTCCCTAATTTCTCAACGGTTCGTTGTGATTTTTTGTGTTATGCATTCGGGAGAAGATTCTACACAAATTGAGCCGTATCTCAGGCTTGAGTTTCCTTTCTACACAATTTCCCCAATTCGCCTCCGAAGGCTCTCAAACCCCACCTTCGTGGAAGCCATAGGGATGGACCATATATATGTTTGGCATCTTCTGGAGATTCTCCTCATCGTGGGTGAACTTTTTCTCATGGAAATTTCTTCTTTTGGTGTGTTTGTGACCATCGCCAAGCTACTTCCCGCCTTTGGCCTTGCGGCACCTGGCCTAGGCTCCATGCTTCGTCGGTCTTCAATTATGTGAAGAGGTGAGTTCTTCATGGTCCGTTCTTTGATTTCACATCAGTAAACTGTTGTATTATGACCTCTATGAGATTCGCACAAACTCAGGCATGTGAGAAGCTAAGATTCTCATTTCCATGGACATGGAGAGGAGGAAGAAACCCTCATGTGTTTTTCCATTTCTAACCCTCTGTCCCTTTCTTTCTTCATTTTTCGTTGTGGGAGCAATTCTGTCTTTCAACCCCGCTTTCTTTTCTCTTTTTGCCTTGTCGGGTTGATGAGGTGGTGGTGGCACCACGTGAATTGGACAGTGGTGATTGGGCTAAGTCTGCACGCCCTTCCTCTCTCTCCCTCTCTCATGAGTTTTCTCCACTTACGTGGATTTTCAAAATTTTCTGATTGGCCGATATTGTAAAATTCATATCTTTTTATCTGTTGGGCCAAATTTTTTGAAAAAATAGTCATTTGATTCAGAAAAAGATTTTCTATCTAATGGTGTTGGCTTTATCACCTAAATCTAATCTTTAATAACATGTGATTTCAATGGATCTAATTAAATAAGAATTAACTTGTAAAATTCATAACTAAATATTTATAAGTCAGGAAAATATAATAAAATATTTTTTGAGTTCAAAACAGTATAATATAAAATGTGGCATGGTTTCCATAACCTAATTCACACATTAATAAAAAGGTGGTTTTATGGTTTGAATAATGCATATGAATTGACTCAAAATCTACATATATGCTAATAGGGGCTTTGGAAGCCTAGACTTGGATCTAGGACTGACTTGGACTATTTAGACTCTAAAGTTGAGGCATGTTGTATCCCCTATTACTCCATGTTGAGAAATTCACCTATATTATTCTTTCTCTTGTTCCTGTGGACAATATCCTATACACATTGCTCTTATCTTTTGATATCATGGTTCTTGTGAACTATTTTGTTCGTGGTAATCTTGTATATTCTCTTGACTCTTATCTTGTGCCTTGGTGCATGCTAGACTTTTGATGATATGTGTCCACTATGATGTGGATGTTTATTTGTGGATATGTGATATCTTGCTCCCACTTGCATGTGGATGTTTGTGTTATTCATTGTGTGATTGCAACATTGTTTAATCTGACTATACTTTTTACTTGCCTCTACATTATACATGCTATGTGGTTCAGTAGCACTAGAGTAGTGTAATTGGATTGGTTTTTATTTATGGAAGATGTGTAATTTCCTACTGAGCAGATGTGTAATTTCCTGCTCTTTTGGGATGGAAAGGTTACCTCATACCAAGGGCAAAATGTATGATTCTTGGCCCATGTTTTATATATATTTCGGAGTTTGGCAGTATACCATTCTCTATCAGGTTTCAAGATGTATGATTCTTAGCCGCCTTTGTCTTTATATTGTTCTAGGGCTATGTTTATTTCACATGCATGCATACTGATGATAATATGTGCTTCTTTTCCCACCATGGTAGTGGATGTATATATGGCACAATCTTTTTATGTTGTTTTATGGCAAGTGTCATTCTTACTGTGATCTTTTCTCTTGATACCCAATTGGATGGTACTTTTATTTTCTATGGGAAGCTTCACTTTATTTGATGTCCTTATTTCATATATTGCTCAATTTACTTTTTAGTATGCACATTCCAGCCTTTGTTGATGTCTTCTATTTTCTCTTCTTGTTGGGGTATGCTTCCAATCCTAGGTGAAGGATATGGTGGACATGGCATAAAGTTTTGGACCTAGTTTAAGGATTTAAAAGTTGGAGACAATCTTGATGTGGTTTATATTTCCCTCTATCTGGATCCTTATGATGTACCCTTACATGTAAGTAAAGATGTTCTTTAGTAACCTTATGATAAATTGAATATAGTAAATGATTCTATTCCGCTGTTATACTTTGGTTGTTTTGTATACCATTAATAAAGATTTGAAAATTTTACACCCACTCCAAGGATACCTTTGAAGTGTGTTTGGACTGGAGGTTCTATTCTTCAAATTTTTAGTAGAGAGGTGGTTTCACTTCCTTACAACATGGTATCAAAGCCCATGGTAGTTAGAATCTGACTATTTTAATTTTGTATCCCCAAATTAAAACCCTTGACTTAGATAATTACCTCTAGGTAAGATGTTCACCCTATGCTCTATGATGAGATGATGATTTGTAACTTTTGATGCAATGAGGTTTGACTTGAGGATGCAATTAGGTTTTGAGGAGATGGTAGGTTAAGGAGGCCTTAATATGGAAATATTGTGACTTGGTTTTCACATTGATTTTGGGCCCTAATTTTAGTTTTCAATTGCAAAAGTTTTCACAACAAATTATTTTCCTTATACTACTATATGTACAAAAAAATTCTAGGATTTTCTCAATAATTTCCTGAACGAAGTCAAAATAAAGAGATATGTGAAGTTTTTTGGAGAATCCCTAGAATTAGTTGGCATAGAATCCTAACCCTAGTTTTGAAGAAGTGACTAGGAATATGTGAGATAATGTTAAGGTGTAGTGTACCTACCCTTTGTACCCTATGTTTTTTTTATCTTAGGGTTGATAGGTTAGAGACACAAGGACCTAAAGCTCAACCCTAGATGGTTTTGACTTGTTAGTTGGAAACTTAAATAACATAAATCACTAAAACATCCACAACTAAAAGATATGTGGGTGACCCTAAATGTTGATTAGTTTGACTTGTTAGGTTAAACCTTTTAAGGGGTGGAGAGTAGTTGGTTGTTTGATGTTTGGATCAATAGATTTTGAGGACAAAATCCTTTTAAGGGGTGGAGTGTTGTAACATACCAGATCTCAAACCCTACCGTAGAAGTTTGACCTTTTGAGCTTAGCCGAACAAGGTTGAAGATAGATCTAAAAGGTGTTTAGCTTATACCTAAAGAGCTAATCCATGTATATATCACCTTAATGTTTTCACAATATGCTTGGGCCAATAATGAACAGATAAAATATGTCATAAGAGATAAATAATAGAACACATAATAATTCATGCAAATAATCATACCCAACTCTTTTGGTGATATATTAAGTTATGGAACATAATTGGATGAGAAATAGTAATAGTAATGAGATAATGTGATAATAATAAGACACAAATAATAATTGTGACATAAATCACTAAAAGAAATCTCAAAAGTGAAATCTAAGTTAAAAATTGTGTTCCCTGGGTCCCTATTGCCTTGAGAGTCAAGTTTCACATTATTCACATAATAATAATTAATTTAATTCTTGTTGGAGAGAGAAGATCTAAGTTTACCTAATAATATCAAATAAAATAATAAATGACTTTTAAAAGGAAAATAATCTTAGATTCGTATTCAACACACTTAAGTTAACTTGTGGATGAAGTTTCACCTAATTTGGATAATCCTAATGCCATTAATACACGAGGAAAGAGAAAACTAAGATCTAATTAATTAATGCATCTAAAGTCTTCAAAAGGAAAATCTAGTTACATGATCGGAATCTACATATCTTAATTGGCCTTTGTGACAAATTTCATAATGTGGATAATATTTGGGCCCTCAACTAAAGAGAGAGAGAAAATGAAATAATACGTCAATGATCACTTTATTTGATTTTGAATTTGATAAGGTTTGCAGCTGTCACGCAGGTTGTATTATTTCTCAATTTTTTGCTTCACGTGGGCATCTGATCATCATGTGGATGGTAGCAATTATGTCTCTCCTACCTCGAGTAGGAGACTTGCTCCATGTGAATTGTGTTTCCTTATACACAGTTTTGTATTTCTTGCTTTTCTCCCTCATTTCTCAATGGTTCATTGTGATTTTTGGTTCTATGTGTTCTAGAGAATATTCTACACAAATTGAGCTATGTCTCAGGCTCAAGTTTCCTTTCTACATGATTTCCCCAATTCGCCTCCGAAGGCTCTCAAACCCCACCTTCGCGAAAGCCATAGGGACAAACCATATATATGTTTGGCACCTTGTGGAGCTTCTCCTCATCGCGGACAAACTTTTTCTCATGGAAATTTCTTCTTTTGGTGTGTTTTTGATCGTTTTCGAGCTACTTCCCCTTTTTGTCCTTGCGGCACCTGGCCTAGGCTCCCTGCCTTTTCGATCTTCAATTATGTGAAGAGTTGAGTTCTTCATGGTCCGTTCTTTGATTTTGCATCAGTAAACTATTTTATTATGAACTCTGTGAGATTCATCCAAACTCATGCATGTGAGAAACTAAGCTACTCGTTTCCATGGCCATGGGGAGGAGGAAGAAACCCTCATGTGTTTTTCCGATTCTAACCCTCTGTCCCTTTCTTTCTTCATTTTTCGTTGTGGGAGCAATTATGTCTTTTGGCCTCGCTTTCTTTTCTCTTTTTGCCTTGCTGAGTTTGTGAGATGGTAGTGGTACCATGTGACTTGGTCAGTGATGATTGGGCCAAGTCCTCACACCCTTCCTCTCTCTCCCTCTCTTGCGAGTTTTCTTCGCTTACATGGATTTTTAAATTTTTCTGATTGGTCGATATTGCAAAATTCATATCTTTTTATCTACTGGGCCAAAAATCTTGAATAAATAGTCATTGGATTCAGAAAAAGATTTTATATCTAATGGTGTTTGTTTTATCACCTAAATCCAATCTTTAATAACATGTGATTTCAATGGATCTAATTAAATAAGAATTAACTTGTAAAATTCATAACTAAATATTTATAAGGAAAATATAATAAAATATTTTTTGAGTTTAGAATAATATAATCTAAAATGTGGCATGGTTTTCATAACCTAATTCACACATTAAGAAAAAGGTGATTTTTAGGGTTTGAATAATGCATATGATATTGACTCAAAATCTACATATATGTTAATATGTGTTTTGGAAGCCTAGACTTGGATCTAGGACTGACTTAGACTATTTAGTCTCTGAAGTTGAGGTATGTTGTATCCCATATTAATCCATGTTGAGCAATTCACCTACATTATTATTTCTCTTGGTCCTCTGGATAATAGCCTATACACATTTCTCTTATCTTTTGATATCATGGTTCTTGTGAACTATCTTGTTCGTATTAATCTTGGATATTCTCTTGACTCTTATCTTGTGCCTTGGTGCATGTTGGACTTTTGATGATATGTGTCCACTATTATGTGGATGTTTATTTGTGGATATGTGATGTTTTGTTCCCACTTGCATGTGGATGTATGTGTTTTCCATTGTGTGATGGCAACATTATTTAATCTGACTGTATTATTTACTTGCCTCTACATTATACATGCTATGTGATTCAGTAGCACTAGTGTTACGACCCCACCTCCCGATAACCCCCCAAATAAGGGAGACCGAGAGGTCGAAGTCACACCCATAACTTCTGGATCAAAGGTTCGACACTTAACCCAGAACAATTATTAAATTTCAACAATCTATACTGAAAAGCTGTAAGAAAAATAAACTTTTGCATACCTTTCTGAAAACTTGGATCTCTAAACTTCTGTCCACTTATGGATTCTACTCTAACTAATCCTCCTTATATTTTACTTCATTATTTCACAATATGAAGATTTACTATTTGTCCTTTTGGCTTGAACCTAAAACACCGACAAACGAAACGTCGGTCATTCGAAGCTGGTATGTGGGGGAAACAATAAATGTGAAACTATGATAACAACGTAATCATTCAATTAATCATTTAACAACCAAGATTATGTTTTAAATATAACTCTGCGATCCACGAGTACCCTATCCTCTGTGCTATCCCTATAGTGGACCTGGATACAACCTTCCTTATGGTAGATCCACATTAAACCCCTCATGGTCCCACCTATAGGTGAACCAGTTTCTAGGGTTGAGTCACATGGCACTACTTGTAAGTAGCCCACTCCTTAACTCATGGCAGGCTAATCGGTCTCATGGCACTACACGTGGTAGCCCAATTTCTAACCCACGATAACCTAGACCTTACTCTAGGTTACCCCTTTTTTAGCCTTTACACGCCACAGAGGTGGACCCGGATCTATCCAGTTATACATGTATATTCATAGTGATAGTCATAGTCACTCTATAGTTGCATGAAATAAAAGCCCCAACAGTTATTTCAAGCCATGAGGGAAACATCGATAAAATCCTCGGAAAACTAGTCGGGATAATCATAAGCGTAACAAGATACTTGATCCAGAGTAACTTGATGTCCATGCATTAACATTCAATACAGTCAAACAAGCAATCAACAATATCCTGGAAATAATGCATAACATCCAAGTGTCATTGTTTTATTCAAAACATTCTCAAGATCAACTTGGATTCTACTTTAGGGTTTCTAATCCAACTTTTAGGGTTTTAGCTTCATTACACATTTATCACTTTTAATGCTCTTTTAATCCACAAACCCTAATTTCAACATCATAGGCACAATTAAAAGTCAATTAAGTCCAATATGTCTCTTTTACACTAAAACTACTATCTTTATCCTTTTAGGTTATGTCAATATCATTAAGCCCAATTATCATGTTTGAGTTCTTTTGAATTGACAACTCAACAAAGAATTACAGTTCAATTCTCAAAGGAACCCTAATTATTGTATTTCACATCTTTTAGGTTAGCAAACCCTAATTTATCATTAATTTCACTTTTATACACTAGAAAACCCAAAATATCCACATTAGTGATCTTTTATACTCAAATTGGATTTATAACAACATAACTCTATCTTATTCATGAATTTGCACAATTAAAACCATTAAAAGACATATTCTCCTAAATTAGGGTTTCTAAGCCCATTAATGCAAACTTAGGTATATGAAACCCTAAATTAAACCAATTATGTAAAAATATCATCCTTTTATATTTACTATGCCCTTTTTATTAACCACATGTTAGGATCAACTTTAATCATCCATATAACTCTTCTGAATCATTAATCAATAAAGATTTAGGTTCTTTTAATAGATAAATAATTAAAGATAACATCTTTACATACTTTTTGAATCAAAAGTAGAATTGGGCTTCAATTACATTTTTATTGAATTCCTCGTTTTCTTCTGATCAATTTTCATATATATATCATCTTAATCAGAGTTACCAATAATTGATTACGATTTCCACAAGAAAATTACCTTTGACCAATCGTTGGCTGCCACATGTCCCTTCTATATTTTCCTTTTTCCTTTCCCTGGATCACAGACCCTCATCTTGGATTCGGCTCCCGTGTGACCCAGCTGACCTGCACCCTTGTCTCCTTCTCTGTGTGTGCGGCTCTATTTTCTCTACAAAACAGAGTGCCGCCGAGGAGGTCTGCTTCCACTCGCATGCTCCAGCTTCCTACCTCCTTCTAGCAGCCGATTGTCGCCCCTATTCCTCAAGTTCCTCTTCCTTCTGGTCAGGAGCCGTAGGCTTCCCCTCGATACCCCCCCTCACTGGTGGTCGGGTTCGGCTACTCCTCAAGCCACCACCACTCCAGGTTGGAGAAGACGCTGGGTCAGGGAACAACGTCGCTTCTTAACACGCTGATCCTCCTTGTAAAGATACATACTCACGGAAAGGGCCTGAAATCGCAAGAGGGATAGGTTCCCTTTATATAGGCATCATGGTTGAGGGAAAATGAGAGTTGCCTCCCGTCTGCAGTGACTAGATTTTAGGGATTTTTCAGAATATCATTAATAGAAATGACTTAGGAGTTAGAAAGGATCGCAATTCTCTCCTGATTCCAAATATCGAATTTTCAAGAATCCTTATTGATTAGGGATAGAGGATGTGTGGACTGATTTCCTTGCATTACTATTTCTACTTCCCAAAATGGGCTGGAGGTGGAAGACAAGTAGATCACTCTTGGATCCTAGATCAACGATTCACATTGCACGCGCCCAACATAAGCAATTCTATTTTGAATGTGAATTGTGACATTTAAAGATATTCCATTCTCTTTAGGAAACTTTGAAAAATCTTATCTCCCAATCTGTTTATTCTTTTTCAACCAAATTTTAAGGGAAACTTCCTCTTGGCTTTATCTACTAGCATACACAATTTGAGTCCCAATTTCCAAACAAAAAGGGCATTATCTTCATGTGCAAGTTATCCTTGAATAAAATTTATTTAAGCATATTTTATCTCCCTTAATCTTTTATTTTCTTTATTGTGATTCCTTTTACCATTAAAAACCCTGTGGACACAAAATATCATCCAAGATGGATTCATTATTCATATTTCCACATATTTCTTGAAATATTACCATTATCTCATATTTCTTCTAAATAAAGCGATACTTAATTCTTTCTCTTTCTTGTTGCATTATCTTTCCAACTTGGACTCCTTGGAACCCAAGGAACCCAAGAGGCACGATATCCAACTTTGGATATCATTACTTTATCTTCTAGAGGTTTCTACATCTTTCTTTTCCTCATTTTCTTATTTACTCATTTAGTAATGGAATTTCTTTTGTCTTTTCCTTGTTATTGGGCCCAATAGCCAATAAAACCCACAAAACAATCAACAAGGCTATTGTAAATGAAATCTATTTATTCAAAATAAATTATATCATTATTTTTTCAAATATCTTTAATATGAGAAATTACATTTCTCACCAAATGAACCCAAAAATTGGGGTTGTAACATCCTTCCCCTCTTATAGGAATTTTGTCCTCAAAATTCAATCAAGCAAACAAACAGTTCTGGATAAGACTACTCCATGTCCATCATTGGCCCCTATGTGGCTTTACCTTACCCATGGTACTTCCAAAGAACTTTTATCATCACATTTTTTTCTGAGTTCTTTCATCCTGGCGTCTATAAACTACATAGGTGAATCAGGCCATTTCAGCCTCCCTTGGGGCTCACTAGGTTCATTGCTCAACACATGGTCGGGGCACCTCACATAGTGATCTAAATTGGACACATGGAACTCATCACACTTTACTTTATCCTGAGGGGTAAGGTCAAACTTAACCTTCTCCACCAAACATGTCAAAAGAACCCATGCATCGGGAACTCAGCTCTATTATCTATAACTTAGAGAGGTCAGATTTTCATGTCACATATTTCCCACAGTGAACTACATGTCAGTCTACTTTGCATTTTCTCACGACTCTCATCGTCTCTAGGCTCCTTTAAGCCATTGCACGATCAAAGCGACTCCATTTGCACACACTGTGGTCCATTTCTAACCATCACGTGGTCCTTTCACCAACATCACCTTACTGAAGTGGTGACTGACACAACCTCCCTTACAGAGCTTCTTTAAATCCCAATACTGGCTATGGTTCTTATCTTCACATCTTTCATAGGACAAGAACTGTCTCTAGCTATCACCCTGAACGAGCACATATGCTCTCATCTAACCCTTTAGTCTGGATCATACTAACCATTAGTTATGGGTGATGAACTATACTAACATCGAGTCCTCCATGTACCTACTTCCACCTTTTGGAAAGGAACCTTTAGGTCAAACTCAAGAACCTTTGAACTCGCCTCATGGTGTAACTGATCCATCTCTCTCATGGGTAGTTCAACCAAATCTGTCCCTTGATAGAAATCTTTCTTTCTTATATCATCTAGGTAAGGCGATCTACCATAATCAATACTACATCTCGACCTTCCTTGATCCAGGGGAGACTTACAACATCCATAGTGATGAACTTCCTTTCTCTTTCGGGGACTCTTTATCCTTTATATCAATGCACTGGGTTACTGGTATTCGTCCTTCACCCTTGGATTGCATGGCCATATACTACATGCAACTTTATCTTAGGCATCCAAAGTACTACTTTCACTTATTACCCATGGTGTATGGTGATCTTAAAATCATGATCTCCTGTATGTCATTATTCTTCAAGATCAATACCTCAAAAACCCTAAACCATTCTATCGGGGTTTCACCACCTTCTTTTCCAAAGAAGGGCTTCTGAGGTTCTACCACCATCCTTTCATTGCATCAAGGACTAGACTGGCTAACCAAACAACCATTAACTGATCTCATTACATTAGTGTTATCCAAACATATCTCCCTTTCCAAACTTAGGGTTAGTATAACAACTGAACTAGGCAAATATATCTCAACCAGAGCATCCATTACCACTTCACCTTCTTATGTATTAGGTAAAGTTGATGACATACACCTTCATGCATTCCACTTATCATCTCATCTCGACTCTAAGTCTGCATTCATGAAGTACACTCTATGATCTCATCAACATGGTGATCAAACTCAACCTTGTAAGACTCACCTCTTGGTTTTTGAATTCAACCTGGTATAACTCATAGCTCATGCTAAAAACATCCTTATAAGATGACTACCTTATTTCTCCTTAGCATTTGCAAACCATCCATGTATCATTCACTTTACCAGGGTATGTTATCTTCTCTGTCCTCATACCTCATAGCAACGTTCCAACTCACATCATCTTTTATCCTTGGTATATGACATGCGTACTGTCCTATCTCTCACTCCCATAACAAGAGGAAATAAGCATTTGGCTGCAGTCCAAATACAGAGTTCTTCCTGTTCCAAGAGTAGAGATGATACATCCCACCTTGCCAGTACACCTTTAAATCTAAGTTGAAATGTGTTGTTTATGCTTCTATATTACAATCATCTTGATATCCAAGTTACCTCCATGGAAAACTGGTTTCGAACCTACTTGGGTCACCTCACAATCCTTGGTCATCTCCTCTAGATCTATAGGGTGCCGGCACTTTTGGGGTCATCCCTCTTCCCTTATGCATTCAGAGAGTTCCCTACTCATTTGCCCTTTGGGTCCCATGAGTTCATGAAGGTGATCAATCTCCTAACCCATGGCCCTCAGACAATGATAGCTGTTACCTCCCGACCCTATGGTCATGTGCAACTAGGGAATTAGGCAACTCCTATTTCCATCGGTCTTATCCCTACCTGACCCTAGGATAGACTTAGGATTCTCTTTAGTACATGTTCACCTTAGAACCTTACCCAAGCCTTCATCATCTCTCTTTCTGCATTCAAGGGTGGACTTTCATCCTTTCATGGGGTCATGGTGACCTGCCTACCTTGGTCAGGCCCCATACCGGTTTCCTCCATGGTAACACATCCACATGCACATAGAGATGGTTATCGATGGGTCTACATGCTCATTCTCATACCATGTACTTTTCACTTAGCTTCTTAAGATCCTATAAGACCTCTTTAAGTTACCTTAAACCAACAAAACTGGTATACACCCTACACAAGGGTCCCTCTCCCAGGATGGGAGGAAACTACAACTCTTGCCCACAAGGTCACAAACATCCTTAGGTCTAGGGTTTACATCCTTATGCTTAACCCTAGTATGCTATTAAGGCACAAGAAGACCACTAAACTAGGCTAGGTCATACTTGTTCTCTTTCCTTAAAACTGGATCAAGATTATACCTTCCTTTGTCATCAACTTAGCTGTGAGGGGTTCATCAAACATACCTTAAACTTAAGGGGTTTTCCTTTCCTCTCAACATAAGAAGTACCATGCTCGCTTCTATAGGAACTCAATTCTCTTCGTGAGCATTAGGTACACCACTTCCCCTCTTAGGCCTAGGAACCCTAGGTTCACATGTAGGTGTCCAACTGCATGCTCTATCTATTAACCACAAACCAAGCATGCAAAAGGCATGATATGCACTTCTTTTCATCCTTCAACTCGAGCAACACTTAGAGTTGGGTCCTCCTTAAGGACAACCAACAAGGTACAAGGCCTCATAACCAATAACTATACTTCTCCAGGTCTAAGGAACTCTTCTTCTCATCTAAACCATAGGTACATAGGTATCATCAGACTCATCCTCTCTCTAGGGTTTGGTTCCTCTCATGACCACCAATACATCAAAAACCTCTAGGGATCAAGCATGTGGTGACCACTATCATCCACTTAGGTCGCAACATCCTCAACTCCCTACATATCTCAGAGTTTAGGATTCCAACCTTCTTGCTGGGTTTCCTACTCTCTCTCTAGAGCTAACCCTGCATCCAACCTCACCATTTGAGGTACTCTCTTCATGAAAGATCAACCTCAAAAGCATGCCCCTACCTGGATGAAGCCTATGTTCAACTTATGTTCGCTCAAGGTTATCCATAGATCTTTATGCTTATTTCATAAGCCATCCTTTATACCCTCCTGGTCAGGGTCTCAACCTATTGCTCACACTACTGATACATACTCTGGGTGACTACTATGCCATGCTCATGGGGTTTCCATAGGTTCTTCACTAACCTCTTCATTGAAGGAGCCATCCTTCACTCCAACATGTACGAACCTTTCTAGGGTTAGGTCATCCAAGGTTCATAGATCATATGGCATCCAAAGGCATACCCTCACACCTAGTCCAACTCATCATGCCATCTCTCTCTCTCTCTCTCTCTAACCTTCACTTAGGATTAGGGTTAGCATCATCCTCAGAGGATGTTCCAGGTCTCTACTTGCAATGGAGATCTATATCTCCAACACTAACTTATCCTTCTGACAAGAAGGTCTAGCCTCAGGTCTCTTCTGAGGACATGCCAACTTATTTTGTATGACCTAAACATGTATCTATTCTTTAATTTGTGCTTAATCGATTAAGCTTATGTCCATGACATCTTATTTACATGCTTTTCATTTAATTTGGTGGAGGATCCCTTAAACCTTATCAACCTTACCCATACCTCAAGAGGGTGAGGAGAAGAGAGAGAACCCTAATCCTTAAAGTCCTTAACAGAATTTGAGTTGAGAAGGGATGAATCAAGATGAGAAAGTCCTAAAGGTATCTTATTTCGATTCATACCCTAAGACTTTGGCCAGGTAGTCACACGGATCTGGGAGTCCTCGTATTCCGACTAGCGGTGCAGAGGAAAATATTGCCAGCCCCCGGTCAGGATCCTTTTCTAGACACCTCTGTCTTTCAGATAATCCTATAATAACTCCCTTGGGTTCTATGGAGTTTGTAAAATTTAATAATTATTAATGGTTAAGTGAGGAACCTACGCTCTGATACCAAATGTTACGACCCCACCTCCCGATAACCCCCCAAATAAGGGAGACCGAGAGGTTGAAGTCGCACCCATAACTTCTGGATCAAAGGTTCAACACTTAACCCAGAACAATTATTAAATTTCAACAATCTATACTGAAAAGCTGTAAGAAAAATAAACTTTTGCATACCTTTCTGAAAACTTGGATCTCTAAACTTCTTTCCACTTATGGATTCTACTCTAACTAATCCTCATTGTATTTTACTTCATGTATTTCACAATATGACGATTTACAATTTGTCCTTTTGGCTTGAACCTAAAACGCCGACAAACAAAACGTCGGTCAGCCGAAGCTGGTATGTGGGGGAAATAATAAACGTGCAACTATGATAACAACATAAGCATTCAATTAATCATTTAACAACCAAGATTATGTTTTAAATATAACTCCGCGATCCACGAGTACCCTATCCTCTGTGCTATCCCTGTAGTGGACCTGGATACAACCTTACTTATGGTAGATCCCCATTAAACCCCTCATGGTCCCACCTATAGGTGAACCCATTTCTAGGGTTGAGTCACATGGCACTACTCGTAAGTAGCCCACTCCTTAACTCATGGAAGGCTAATGGGTCTCATGGCACTACACGTGGTAGCCCAATTTCTAACCCATGTAAACCTAGACCTTACTCTAGGTTACCCCTTTTTTTAGCCTTTACACGCCACAGAGGTGGACCCGGATCTAGCCAGTTATACATGTATATTCATAGTGATAGTCATAGTCACTCTATAGTTGCATGAAATAAAAGCATCCAACAGTTATTTCAAGCCATGAGGGAAACATCGATAAAATCCTCGGAAAACTAGTCGGGATAATCATAAGCGTAACCACATACTTGATCCAGAGTAACTTGATGTCCATGCATTAACATTCAATACAGTCAAACAAGAAATCAACAATATCCTGAAAATAATGCATAACATCCAAGTGTCATTGTTTTATTCAAAACATTCTCAAGATCAACTTGGATTCCACTTTAGGGTTTCTAAGCCAACTTTTAGGGTTTTAGCTTCATTACACATTTATCACTTTTAATGCTCTTTTAATCCACAAACCCTAATTTCAACATCATAGGCACAATTAAAAGTCAATTAAGTCCAATATGTCTCTTTTACACTAAAACTACTATCTTTATCCTTTTAGGTTATGTCAATATCATTAAGCCCAATTATCATGTTTGAGTTCTTTTGAATTGACAACTCAACAAAGAATTACAGTTCAATTCTCAAAGGAACCCTAATTATTGTATTTCACATCTTTTAGGTTAGCAAACCCTAATTTATCATTAATTTCACTTTTATACACTAGAAAACCCAAAATATCCACATTAGTGATCTTTTATACTCAAATTGGATTTATAACAACATAACTCTGTCTTATTCATGGATTTGCACAATTAAAACCATTAAAAGACATATTCTCCTAAATTAGGGTTTCTAAGCCCATTAATGCAAACTTAGGTATATGAAACCCTAAATTAAACCAATCATGTAAAAAGATCATCCTTTTAGATTTACTATGCCCTTTTTATTAACCACAGGTTAGGATCAACTTTAATCATCCATATAACTCTTCTGAATCATTAATCAATAAAGATTTTGGTTCTTTGAATAGATAAATCATTAAAGATAACATCTTTACATACTTTTTGAATCAAAAGTAGAATTGGGCTTCAATTACATTTTTATTGAATTCCTCGTTTTCTTCTTATCAACTTTCATATATATATATATATATATATATATATCATCTTAATCAGAGTTACCAATAATTGATTACGATTTCCACAAGAAAATTACCTTTGACCAATCGTTGGCTGCCACATGTCCCTTCTATATTTTCCTTTTTCCTTTCCCTGGATCGCGGACCCTCTTCCTGGATCCGGCTCCCGTGTGACCCAGCTGACCTGCACCCTTTTCTCCTTCTCTGTGCACGTGACTCTATTTGCTCTGCAAAATAGAGTGCCGCCGAGGAGGTCTGCTTCCACTCGTAGGCTCCACCTTCCTACCTCCTTCTAGCAGCCGATTGTCGCCCCTATTCCTCAGGTTCCTCTTCCTTCTGGTCAGGAGCCGCAGGCTTCCCCTCGATACCCCCCCTCACTGGTGGTCGGGTTCAGCTACTCCTCAAGCCACCACCGCTCCAGGTTGGAGAAGACACTGGGTCAGGGAACAACGTCGCTTCTTAACACACTGATCCTCCTTGTAAAGATACAAACTCACAGAAAGGGCCTGAAATCGCGAGAGGGATAGGTTCCCTTTATATAGGCATCATGGTTGAGGGAAAATGAGAGTTTCCTCTCGTCTGCAGCGACTAGATTTTTGGGGTTTTTCAGAATATCATTAATAGAAATGACTTAGGAGTTAGAAAGGATCGCAATTCTATCATGATTCCAAATATCGAATTTTCAGGAATCCTTATTGATTAGGGATAGAGGATGTGTGGACCGATTTCCTTGCATTACTATTTCTACTTCCCAAAACGGGCTGGAGGTGGAAGACAAGTAGATCACTGTTGGATCCCAGATCAACGATTCACATTGCACGCGCCCAACATAGGCAATTCTATTTTGAATGTGAATTGTGACATTTAAAGATATTCCATTCTCTTTAGGAAACTTTGAAAAATTGTATCTCCCAATCCATTTATTCTTTTTCAACCAAATTTTAAGGGAAACTTCCTCTTGGCTTTATCTACTGGCATACACAATTTGAGTCCCAATTCCAAACGAAAAGGGCATTATCTTCGTGTGCAAGTTATCCTTGAATAAAATTTATTTTAAGCATATTTTATATCCCTTAATCTTTTATTTTCTTTATTGTGATTCCATTTACCATTAAAAACCCTGTGGACACGAAATCTCATCCAAGATGGATTCATTATTCATATTTCCACATATTTCTTGAAATATTACCATTATCTCATATGTCTTCTAAATAAAGCAATACTTAATTAATTGTTTCTCTTTCTTGTTGCATTATCTTTCCAACTTGGACTCCTTGGAACCCAAGGAACCCAAGAGGCAGGAAATCCAACTTTGGATATCATTCCTTTATCTTCTAGAGGTTTCTACATCTTTCTTTTCCTCATTTTCTTATTTACTCATTTAGTAATGGAATTTCTTTTGTCTTTTCCTTGTTATTGGGCCCAATAGCCAATAAAACCCACAAAACAATCAACAAGGCTATTGTAAATGAAATCTATTTATTCAAAATAAATTATATCATTATTTGTTCAAATATCTTTAATATAAGAAATTACATTTCTCACCAAATGAACCCCAAAATTGGGGTTGAAACAACTAGAGTAGTATAATTGGATTGGTTTTTATTTATGGAAGATGTGTAATTTCCCACCGAGAAGATGTGTAATTTCCTGCTCTTTTGGGATGGAAAGGTTACCTCATATCGAGGGCAAGATGTATGATTCTTGGCCCATGTTTTATATATATTTAGGAGTTTGGCAGTATACCATTCTCTATCAGGTTTCAAGATGTATGTTTCTTGGCCGCCTTTGTCTTTATATTGTTCTAGGGATATGTTTATCTCACATGCATGCAGGTTGATGATGATATGTGCTTCTTTTCCCACCACGGTAGTGGATGTACATATGAGACAATCTTTTTATGTTGTTTTATGACAAGTATCATTCTTACCGCGATCTTTTCTTTTGATACCCACTTGGGTGGTACTTTTCTTTTCTATGGGAAGCTTCACTTTATTTGATGTCCTTATTTCATATATTTCTCAATTTACTTTTTAGTATGCACATACCAGCCTTTGATGATGTCTTCTATTTTCTCTTCTTGTTGGGGTATGCTTCCAACCCTAGGTGAAGGATATGGTGAAAATGGCATAAAGTTTTGGATCTAGCTTAAGGAGTTAAAGCTTGGAGACAATTTTGATGTGGTTTAGATTTCCCTCTAACCGGATCCTTATGATGTACCCTTACATGTAAGTAAATATGTTCTTTAGTAACCTTATGAGAAATTGAATATAGTCCATGTTTCTATTTTGCTGCTATACTTTGGTTGTTTTGTATACCATTAATTAAGATTTGAAAATTTTACACCCACTCCAAGCATACCTTTGAAGTATGTTTGGACCGGAGGTTCTATTCTTCAAATGTTTAGTAGAGAGGTGGTTTCACTTCTTTATAGATACTTCTTCTCGTTAGGTATTAGTTCCATGAGGTATATCATTTTACAATTGTAAACAATATTCAAAATTTAATTGAAGTTGTTTTCTATTATTTATTATTTGACTAATATGGATCCTTGGGAATATAGGTAATGGCTCTCAACTTGGTCTTTCCTTAATTAGGGGACGTGGAAAGTGAGGTTGTTACACTATACATAAGCATAAAATAAGATTCTATCATGATATATAAGATCACATCTTCCAAAATGAATCCTATAGATCAAGTTTGTGTTAAAGTGATGAGATATCTCCCCTTTATATAGGAACGGATTAGCTTGGTCTCAGGAAGAAAATTTTATTATGAGTGTCCTTGGTCAATAGTGTTAGTATGTATGCCTAGAGAGCCAGTTATATGATAATTCTAATGGCATAACTTGTAAATGATTTGATTAATAATAAAGGCAAGCTTCCAATTTATTCTATTTTATTCAGTTATGAGATAATGAAGTAACATAATATATGTCTAGAGAATGTTATTACTCAATTATGTATGTCTTCCGGTGCATAACATGAACAATGAGATCATACAGATGTTAAGAGTGTATACATTCTTATTATGTCCCTAGTTGGATATTATTGTGGAAGGTTGATAGACAACAACAACACATAAGACTAGAGTGTGTGTTGGTTGATGGTAGAATCTCATCAATCATGATATGTGATATCAAACCAAGCACATAAATACTTGTTAGGGAATAATGTATCAGATAAACCCACCATAAGAGTGATACATGGAAACCATAATTAGTAGTTAGAGTCATCTCTTATAATGTTAGTGGTGATTGTGGTTCTTAGACCTGAAGTCACTACACTCATCACATGCCATTTGGTGTACTTTGACATCATCTACCATGATTCTAAATAAGGGTTGCCATAAAGGTGATGATCCAACTGAAGGGGTAAAACTCATAGGGTGCAAGTGGGTCTTCAAGACGAAGACTGACATATATGGTAAAGTACAAACCTATAAGGGAAAATTGGTTGCAAAGGGTTTCAGACAAGTTCAAGGTGTTGACTATGACAAAACGTTTTCTTCAATTGACATGGTTAAGTCGATCAAGATCATGCTTGTTATTGCATCTTATCATGACTATGAGATTTGGCAGATGGATGTTAAAACCACATTCCTTAATGGGAATCTTCTTGATGATGTGTACATGACACAACCTGAGGGTTTTATAAACTTAAAGGATGCAAATAAAGTATTTAAGATACAAAAGTCAATCTATGGATTGAAGAAAGCATATCGGAGCTGGAATCTTCATTTTAATGAGATAGTCAAAGAGTTTGGCTTTACTTAAAATGAAGATGAACCTTGTATGTACAAGAAGGTGAGTGGGAGCATGACTGTATTCCTCATATTGTATGTGGATGACATACTTTTGATGGGGAATGACATCCCTACTTTACAAAAGGTAAAGACATGGCTAGGAAATACATTTTCTATGAAAGACTTAGGTGAAGGGTCCTACATATTAGGAATCAAGATCTATAGAAATAGATCCAAAAGGCTTCTTAGGCTAAGTTAGAGAACATACATTGATAAATTGTTGAAGAGGTTCAACATGGAGAGCACAAAGAGAGGAACCTACGCAAGTTTCATGGAGTTACCATATCTAAAGCTAAATGTCCCAGTTCTTATGAAGAAAGGGAACACATGAGTATGACTCCATATGCATCAACAATTGGATCTGTCATGTATGCAATGTTGTGTACTCATCTTGGTGTCTCATATGCATTAAGCATGACGAGCACATATCAGTCAGATCCAGGTCATGCTCTCTGGACATCCGTGAATAACATCCTTAAGTACTTGAGAAGAACTAAGGATTACATCCTGGTCTATGATGGAGGGGAAGTGTTGGTGGTAAAGGGTTACACCGATACACACTTCCAAACTAACAAAGATGATTATAGACTGCAATCTGGATTTATGTTTTGCATCAACAATGGATCTATGAGTTGGAAAAGTTCCAAGCAAGAGTTAGTTGCTGATTCTACAATAGAGGCCGAGTATATTTTTTATATCCACAATTTTGGTAAAAATTGGATTATGTAAACAAATCAATTTGAAAATTCTCCAATTGTATTATTGATAGAGTATTAATGTTAAACACCAAAACAATTTTGGCATGGGTGCTTTTGGGATAAAAGGGATTCATACATGATAATGGCTTTTGATATGATAAATAAAGTAGTAGTTATCTCGCCAAGAGTGGAAACACAATGTTGATGCACCAAATAACATTATCCTGATTCAACCTTTGCATATTTGAAAATAATAATGGAAAGAAGAGAATTCTAGAAAGTGGGAGGAAAGGATATAACATGGGGTAATGATATTATTTTAAATAATGTGTAAAAGGAGTAATTTTGTGTGGTAAAAGTATCCCAAAAAATCCCAATTAACATGACTTGGGAAAGGATATTAGTGAGTTTCCAGAAATAGGAATAATTGAATTAAGGGAGACAAAGAATGATCTAGAACCCAAGTCATTAAGTAATTCTCTATGAATTAATAATAAATTAGATTATCCAAAATACACCATATAAGTTTATACTTTCCTTTATGGCTTTTGGATTTACGAAGTCCAAGGAATGATGATGGAAAGAAACAATTATGTCCCTTTATCGCTTGCACTAAGGATAATGATAATAATCCAATATGTGTTGAATAGTGGTACACCTTCCTTAGTTTGGGTTTCATACCCCATCCTTTTATGAGGAAAGTTGGTCAATCCCAAAGGGGTGAGTAATATTATGTGGTTTTGGAAATTATAAATCTTTATACGGTTGTGTATGGTGAGAAAAGGCCTGGTGAGTCAGTGGTCATGTGTTAATCACCTTCCTTTTATGGCTTAAGGCATGCGACTCTCTCTCTCTCTCTCTTTATTTCTTCTTTAGATGAAACGACCAAGGGACCCTTTAGGGCCTATAAGAGGACCCCAAAGAGAAATGCATCAAGGGCAAAAAGCCATGTTTTTATCCTCTAAAATATTGAGGAAATCCACCTTCATGTCAATGAAGATGGTCCAGTGGAGGTTGCAGGCGGGTGCTCAGGTTCCTAGAGGAACACCAAGGTGACTGACCATTGTTGCATAATCTCTAGGCCGGTGGTATGGGTCGGATACCCAACAAACAATAGGGAGCATGGAGCTTCGGTCCTTCCATCCTCACAACGAGAGAAGGACCTGTAGGGTTTCATGGTGGGTTGTGAGATTGAGGAAAAGAGTATGAGGTCTGGAGAGGCTTCTCTAACCTCTTGTTCTATGCACGAGATACCTAGGTATGATCAAACTCATCTTTTTCTCTGTTGAACAACCTATTGTATACTTGGCAATCTAGGGACTTATCTGCCCCATCTCCAACCACCTTCATTCGTGCCCACCAAACACCTAGGTCTGACAAGGGCGGGTGGGGATTGCCAGACCTCCCTTGGGGCCTTAAGGCCTAGGAAACTGTTAGGACAACATGTGGGTGCGTCACTAGGGTAGACATGCCATTGTCGTAGGGTAAGGGACGAGACAGAGTGAAATGTCTCAGATGCCATGACAAGCACACATAAAGTGCAGGGGCATGGGTGTCTTTTCCCCTTTATAACCCAGCAAGCTGGCTAATAAGAAAAGTAATCCTTTTGTTGATGTGGAAGGGTGCCATTGACATAATTAGATTAATCTTAAATAATTGTAGAAAATGATTGATATCTCAGATGGGGAAATGTGATATATGAAAATTGATCAGCTAAATGTAGGTAATCTAAATAAATTAGTTCTAGATTCTTGTATTTTTTTAGCAATCCGAACATCTTCATTACTGAAAGGCCATACGGCATATACACATAGGGAAAGTGATACTAGAAGTACATACACCCACCAAGAGCAGGACTATCAGATCACCAAAACTCATATTGGAATGATAATAAAATGCTTCTGCATTGATCTCTTTTCCACGAGGTTGACATAAGCAACTTTTCATAAAAGATTCCTTCAAACTAAGCATAGATCGGTGGTGATCAACCTGTTAATGAAAAATATGCAGACCAGTGTTTTCCGCTACAAGATAGACCCAGTAGTGAATCAGAACAGAACAAAATCGAGGCCAGTAAGAGCAAAGACTCATAGCTCCCAAACAAAGAGAACAACAACGCCGACAAGCAGTGACAACAACGCCAACGAGCGGTGAGAAACGGGCAGAAGAACCTTCCACAAAAAAAAACAAGAAAAAGACTAAAAAGAAGAAAACCTAGAAACAATAATGAAAGGAAGAGAGAAGAAGAAAGCAACCCGACGCTGTGGAGATCAAGAATGGAGGTTTTGTAACGACCCCATCTCTCGGTAACCCCCAATTAAGGGAGACCCGAAGGTCAGAGCCGTTATTCAATTAACAGGATCAAAGGTTCAACAAATAATCAATAATAATTAATAAACTTTACCAACTAAACTGAAAAATGGTATAAAATAAAACTTTTCTTACCTTAGAAAAACTGGGGAATTCTAAACTTCTATCCATGAAGATTCTAATCTAACTAATCCTCCTGTGCATGTTATTTCTCATTTAATTCCACATATGCCACTTTACTGTTTGTTCTTTTCATTTGTACCTAAAACGCCGACAAAAAAAACATCGGTCAGTATATCGAAATATACTGGTATGTGGGGACAACCAAAAGTTTGCACATATGGCTAACAATTTAATAATCACAATCAAATTATTTAACAAGCCACTTTAAATTTCAATGTGTCATTCTCCACCGCTTTTGCCCTAACCCTGGAACACCCCTCTAGGGTTTCTCTTTTGCCATTGACTTAAGGCCACCTTCTCAATCCCGAGCTTGGTGCCTGGGAGTCACCTCTCACGATGCTCCATAGTCATGCATCATAGACCACCTTCTCATTTCCGAGCTTGGTGTCTGGGGTCACCTCTCATGGTGCCCATTGGTCTACCCTCCTGGGCCTGACCTTTATGGCATCTTTAATCAGGGTGGCATGTAGGTGCGAGAATTCACATGTGTATATATAACTGTGATAGCCATAGTGACTTTACAATTGGAATATGAACATCCAAACTGTTTAGGTTGCATTCAATGTGAGGAAACATTCAGAAAACCCTCGAGAAACTAATGCGATTAATTATAATTAACCACATACCTGATCTGATGATTTGAACAGAAATATCCATGCAAATAAGAATCCAAGCAAGCAAGAATTTTCAACAAGATACGGAAATAATCATGTAATTCCCTTTTACTACTCATGTCATCAAGATCTATTAAATCTAGCTCTCTTCCTAGGGTTTCTAGTCCACTTTTAGGGTTTCCAATGCAATTAGAGCTTCCCTTCATCTTTTTACTATCTTAAACCCTAATTTAATGCAATTGATCACAAACCCTAATTATCTCAACATCTAATCCTCAGTTTCAGATTTAAAGGCATAATTATCCATTAATTAAGCCTCTTAAACCTCTTTTACATTAAAGCTAATATTTTTATCCTCTTAATCCATGAAAAGATTATTATGTTCATTTATCATCAATTCGAAGTTCATTATAGTCTAATTCACATATGAACTTCATTTACCATTAATTCTATCTTTTATTCATTAGAAAACCCTAATTTCCTCATTAAGGGTATTTAACCACAATTAGGGACTTCCATACTCGAAATAGCTTGCAAACATTACATTTCAGCTTAATACATGAATTTCAACAATTAAAGTCATTATGAATCATAATCACTAACATTAGGGTTTTAAGGCCCATTAATACTCATTGAACCCTAAATTAAACCAATTATATGCAAAGACCATCCTTTTAGATTTATTGTGCCCCTTTTATTAACAAAAGGTTAAGATCAACTTTAATCATCCATATAACCCTTTCTAATTCATTAATTACCAAATGTTAGGGTTTTTCATTGATTAAACTATTAAATATAGCATCTTAATATACTTTTTGAATTTTGAAATAGAACTAAGCGTCAACTACATTTTTATTGCATTCCTTGCATTTTTCTGATCAATTTTCATGTATGACATGTCTTATTCTGAGTATCTACCACTTTCTATAATTTTTGAAAGATTAAGTTACCTGAGCCAATTGTGGCTTGACACGTCAACGATTCTTCTATACTTTGGGCGCCCCTTTTTAATTTGCGAAAGGACTCCAGTGCCCTCAGGTGTCATGCGCACGCATAGGGGAATTTAAGTCATTTAGTTATATCCTTCCCTATCCTCCCCTTCGTCTCTCCCGCGCCGCAGCGCCTACGAGCAGGCTCCATCGCCGGGTCAACCCCATGGTTGACTCTCGTTGCTGGAGCCCGAAAGCCAAAAGAATCAGCACTGAGACCTTCGCGAAGGCCACACGAACTTGCTGGACTCATCCTATCGCATGCTAGCGGCGCCCCACCCTCGACCGAGGTGGCCGTTCATCTTGCAGGAGCAGGTGCTGCTGTCCGGGAAGTAGGAGGGGCAAGGGGGTGAAACTAACCGCTGCGGAAGAGTTGGGAGAGAAATCTGATGCTAGGGTTGAGTTTATGGAATCACAAAGGGGTTTGTAGCCCTCTCCCTTAAATAGCAGTTTATGGAGGTAGATTCCTGCGGAAACTGGATTTGGGCGAACGCCTGTTATCCTCCAAAACAATTAAAGTTTAGGATGATCGGGTGCAGATTCGTTCTACGAATCTACTGGACTAATTTCTATACTGATTCACCCATTATTTTGCAAGCTATTGGTTTTGGAAAGTCCACCCTTTCAACCTCCCGTTTCCTTGTCCGACTGAGGAAGGTGACAACACAACCTCTGTTGGATCCGAATCCAATGGCTGTGGTGTCACGTGCTTAATCCAATTATAGATCTAATGGGAGATAAAATCGTGACAAAATAATTTCCTCTTCACTTTATGAATTTTTGTAAAATCCATATCTCCCAAACCGAGTGCCCAAACAATCCCAAGATTTGAGAGAAACTTAATAATGATTTAATCTAGCTCTCTGCCAAATCTGGGCTCATTATCTAAAAGAAAACGTTCCTTTTCTTTAAGTGCAAGATATCACTTAATATATATTTATTTCTCAGATAGTTTCTCTTTCTCTTGCTATTAGATTATATTTTTGAGTTCCTTGAACCTCAAGGAACCTTCATGGCTCGAAATCCCCTCTTGGGAATATTTCCTTAGCCTCTTTCCTTATCTTTCACCTCTTTTCTTATTATCTTACTTTTTCTTTATTAAAATATCTCTTTTTGAGAATTTCTTTTTATTTCTCTTTTATTTTCCTCATTAGTATTCCTTTTATCATTAGGAATCCTTGAAATACGAAATTCCACTAAGGATAACTCAATTATACTTCTTTTCACTTGTTTTTTCACCTTTTACCATTGTTTTCAATTTCTTTATTAACAAGGAAATACTTTATTGGTTTTTTCTTTTCTTATTGCTTTTCTTTGCAACTTTGGATTCCTTGGAACCCAAGGAACCCAAGAGGCACAAAATCCCTCTTTGGATTTGCCTTATAGAGGTTTCCACACTTTTCTTTCCTCTATTTCCTTATTTACTCAATATAGAATTTCTTTCGTCCTTTTCTTTGTTATTGGGCCTGATAGCCAATAAAGCCCATAAAATAATAATCAAGGCTATTAAAACAAATTATATCATTATTTATTCAAATATCTTTAATATGAGAAGTTACATTTCTCACCAAAAGAACCCAAAACTGGGGTTGTAACATCCTTCCCCTCTTATAAGAATTTTGTCCTCAAAATTCCATCAAGCAAACGAACAATTCAGGATAAGCCTTTCCTATGTCCATCAGGGCTCCCATGTGGCTTCACCCTTCCCATGGTACTTCCCAAGAACCTTCATCATTTAATATTCTACCATTTGAGTTCTTTCTTACCTTAGTATATCGTACCCAAGCCAGGTGTTGAGCCATGAACCTATTCAGCTTTTGAGAGGCTGAAATATCCAACTTTCCACTTCACTTGGGTAGCACTGATGTGCAACTAGGCACCACTCTTTTCTTGTGATGTCATAAGTTAGTTATGGACATTCACTACCAACATGAAATGAAACCTATAGGGTCACACACATAGGATTAACCTGGAAGAGGAGTTTATCCACGAATGGTGTTTAGATTGATTACTAAAGTGTTTAGGTACTCAATTAAACATTCAATCAACAGACTTGACTCAGAATCATCAAGTTCAAGTGTTGAACCAACCGATTACAGTGTCACATTAATTGAGAACTTCATTGACTGTGTTATGCATAATCAGGACCACCAACCGATTGGTTCACTAGGTGAGCCGATCGACTAATGGTCAGTGAGACGATCGGTTCACTCTGGTGAATCAGCCGGTTCACTTGAACCAAAATAGCAATGTTGGATTTTCCCAATTTGTGAGAAACGTTTTCATTTCACTTGTTCAATTCGATTAGTACAAGAATTAATCTTAGTGTTAATTAGAAAAAAATAAGGAAAGTCAATTGCAGAAATGTCTGGGAAGTGAAATGACTGGTTCACTGGGTGAACTGATCGGCTCACCTTCCCAAATGATCAGTTCAGTTGTGAACTGATCAGTTCGCCTACCGCAACACAATTAGTTTGTGGAAAATCTGGACCCTTCTACTCCCGCACAGACTGGGATCCCTGACCCTGCCCTCTACTATAAATAGAGGGGTAAAGGGGGCTTCTCAGAACACACAACTCAGAACATTAGTTGCTCTGAAAAGTTGTTGTCCTCTCTAGTTTTGGTAACTAAGAGAGACCAAGCAAGTTCTACCCATCCAGGGAGGAACAACGAGGGAAAGATAACTATAGAAAAGCGACTGGTGGTGGGAGAGTGTGTCGGTGACTAGTACACTAATAGAAGGGGACAACTCCTTCTAGTCTATCCATCAAGATGACTAGAATTCTCTGTGGTCCGTGTGGACTATCTTTAGAGTCGGGAGATTTCTGCCACTTAGGAGGACGACTGTCAACCGTAGTCTAGGTCAAGACCAGGAGCTGTACAGATGCCATCGAAGACTAGGTGGTTGAAGGTCGCACTAACTGTGAGGTATTGTCGCTGAGCAAGCCTCAGGACCAGGTATATCTCGCTAAACCATCTTTCCTATTGCATAGTTTTTGATGTGATCTGCTGGTTATGGGTTTGTGGTTAGATAAATTTTTTATTTCCACAACCTGTTCTGTCCCATAAAACCCAACATGGGTATGCTACTCCCACCAAGTGGGTGTGCCATTGAAATACTCCCAGCGAGTGAGTATGAATACCCCCAGCGAGTGAGTATGCCATAGATATTGGGAAAATAAATATTGAAAAGTTATGTTCAACATATTACGGTTGCAAAAAAAACGAGTTAGGTAACTCAGTTTTCCATGCATATGTGCATGTGAACAAGGCATTAATGAGAAAAGATTTTCAGAAACGTAAGAAACTGATATGAAAGTGAAAATTTGAATATGACTTGCTCAAACCCCTCATACCACCTATGGATGTATGATATATACAATCACCTGCCTGAATATGGAGAGACATCAAAGGTCATCCTCTTGAATAGGGAAAGACATCAAAGGTCACCCACCTGAATAGGGGGACACATCAAAGGTCATCCACCTGAATAGGGGAAGACACCATAGGTCATCTGCCTTACTAGGGAAGACTGATATGGCACCAAGCTCCAGATTAAGAAGGTGTCCCAAGTCCATTGCATGGAAAAGACCCTGAAGGGGTGTCATAGAGGTTGAGTAAAAACAGGTTGAGAAGTTACAATAAAAATAATGTGTAAAAGATGATAATGTGAAACCCTTAGTTCAACTTGTAGGGCTAGTGTGCCAACCTGTGGTGGGTCCACCCAAGAGGGGGAAAAGGGCCCATGGAGGAGGTGAAACCCTAGACCTATAGGGTTGGGTTGCCGTTAGAGAGCCTAACCTCCTCCTATGACCAAAGAAGGCACCCTAGGTTAGGACCTTCACTAGAAAGGTAAGTTGACTAAATCAATTTAAAGATTGAGGTAACCATGAATCGCACCAAATAAAAATGATGAAAGTACATGTATTAAGTATCATTCTTTGAACCCAAGTATGCCATTTCCAAGGAATAAGAGGAAAAATCACTATGAAAGCGGTTGACCATATGAGATTAAGCCCAAAAAAGAAAGTTTCCATGAGTCCAATGAGGGGACACAAAATGAATAATGAGCATTATAAGAGATGGATGAATATGGTTTAAAGAATTAAAATAATGTGCTATAAATGAACCTTGGGAAGGGTAGAGCCCTAATACAATCCTAGGGTCGGGTAGGGAGTATCACATGTGCATGGAATGATGGGATTAGGAGTTGATTGTTACCTGAATGCACAAGACCATCTGGTCAGGAGGTAACAACTACGTTTGCCTGAGACCCATGTCTTAGGAGATTGGCCACCTTCATAATGTTCATCTGGCCAATGGGATAATGTGAGAGGCACTCCCTAGATGCATAAGGACGAGATCACTCCAAAAGTACCCATACCCCTAGAGACCTCAAGGAAGTGGCTAAGGCTCATAATACCTGAAGTGTAAATGTTTAAGATGAAAAGAAATCATGTATTAATGAAAGAAGTTGTGTATAAACTCAAGAGTGAAAAAAAGGATATTTGACTTCATAAAATATAAGAATTATGAAATTAAAAAGCATGTATGATTTAGAGTCATGTTGAGAATGATTCAACCCATCTCTACTCTTGGAATGGGATGAACTTTGTATTTGGGCTGTAGTCAAGTGATTATTTCATCTTGTTGTGAGTGAGAGAGATTGGGTGGCCACATATTATGGTTAAAATTGAGACATGAGAGTGAATATCTAAGTTAATATTTAATGAAATTACCTAGGGTTTGAGGTGTTACATCACCCTCATGAGGAAATAAACGAATAATAGGTTGGAAACCTTGGTTAAAAGGGAATCACCGAGTAAATTTGAAACCATAAATGAAGAATGAAATCATTAAGAGATGATAATATGTAAGTACTAAGTATGTGGATGTACCTTGAATTGGATTCAAGTACCAATCCTAGTAATGATGTAAGGAATTTGCATATTAATAAATAATGTTATGATAATCTAAGAAGGGTTACTAACCCTAAGGTTTGAAACTAAGATGAGTTATCATTCACCTTAAGCTTATTGGGTGTGAATTTTGGGGACAAAATTCCTTTTAAGAAGGGGTGAATGTTATATCCTCAATTTTAGTAAACATTGGATTATATAAATGAATCAGTTTAAAAATTCCCCAATGGTATTATTGGTGGAGTATTAATGTTAAACACCATTGTGGCATGGCTGCTTATGTAATAAATAGGATTCATACATGAGTAAATAGTAATGGCTTTTGATATGATAAATAAAGGAGTAGTTATCTTGCCAAGAGTGGCCACACAATGTTGATGCACCAAATAACATAATCCCGATTCAACCTTTGCATATTTGAAAATAATAGTGGAAAACAGAGAATTCTTGAAATTGGGAGGATAATGATATAACATGGGATAATGATATTATTTTAAATAATGTTTAAAAGGAGAAAGTTTTGTGTGGTAAAAATATCCCAACAAATCCCAATTAACATGACTTGGGAAAGGATATTAGTGAGTTTCCTAGAAATAGGAATAAATAAATTAAGGGAGATAAAGAATGATCTAGACCCCATGTCATTAAGTAATTCTCTATGGATTAATAACCAATTAGATTATACAAAATACACCATATAAGTTTATACTTTCCTCTATGGCTTTTGGATTTACAAAGTCCAATGCATGATGATGGAAAGAAACGATTGTGTCCCTTTGGGGATTGCATTAAGGATAATGATAATAATACAATGTGTTGAATAGTGGTACACCTTCCTTACTTTAGGTTTTATAACCCATCCTTTTATGTGGAAAGTTGGTCAATCCCAAAGGATTGAATAATATTCCATGGTTTTGGAAATTATAAATCTTTATACAGTTGTGTATGGTGAGAACAAGGCCCAGTGAGTCGGTGGTAATGTGTTAATCACCTTCCTTTTGTGATTTACAGCGTGCAACTCTCTCTCTCTCTCTTTCTTCTTTAGATGTAATGACCAAGGGACCCCTTAGGGTCTATAAGTGGATCCCAAAGAGAAGTGCAACAAGGGAAGAAAGCCTTGTTTTTGTCCTCTAAGCCATTAAGGGAATCCACCTCATTTCAATGGAGATGGTCTAGTGGAGGTTTCCAGGCGGGTGCTCGAGTTCCTAGAGGAACACCAAGACAATTGACCATCACTGCATAATCTCTGAGCCAGTGGTATGGGTCTGATACCTAGGAAACAATCGGGAGCATGGTGCTCTGATCCTTCTATCCTCACAAAGAGAGCAGGACCTGTACAGTTCCGTGGTGGGTCGCTGAGATCAAGGAAAAGAGTACAAGGTCTGGTGAGGCTTCTCTAACCTCTTGTCCTACGCACAAAATACCTATGTATGATCAAACTCATATTTTTCTCCGTTGAACAAACTATTGTATACTTGGAGATCTAGTGACCTATTTGGACCATCTCCAGCCACCTTCAGCCATGCCCGGTGACCACCCATGCCTGACAAGGGTGGGTGAGGGCTTTCCTAACCTCCCTTGGGGCCTTGTAGCATGGGAAACCGTTAGGACAACGCGTGGACGCGCCACCAGGGCAGACATGCCGTCGTTGCAGGGTAAGGGATGAGACAAAGTGAAATGTCTTGGGTACCCCGACAGGCACGTAAAGTGTAGGGGGCACGGGTGTCTTTTTCCCCTTTATGACCCAATGAGTCAGATAATAAGAAAAGTAATCCTTTTGTTGAAATGGCAGCGTCCCATTGGCAGAATTAGATTAATCTTGAAATAATTGTAGAAAATGATTGGTATCTCACATGGGGACATATAATATATGAATATTGATCAACTAAATGGAGGGAATCTAAATAAATTAGTTACATAATCTAATTAGGATTCTTTTTCTAAAAGTAGGGTAACATATGATAAAGAGGCTATTAGCACATGGAAACCCTAGTTTTGGATACTAAAATGTTGGAGATATTAAAAAGCTTTTCTTTTGTGTTGTTATCTGACATTTTTGAACATGATGAGAATCTAAGATGATTATGATAATAAAGATGAGTAGTTAGGGTTTCTTATGTGTATTACCATACATATGGACAATTAATATTAAAGGATCATATCTTGAAATAACATCAATGAACATGATTGAATCATAGTGATCATAATAATGGTATGTGGTCAATTTGATGATCATGGTTACACCTAATGTAAATTAGGGTTCTAAAGTTATTAGATCAATGAACATGGGAATCAGGGTATCGAATCATGACTCTAATGACAACTTGACACCAAGAAGACCTAAACCCTAGAATAGGACCCGAGTAGTGTCTAATATGATTAATGTGAATTAATGTGAATGGTGACACTTTAAGATTTATATTCATGCAAAGTAAAATATGGATTTCTTGATTTGCTTGTTGATTGGATAATATGATAGAAGTGTATCTGGCATGATAATCTGCATGGCTCACCATCAAAGTACATGGTTACACCTAAGAATAACCACATTAGTTTGTCGATGTTTTTTGAGTGTTTCTCGAGATTGAACAATTAAATAGTTGGATGTTTATTTAGTTTTGTTCAATTATAATATCACTATGACTATCTTGTAAAAGAAAGATTATGTGGAGAAAGTTCCCGTTTATATTTGCAAGTATTTGTTGGAATATATGTTGTTATTTACTTGCACATTTTGGATGCACCCAGTGTACAAGTATGGCAACATGCTAATCCCATATTTATTTCATGTCATTTTAGGTATAAAATGATATACATGATAAAAGTAATGAAGATAAAGATGGAAATCACATGAAGGTAGTAAAGATTTAAAAGGAGGATTAGATAGTAATTTCTTCTCAAATGTACAGTTCTAAAATGAATGAAATTATCTGCTATTTTATATTGTTTGGTTAAAATCTCAATCCTTGGGTAATTTCTTAAAGTAATGGCTCTCATATTTTTTGCCTTCCTTAATTGGGGGTTGTTGAAAAGTGATGTCATTACAATATTGCTTCATCAAATGCAGCAAAGGAGGTTGTTTGGATCAAGAAGTTCATCTCTGAACTTGTGGTAGTTCCAAGCATCAATGTCACAATTGAGCTATATTGTGACAAAAATGGAGCTATTGCACATATTAAGGGACCTAGATCACATCAATGTTCCAAGCATATAAAGGCATTTCCATCTCATACGAGAGATCATACAACAAGGAGATGTGAAGATTGGTAGAGTACCAATCGAGAACAATTTTGTTGACCCCTTGAAAAAAGCACTTTCATAGCAGAAGTGGTCATTTTAGATTACTTGGAATAGATTCATGGGTGATTGGATCTAAGGGTACAAGTGGGAGTCTGTTGGAATGTATGCCAGAGAACCAATCATATGATGATTGTAATGGCATAACTTGTAAATGATGAATTAATAATAACAACAAGCTTCCAATTTATTCTATTTTATTCAGTTGTGAGATAATGAAGTAACATAATAAATTCCTAGAGAATGATATTACTCAATAATGTATGTCTTCAGATGCATGGCATGAACAATGAGATCATATGAATGTTAAGAATGTATACATTCTTATTATGTCCCTAGTCGGATGTTATTGTGGAAGGTTGATAGACATCAATAATACATAAGACTAGAGTGTGTGTTGGTTGATGACAAAATCTCATCATTCATAATATGTGATATCAAACCAAGAACATAGATACTTGTTAGGGAATGGTCTATCAGACAAACCCACCATAAGAGTGATACATGGAAACCATAATTAGTAGTTAGAGTCATCTCTTATAGTGTTGGTGGTGATTGTGGTTATTAGACATGAAGTCACTACTGTAATATCCTCAATTTTAGTAAAATTGAATTATAAATATAAAGCATGATTTGACAAGTAATTTCCTCCAATAGTAATATTTGTGGAATAATAATGTTAATTACCTTTGCGATATGAGTGCTTGTGGCACAAGTTAGATAAATAAGAGGTTTTGCACATAAATAAATGAACATGACTTTATGAATAAACAAATAAATGAAATAGTTGTCAAGTTTCCAAGGGAAAATAATAATAAAATTACATGGTGCTTTGGATAATTAAAAGATTAGTTATCTCGCCAAGAAAGGAAACACAATGTTGATGCACCAAATAATATTAATGCATTTCTAAAGAAAGAAATAGAGAGAATCAAGTTACCCAATATGTGCCATAAAATGATATATTTTCCTTTATGAGTTTTTGTCTAAAAATTGGTAATAATTTTTAGACATATGTGTTACCATCCTGGGAAATTATTAAATGTCTTTCTTTTGGACAACTACACATACTTCCATGTGTTTTGGTTGCAACCTTAAGAAGAAGGAAGAGTTTAATAAGAGAAAAATCCTTGGACTAAGGCATGAACTCATGTACATGATATGGATTGGAAAATAATTGAAGATAAGAGAAGAAAACCCATAATTTCCCTCAAGACCCTCTCTTATTATGTGTACAATAAGGGAAGAAAATCCCATAACAATCTTCCATCCATCCTTATCCTTCTACATTCCTCTTGTCCTATAAAAGGATGGTCATAACCATACCTCCCTCCACATCCTAGATGCATGCCCCTCCTCCTCGGTCTAGAGTTCTTGAAAGGACCCTCTTCATCCATGGGTTCAGATGGAAAAGGTTGGCTGCTGCAACAATGAACACTGCCTTTATTATTGCCTTCAAGACATCCTCTTGACGCCCCACTTTGGAGTATCCACCCCCATCGGTGATCTAGAGGATTCCAATCTCCGATTTTGTGGTTGATGGAAAGTAACTCCTCCATCTTGGTCACCTTCGTCTTTCTCCTACCAACCAATACTGCCAAGGACCTCTATTGGGAGTGATGGAAGATGTGACGAGTTAAAAGGAAAGGGTCGGTACTGTGTTGAGACCTCACCGGTGTGGGAACACCACCCAAACTTCACCCATGCATCTCCCTGCGATAACGTCACAAATAGCGGGGACGACGTGTTGTATGAGAGCAATGTCTTGGGGGGAGGGTGAGCACCAAGCGCAAGGAACACCTAAGGTCAAAGAACAAGGCAGAAGTCATCGAGGTGTAGCCTGTGCATTGGGGTTGTCCACCCTTAGCACTCAACAACAGACTGTAGGAGCGATCTGACGCAGACGACATGTTGTTGTCTGGCTGACGTGTGAGGTTGAAGAAGGGTTATAATCAAAAGACACATCTACCCCTCTACGTATGTTCAAAACACAAGGGCGAGTTGGTCCTTTACTATTTCAAGTGACTGCTAATAAAAGGTACTAATATGCTGATGTGGCCTCCTTTGATTAACCAATTTATGTTTATCTTGCAAAAATAGTAGTAATTGCTAGAATGCTTGAATGATGACAAATTATATATGAAAATTTATCAGGAGAATGAGAGGAACACAAATAAAATACTTTCAGACCATAATTATCCTTATAGTTATAAAAATAGTGCAATATGCATTAGAGTGATGATTAATGACTTAAGACCATAGTCTTGGTGATTGTGATACTTAAATTAGTAAATCTTGGTAAATTGAGATGTTATATGATGATGTGGAGAATGATGATGATTTAACAAGTTCATGATCATAATAATGTCGAATTAGGGTTTATAATGTGAGTAGACATGCTTATGATGAACATGAAAATTGGAATATCAAACATTACTCTAATGATAACTCAAAACTGAGGAAACATAAATCCTAGAATAAGATCAAGTAGGGTTTAATCTAATTAGTGTGACAAATATGATTAGTGACAGTTTACAATTTACATAGTGCAGATTATATGATGAGTGCTTGATTTGGTTACTTGGTTGGACAATATTCTTAAAGTATAATTGAATAATCTGCATGGCAAAGGTATTTGGTTACGCCTAAGATTATCTGTTGTAGTTTCATATGGGTTCTCAGAGTTTTTCCTCACATGGTTGAAATTATATGCTTGCTTGTTTATTTCATTCCATGCAAACTTTAAAGTGACTATGATTATCACATTATATATGAACATGACTAGCCCAAATCTAGGCCACCTCTGGGTCTATGGAAAGGCCATTCACCTGGATAGGGGGAGATATGATGATGTCCCCTACCTGAATAGGGGGTGACATGATGAAGTCATCCGCCTAGATAGGGGAAGACAATGAATATTGTAGTATGAGGCCTTGAAAGGTTATGACTGAGGGTGGAGAAACCTAGATTTCTTAGTCATGATGAAAATGTTAAATTTGGTTTGTTAAATATTAGTTGTTGAAATTATGGTGTTATCATTACTTGTAAACTTTTGTTTCCACCACATACCGGTATGACTTGTCATACTGATCATGTTTTGTTTCATGGAATTTTAGGTATATGATGATATACATGGTAAGGGGCATGAAGATGAAGATGAAACCATGTGAAGACATTAATCTAAGCAAGGAGGATTTTGATAGACACTTCTTCTCTATGTACAGTTTTGGTAATGAAATTTCATGTAAGCATTTTGTAAACAATATTTTGAATTAATGAAATTGTTTTCTATTATTTATTATTTGCTAAATCTGGATCCTTGGGAATATAGGTAATGGCTCTCAACTTGAAGGTATTTCCTTTATTGGGGGATGCGGAAAGTGAGGTCGTTACAACTACACTCATCACATGTTGTTTAGTGTACTTTGACATCATCCATTGTGATTCTGAATTAGGGTTGCCATAAAGGTGATGATTGGATAGACTATGACACATGGGGATGACTGTGGGTGATGTAGGAGGGTTTTGTCTCTCTTGTAGGAGTATGATATCCTAGCCACTTGATAAGCAAGATTGAGAAATGTATGGCCATGTACACATGAATCCCTATGAGATATTGAGCTTACATATATCTTAGACAATCTGCCTTGTTCAAAGAACATGGATTGATTGATTGAAGAGCATCATGATTCCATGCCTCGAGTTCAATACCAGATATCAGTGACAAAGAAACTAAACAAACACTATAACACCAATAAAAAATTGTAGGTTGAAGTTATTCTCCAACTTTCCATTTATTTAGGTAGAAATGATGTGTGACTAGGCACCGCTCTTTGTTTGTGAAGTCACAATTGGTTATGGACATTTACTGCCAACGTAATATGGAACCTATAGGGTCACACATATAGGATAAACCTAGAAGAGGAGTTTAATCATGAATTTTAATGAATTGATTAGCAAAGTGTTTATGTATTCAACTTAAGCAACAAATTGACTGACTAGACTCTGAACTAATCGGTTCAAGGGTTGAACTGACCAGTTAGAGTGTCAGGTTGATTGGAAATTTCATTTGTTAAATTGTGGATGAGCTAAGGTGCAAATCAACCAGTTCACTAAGTGAACCAATCGGCTCATGGTTTCTAAATGGCCATCTCATGGGATGAGATGCCCAGTTCCTAGAGCAATTCGATTACATCAAGGATTTGTGTTGACGTCATGTCATGCATTAGTTGGATTAGAATTGACAATATATATGTGATTGGTAAACATGAAGAAATGACCGATTCACTAGGTTAATTGATTGGATCACATGCCAACCGATCGGTTCACCCATTAACCGACCATTTTCCTGTCGTAGGTTGTGAATTTTCATGAGATTTTGGTCACTTCCACTCCCACACAGAATGAGAACTCTGACCCTAACCCTCCTATAAATAAAGTGGTACTGGGGGCTTCTCAGACACATCAATTGACTCTGACAATTATTTGTCTTCTATGATTATGGTAACCAAGAGAACCCGAGCAAGTCCTATATGATAAAGGGAGGGATAGCAAGGGAGAACAATTGTAGGAGAGAAAGTTGGTGAATTGTATACCAACAGGAGGGACAAGTCCTTCCTATCTATTCTTAGTGAAATGACAGAAGTTCTAGGCGGTCCGTGGGGACTTCTATCGTAACGACCCTGCCTCCCAGTAACCCCCAATCAAGGGAGACCAAGATGTCAGAGCCATCATCCCAATTTCCAGATCAAAGGTTCAACAAATAATCAATAATAATTATAAAATTCTACTAAACTAAACTGAAAGGTTGTAATAAAAATTAACTTTGCATACCTTTTTCAAAAATTTGGATATCTATTTTAATCCACATCTGGAGTCTATTCTAACTAATCCTCCTTTATACTTTAATTCTCATTTAATTCCACATATGCCACTTTACTATTTGTTCTTTTCACTTGAACCTAAAATGCCGACAAACAAAACGTCAGTCAGCACGAAGTTGGTATGTGGGGGAAACAATAATCGTACAATTAACCATAACAACATATTACAGTCAATTACAGTTTAACAAACAAATTTACATTTTAAATATAACTGCACAATCCATACACACCCTATCCTATGCGCTGTCCCTGCAGTGGACCTGGATGCTACCTTCCTTATGGTAGATCCCCATTAAACCCCTCATGATCCTACCTAACAGGTGAATCAATTTCTAGGGTTGAGTCACATGGCACAACCCATAGGTATCCCACTCCTTAACTCATGGTGCGCTAAAGAGTTGCATGGAACTACACGTAGGTAGCCCAATCCCTAACACTTGATAACCTAGACCTTGCTCTAGGTTACTCTTTTTTAGCCTTTGCAAAGCGACAGAGGAGGACCCAGATCTAAGCCAGTTATATATATTTATAGTGATAATCATAGTTACTTTATAGTTGCATGAAATAAAAGTCATCCAAGTAGTTATTTTCAGGCAACCGATAAAAACGTTCAAGAATCGCCGTGAAACTAAAGTGATTAACCATAAGTGTAACGACATACCTGTCAGGCTAATTTGAGATACAATAATCCAATCAAGAAATCTAAATAGGCAAGCAAGCACATTATGAGATCCTAAAATATGCAGACAATTTCCTATTATTAATCATGCCATCAATATCTATTAAATCTAGCTCGCTTCCTAGGGTTTCTAGTCCACTTTTAGGGTTTCCATTGGAATTAGGGTTTCCCTTCATCTTTTACTATTTTAAACCCTAATTTAATACAATTACTCAAAAACCCTAATTATCTCATCCATTCTTCTCAAAAGATATTAAGGTTACCTTTTAACAACATAAAACCTTATTTTTAGATTAAAGGCATCATTATCCGTCAATTAGTCCCATTAAGCCTCTTTTACATTAAAACCACCATTTTTATCCTTTTAATCCATGACAAGTTCATTATGCCCATTTATCATCAATTCATAGTTCATTATGGTCTAATTCACATATGAACTCTATTTGTCATTAATTCTACCTTTATCCATTAGAAAACCCTAATTATTACATTAAGGGTATTTATCCACAATTAGGAACTTTTATTATCATATCTCAACAACTAAATCCATTAAGAGTCACATTTACTAATATTAGGGTTTCAAGGCTCACTAAAGCATATTTATGCATATGAAACTCTAAATTAAACCAATTATGTGCAAAGTTCTTCCTTTTTGTTCTTAATGTACCTTTTTACAATTAACAAGTTAATATCAACTTCATCCATTAAACCCTACTAAATACATTAATCATCTCAAAATAGGGTTTCTTAATCATTAAATCATTAAAGTTAATAACTTCCATTACTTTTATAATTTAAAGAGGACTTAGCCTCTAAAACCATTTTTAATGAATTCCTCTCATTTTTCTGAGCAAAATGCATATATTATTTGCTACCATCGTAGTTACGAATAAAAATATATGATTTTTGCAAATTTCACTTACTTGACCAATCAGAGGATGCCACATCGCCTCCTTTTCATGCAACACGCTCAACCGTTTGGAACATAATGGGATTATGATTTTACCCACATGTGGCCACTTAACTCTTTAAAACTCAGAGGGGCAAAGGCGTCAAATGCTTGTCCGTCGTCTGCCACCTTACGTAGCCCAACCGCTGCTACCCTACCTGCTCATGGCGCGACTCCACCTCCCTGATCTGGACCCGTCAGCCACCACGACTCCTTCCCCCTCCTCCGTCGTGCCCTCTCAAAGGTGAGTATGCCTCTGGTACATGGCCGTTCGGCTGGGAACGAGCCCAGTAGGTCTTCCGCCATGGCTGACCTGCAGCCAATCTGCGGCGTCACGCAGGTGTAAGGAGCTAGCAAAATGGTCATCAAGTTCTTCTCCGATGACGTAAGAGTGTCGCGATCTCCTCATACTACCCTCACTGCTTCAGGGATCACACTACCCCTCCAGTTAGGGTTTAAAGGAAGAAGAAGATGGGAGAGAGAGAGAAGGATGCTTGGGATTCTTAAACTTGAGCCAAAGGCTCTACCCCTTATATAGGGGAGGGTATCAATGCCCTAAGATACTTGCCCATGAAGAAACAAAGCCCTTTTCCAACTTGGAACCCTATTCCTTCATGAAGAAGAAATCTTCTCTGTCTAAAAAGAAACTCTTTGATATTCTTTACTCCTTAGATATTAGAATTTCGGAAATCACCTCTTTTATTCTCTTAGTACTTGCCCTTTAATCCATTGACACAAAATTAGGTTTTCCTTTACCACCTCTTTAAAAATACCACAAAATTCATTAATAATGTATTACATTACCCTCTTATTTTGAATTATTGGTATTTCCTCTTTCTTCCTCTTTATTGGGTTTCCTTGGACCCCTAGAAACTCTAATATTTCGAAATCCTTTTTAGTGGATACTCATTATCCTTCTAGATGCATCTATATTCATTATCTCTCATTATCTTGTTTATTTCTTGTTAAAATATCTCTTTTTGAGTATTTCTCTTTATCTTTCTTTTTATTTTCCTCATTGGCACTCCTTTTAACATTAGGAATCCTTGGGATACGAAAATCTACCAAGGATAAGTCAATTATACCTCTTTTCACTTATTTCCCACATTTTATCATTGTTTTCAATTTCTTTCTTAAAAAAGAAATATTTAATTGATCTTTTCTTTTCTTATTGCATTCTCTTTACAACTTTGGACTACTTGGAACCCAAGGAACCCAAGAGGCACGAAATACACCTTTGGATTAAAATTCTTTTGCCTTCTAGAGGTTTCTACATCTTTCTTTTCTCCATTTATTATTAATAATGGAGTTTTCTTTGTCTTTTCCTCCTTATTGGGCCCAATAGCCAATAAAGCCCACAAAACAACCAGCAAGGCTATTGTAAACGAAATCCATATTTTTCAAAACAAATTATGTCATTATTTGTTCCAATATCATTAATATGAGAAATTACATTTCTCACCAAATGAACCCAAAAGTTGGGGTTGTAACATCTTTCCCCTCTTATAGGAATTTTGTCCTCAAAATTCCATCAAGCAAACAAATAACTCAGGATAATACTTTTACATGTCCATCATTGGACCCTATGTGGATTTACCTTATCCATGGTGCTTCCAAAGAACCTTTATCATCACATATTCTTTTCTCTGAGTTCTTTCACCTTGGCATCTATAAACCTCATAGGTGACATGTCATTTCAACCTCCCTTGGGGCTCACTAGGTTCATTGCTCCACACATGGTCCTTCTACCTCACATAGTGCTCTAAATTGGACACATGGAACTCATCAAACATCACATTATCCTGAGGGGTAAGGGAAAACTTAACCTTCTCCACCAAACCATGTCAAAAGAACCCATGCATCAAGGACTCAACTCTCTTAGCTATAACTTAGAGGGGTTGGATTTTCACGTCACATATCCCCCCACAGTGAACCGCATGTCAGTCTGCTTTGCATAAACTTATAACTCATGTCGTTCCTAGGCTCCTTTCAGTCATTGCATGATCAAAGCGACTTCATCTGCACACACTGTGGTCCTTTCTTGACCTTCATGAGGTCCCTTCACCAACATCATCTTAATGAAGCGGTGACCGACACAACCTCCCTTGCAGAGCTTCTTTACATCCCGATACTAGCTATGGTGGTTATCATCACATCTTACAAAGGACAAGAACTGTCTCTATGTATCACCCTGAATGAGCACACATGCTCTCATCAGACCCTCTAGTCTGGATCATACTAACCATTTAGATAGGGTGATAAACTGTACTTACATCGAGTTCTTCACGTATCTAGTTCCACCTCATGGAAGTGTATCTTTAGGTTATATTCAAGAACTTTTGAACTTACATCATGGTACAGTAGATCCATCTCTCTCTCATATTTAGTTTAACCGGATCCGTCCCTTGACAATATTCTTTCTTTCTCATGGCATATAGGTAAGGCAGTCTTGCATAACCCATATTGCATCCTGACCTTCCGGGGTCCAGGGAGACTCACCACAACATCTTTAGTGATGAACTCCCATTCCCTCTCAAGGACTCTTTTATCCTCAATATCGATACACTGGGTTACTGGTGTTCATCCTTCACCTCCTGGCTCGCATGGAAACATACCCCATACAACTTCATCTTAGGTATCCAAAGTACTACTGTCACTTATTATCTTAGTAGTACCATGGTATATGTCGATCTTAAATCATGATCTCCTGTATTGTCATGATCCCTTATGATCGATTCCCCGGAAACCCTAAACTACTCTAATCGGGGTTTCATCACCTTCCTTTTCAGAGAAGTGCATCTGAGGTTTTACAACCATCCTTTCATTGCATCAAGGACTAGGCTAGATAACCAAACAACCATTAACTTGATCAACCAATATTGTTATATCTGAGTGTTAGCCAAAATTATCTCTTTTTCTCAACTGAGGATTATCCTAACAACCTCTTCTAGCCTCCATCTAAACTAGGCAGCTGTATCTCATCCAGAGCATCCATTACCACTTCACATCCTTATGAGTAAGGTAATGTTGAAGACATACACCTCCATGTATTCACTTATCATCTCATCTCAAACTCTAAGTTTATCTTCATCAAGAAAACTCTAAACTCATCCTCTTGATTTTTGAACTCAACCTTGTATAACTTGCAAATTCCACATAGCTCATGATAAAACATCCTTATAAGGTGACTACCTTATTTCTCTGGATGTTGTAAACCATCCACATATCGTTCACTCCATAAGGGTATGTTATCATCTCTGTCCTCATACCTCATGGAAACATTCCAACTCACATCACCTTTTATCCTTAGTGTATGGCATGTGTATTGTCCTATCTCTCACTCCCATAACAAGAGGAAATAAGCATTTGGCTGCAGTCCAAATACAGAGTTCTTCCTATTCCAAGAGTAGACATGGTACATCCCACCTTGCCAGTACATCTTTAAATCTAAGTTGAAACCTGCAACTTATGCCTCTATATCACAATCATCTTGATATCAAAGTTACTTCCATGGAAAACTAGTCTCGAACTTACTTGGATCCACACTCATTCCTTGGTCATCTCCTCTAGGTCTATAGGGTGTCGACACTTTTGGGTTCATCCCTCTTCCCTTATGCATCCAGAGAGTGCCCTACTCATCCGCCTTTTGGGTCCCATGAGTTCATGAAAGTGATCAATCTCCTAACCCATGGTCCTCAGACAATGATAGCTATTACCTCCCGACCCTATGGTCATGTGAAACTAGGGAATTAGGCGACTCCTACTTCCATCGGTCTTATCCCTACCTGACCCTAGGATAGAATTAGGATTCTATTATAGTACATGTCCAACTTAGAACCTTACCCAAGCCTTCATCATCTCTTTCTCTACATTCATGGGCTGACTTCCATCCTTTCATAGGGGTCATGGCAACCTGCCTACCTTGGTCAGGCCCCATACCAGTTACCTCCATGGTAACACATCCACATGCACTTAGAGATGGTTATCTATGGAACTACAGGTTCATTCTCATACTATGTACTTTTCACTTAGTTTCTCAATATCCTATTAAGACCTCTTTAGATTACCTCAAAACCAACAAACTGGTGAACACCCTACAAAAAGGGTCCCTCTCCTAGTATGGGAGGAAACTACACCTCTTGATAACAAAGGTTACAAACACCCTTATGCCTAGGGTTTACATCCATATGAGCATGGTTAACCCTAGCAAGCCACTAAGGCACCTGTGGACCACCTGCTAAACTATGCTAGGTCACACTTGTTCTCATCCTCAACATTGGATCAAGATCAGACCTTCCCATATCATCAACTTAGCTGTGAGGGGTTCATCAAACATACCTTAAACTTAAGGGGTTTCCCTTTCCTCTATCCATGAGAAGTACCATGCTCGCTTCTATAGAAACTCAAATCTCATCATGAGCATTAGGTACACCACTTCCCCTCTTAGGCCTAGTAACCCTAGGTTCACTTATCTAATGTCCAACTATTTGTTGAACCTCTTAACTGTGATCCAAACATGTACAAGGTATGACATACACTTCATATCATCCTTCTACTCGAGCAACACTTCAGAGTGGAGTCCTCCTCAAGGACAACCAACAAGGTATAAGGCCTCACAACCTGTTACTAAACCTCTTCATGGTTTAAGGAGATCTTCTTCTCATCTATACCATAGGTATAGAGGTACCAACAGTCTCATCCTCTCTCTCATGGCAACCAAGACATCATCAACCTCTAGGGATCAAGCATGTGGCGACCACTATCATCCACTTAGGTCGCATCATCCTCAACTCCCTACTTTTCCTCATATCTTGGAGTCTAGGCTTCTGACCTTCTAGCATGGGTCCTTCTCTCTCTCTAGAGCTAACTCCACAACCAACCTTATACTAAAGGTCCTTTCTCCAAGAAGATGGATCAAGCTCACAAGCATACCTCTACATGGTGAAGCCTATGTTCACACTTAAGTTTGCTCAAGGTTATCCATAACTCCTTATGCTTATCTCATCAGCTATCCAACATACTCCCTTGGCTAGGGTTTCGACCTACTGTTCACACTACTGACATATTCTGGGTGCCTACTATGCCATGCTCATGTAAGTTCATGTGGTTTCCATAGGTTCTTCTCTAACCTCATCAAAGAAGGAGCTATCCTTCGCTCTAACATGCACGACCCTTCCCAGGGTTGGGTCGCCAAAGGTACTAGGTCATCCAACCTCTCATGGCTCATATGGCATCCCAAAGGCATGTCCATCCAAACACCCAGTCTACCAAGACATCTAACTCATCATGTCATCTCACCACTTAGGGTTAGGGTTAGCATCGTCCTCAGAGGATGTCCAGGTCTCTACTTTTAATGGAGGTCTCTACCTCCAAGACTAACTCTCTTGACTTATCCTCTTGACAAGAAGGTCTAGCCTCATGTCTCTCCTGAGGGCATGAAAACTTATGCCATATGACTTAAGCATGTATCTATTCTTTAGTTTATGCTTAATCTATTAAGCTTATGTCCATGACATCTTGTTTACATGCTTTTCATTAATTTGGTGGAGGATTCCTTAAACCTTATCAACCTTACCCATACCTCAAGAGGGTGAGGAAAAGAGAGAAAACCCTAATCCTTAAGGTCCTTGATAACATTTGAGTTGAGAAGGGATGAACAAGATGAGAGTGTCCTAAAGGTATCTTATTTCGAGTCAAATCCTTAGACATTGGCCAGGCAGTCACACTAATCCAGGAGTCCTCGTATTCCGACTAGAGGTGCGGAGGAAAATCTTGCCAGCCCCAAACGTGATCCTTTTCTAGACACCTCTTTGTCTTTTAGAAATTCCTCTAATAACTCCCTTGGGTTCTATAGAGTTTTTAAAATTTAATAATTATTAAATATTAAATGAGGAACCTATGCTCTGATACCATTTGTAAACATCCGGGTCCATCGCCCTAGGCTCTAGTGGAGTTTCAGGAATGACGATTGGCCCCAAAGACCACCACTAGCCTTAACTACGCGCTTTATCCTCACTCACATGCAAGTCGGGGTCAACTTCCCAACTGGTCACCCATCCTAGTAGTACTCCAAACTGAGCACGCTTAACTATGGAGTTCTTTAGTGATGGGCTCCCAAAAAAGGAGGTTCACCTTGGTGATATGAGTAGTCCAATCATTCCTTTTAAGATCATGTTATCCCAAACCTCAAATCCTAGGATGTTACAATTTCCCCCATTTAGACTCTTGACGTCCTTATCAAGGCTCAACTATATGGCCTCATAATATTTCCCCATTTCAGTGCAGACCCAACATGGCCCATAGACACCCAACTTCCGATCATGGAATACCAGTGCAAGGGTGGCTACATCACCATGGATAGCCCTTTCCTACATGCCTAGACCATACATCTCAAGACTGGCATGCCACATGCCTATGTGGGCCCCACCTACTGGAGGGGAATTGACTCTGATACCAAATGTAACAACCCCGCCTCCCAGTAACCCCCAAATAAGGGAGACCAAGAGGTCAGAGCCGTTATCCTAATTTCCAGATCAAAGGTTCCACAAATAATCAATAATAATTATCAAATTCTACTAAACTAAACTGAAAAGCTATAATAAAAATTTAACTTTGCATACCTGTTTCAAAAACTTGGATATCTACTTTGATACACATCTGGAGTCTATTCTAACTAATCCTCCTTTGTACTTTAATTCTCATTTAATTCCACATATGCCACTTTACTGTTTGTTCTTTTCACTTGAACCTAAAACGTCGACAAACAGAACGTTGTTCAACACGAAGCTGGTATGTGAGGGAAACAATAATCATGCAATTAACCATAACAACATATTGTAGTCAATTACAGTTTAACAAACAACTTTACGTTTTAAATATAACTGCGCGATCCATACATACCCTATCCTCTGCGTTGTCCCTGCAGTGGACCTAGATGCTACCTTCCTTATGGTAGATCCCCACTAAATCCCTCATGATCCTACCTAACAGGTGAATCAATTTCTAGGGTTGAGTCACATGGCACTACCCGTAGGTAGCCCACTCCTTAACTCATGGTGCGCTAAAGAGTTGCATGGCACTACACGTAGGTAGCCCAATCCCTAACTCTTGATAACCTAGACCTTTCTCTAGGTTACCCTTTTTTAGCCTTTGCAAAGCCACAAAGGAGGACCCAGATCTAAACTAGTTATATATATATTTATAGTGATAATCATAGTCACTTTATAGTTTCATGAAATAAAAGTCATCCAAGTAGTTATTTTGAGGCAACTGATAAAAACATTCGGGAATTGTCACGAAACTAAAGCAATTAACCATAAGCGTAACCACATAACTGTCAGGCTGATCTGAGATAGAATAATCCAATCAAGAAATCCAAATAGGAAAGCAAGCACATTATGAGATCCTGAAATATGCGTATAATTTCCTATTATTAATCATTCCATCAAGATCTATCAAATCTAGCTCGCTTCCTAGGGTTTCTAGTCCACTTTTAGGGTTTCCATTGCAATTAGGGTTTCCCTTCATCTTTTACTATTTTAAACCCTAATTTAATACAATTACTCATAAACCCTAATTATCTCATCCATTCTTCTCAGAAGATATTAAGGTTACCTTTTAACAACATATAACCTTCTTTTCAGATTGAAGGCATCATTATCCATCAATTAAGCCCATTAAGCATCTTTTACATTAAAACTACCATTTTTATCCTTTTAATCCATGACATGTTCATTATGCCCATTTATCATCAATTCATAGTTCATTATGGTCTAATTCACATATGAACTCTATTTGTCATTAATTATACCTTTATCCATTAGGAAACCCTAATTACTACATTAAGGGTATTTATCCAAAATTAGGAACTTTTATTATCATATCTCAACAATTAAATCCATTAAGAGTCACATTTACTAATATTAGGGTTTCAAGGCCCGCTAAAGCATATTTATGCATATCAAACTCTAAATTAAACCAATTACATGCAACGTTCTTCCTTTTTGTTCTTAATGTACCTTTTTACAATTAACAGGTTAATATCAACTTTAATCATCCATTAAACCCTACTAAATACATTAATCATTTCAAAATAGGGGTTCTTAATCATTAAAGCATTAAAGTTGATAACTTCCATTACTTTTCGAATTTATAGAGGAATTATCCTCTAAAACCATTTTTATTGAATTCCTCTAATTTTTCTAAGTAAAATATATATATTATTTGCTACCATCGGAGTTACGAATAAAAAGATATGATTTTTGCATTATTTCACTTAATTGACCAATCAGAGGATGCCACATCGCCTCCTTCTCATGCAACATGCTCGGCTGTTTGGAAACATAATGGGATTATGATTTTACCCTCGTACGGCCACTTAACTCTTTAAAACACAGAGGGGCAAAGGCATCAAACGCCTGTCCGTCATCTTCCACCTTACGCAGCCCGACCGTTGCTGCCCTAGCCGCTCATTGCACGGCTCCACCTCCCTGATCTGGACCCGTCGGCCACCATGACTCCTTCCCTCTCCTCCGTCGTGCCCTCACACAGGTGAGGATGTCTCTGGTATGTGGTCGGTCGGACGGGATGAGCCCAGTAGGTATGCTGCCATGGCTGACCTACAGCCAATCTACATTGTCACATAGGTGTAAGGAGCTAACAAAACAGTCGTCAAGTTCCTCTCCGACGACGTAAGAGCATCACGATCTCCTCGTACTACCCTCACTGCTTCAGGGATCATACTACCCCTCTAGTCAGGTTTAAATGAAGAAGAAGATGGGAGAGAGAGAGAAGGATGCTTGGGATTCTTAAACTCAAGCCAAAGGCTCTACTCCTTATATAGGGGAGGGTATCAACGCCCTATAATACTTGCCCACGAAGAAACAAAGTCTTTTTCCAACTTGGAACCCTATTCCTTCATGAAGAAGAAATCTTCTCTCTCTAAAAAGAAACTCTTGATATTATTTACTCCTTAGATATTAGAATTTCGAAAATCACCTCTTTTATTCTCTTAGTACTTGCCCTTTAATCCATTGACACGAAATTAGGTTTTCCTTTAGTAGAAAATACCACCTCTTTAACAATACCACAATATTCATTAAAAATGTATTACATTACCCTCTTATTTTGCATTATTGGTATTTTCTCTTTATTCCTCTTTATTGGGGCTCCTTGGACCCCAAGAAACTCTAATATTTCGAAATCCTTTTTAGTGGATACTCATTATCCTTCTAGATGCATCTATATTCATTATCTCTCATTATCTTGTTTATTTCTTGTTAAAATATCTCTTTTTGAGGATTTATCTTTATCTTTATTTTTATTTTCCTCATTGGCACTCCTTTTAACATTAGGAATCCTTGGGATGCAAAAATCTACCAAGGATAACTCAATTATACCTCTTTTCACTTATTTCCCACATTTTATCATTATTTTCAATTTCTTTCTTAATAAAGAAATACTTAATTGATCTTTTCTTTTCTTATTGCATTCTCTTTGCAACTTTGGACTCCTTGGAACTCAAGGAAGGCACGAAATCCACCTTTGGATTAAAATTATTTTGCCTTCTAGAGGTTTCTACATCTTTCTTTTCTCCATTTATTATTAATAATGGAGTTTTCTTTGTCTTTTCCTCTTTATTATGCCCAATAGCCAATAAATCCCATAAAACAACCATCAAGGCTATTGTAAATGAAATCCATTTATTTCAAAACAAATTATGTCATTATTTGTTCCAATATCTTTAATATGAGAAATTACATTTCTCACCAAATGAACCCAAAAATTGGGGTTGTAACATCTATAGAGGCGTGGAGCTTTTCCCGCTAGGAGGACAACGTCAACCTACTATCTGTGGTGATCAACCAGGAGGCCAACACATATGTTATTCAAGTGAAACTTGAAGAAAGGGAACACACCACGATGAGGTGATTTTCGCTGGACTTGCTCTAGGACCAGGTTTAACCTCTAAACCATCCTTCCCATTACATAGTTATAGATGTGTTTCATTGGATAAAGGGGGATATGTCACTTATTTTTTTGTTTCTGCTACCTATTTTTTTGCCATAATTCCCTAGAGTGGTATCAGAGCTATGTCAATCTACTATATTTTAAGATAATTAATATGATCAGATTTTTGGGTTTCATTGTTTATTTATTACATATAATGTGAATACTTAAACTGATTAATGTGCATATCCAATTAAACACCACATACGATCACACACACACATGCACACACACTCTCACACACACACACATACACACACACACACACACACACACACACACACACATATATATATATATATATATATATATATATATATATATATATATATATATATATATATATATATATATATATATATATATATATATATATATATATATATATATATATATATATATATATATATATATATATATATATATATATATATATGCAATTTACACATGTCACCTGAAAAGCGAGTTTTGATGGTGGATGTGAAGCATGGTTATTGCGAATAACCCTATATATCTATGTATGGTTGGTTTTATCTTAGTTTGCATATCGAGCATCTACCTAATCTTCCAATTATAAAAGAATTATTCTCTCTTGACTTTGCTCCCTTCAAATGTAACTTGATGTTTCTCTATAATCATGTAATATTAGGATAGTTTAATTTATTGTTACAATGAAGAAGATGAGCCAACCAATTGTAGGACCATGAATGACCGATCGACTAGAGGCCCAACCGATCAAACTGGAGGACCCAGAAGATTGTGGACCAGAGACTAGATGACTAAGGATACGAACAACTGGCTAGCCAGGAGGTGAGCCAACCATTTTAAGGGTTGAACTGATCAACCCAACAGATTGGAAAGCACAGTTCTTCATCAACAACATGTTACTACGTGAGATGTATACCTAGGTGGTGGTAATTCCTTGTGGGTCTAAGGAATTATAGTAGAATGGACATTACCATCTCTTATGTTTATTGCATGTTTATGAATTGGGATATAGCATGTATATAATATGTACTATATATGTGGTGATTAGATTATGAATATGTATTTATAAATAGGAACTCTGACAATAACATATTAATCTTAGATGACTTTCTTAAGTAACACACATTAAAATCTTGATCGACCAAGCATAGGTTAAACCAAATCATGGTGTGCCGTCCATCTCGTGGAAGTGTGATGGTAGATATGTAGGTTCTACCAAAGAAGGGTGCATATGTAGGGAAATTGGGGCGACAAATAAGGTAGTGGAAACAAAAGTTTATAGCCCAATTCCCTTAGATAGAAATATTGCATCAACAACAGTGTATCTAGGAAGGAAAGTTTTGCAAGGCTATACATGGTCCTGGAGCAAATCCAGTGACATTATCCTTGCAATATTAATGTGCTTCTTCTTATTCTTCTTCAGGAAGCAACACACTCCTTCAACAATAGCAACACTCAAACAATCATCTCCATTGACCTCCTGGTCCAGCCACCATGGGCGATAGTTGACAGAGTTCTTCTACTGAAAGAAGTCTCCCGCCTCTAGAGAAATCTAGCTAGACCACCGGAAACTCTACATTGCACTACCAGAACCAACATGAAGGAGTTGTCCCTCTCAAACGTCAGTCTGCTAGAGTTTATATGCTGTCCCACAATTGACCCTCCCTTGCTATCCCTCCCTTTATCGGGTAGGACTTTCTTGAGCTCTCAATTAGTTACCACAACCATAAAGGACAACAATTGTCAGAACAATTGTTGTGTTTTGAGAAGCCCCCAGTACCCCTCTATTTATAGGAGAGGCTAGGGTCAGGGTTCCCAGTCTATGTGGGATTTGAAAGGGTCGAATTAACACATTTTCTAGAATCCACACATGACGAACCGGTCATTTCACACACCCAACCGGTCAGTTTGCTAAGAGAACCGGTCGATTAATGCAATTTCCTATTCTGAATCAACTTGGTAATCAATGAACGATTAATGCACAAAATGACATCAACACCAATCCTTGATCCAATAGAATTGACAACCAAACATGTCAGTTTGGATATGTGAGACGTGTTTGGTTGCCAATTCTATTGGATCAAGGATTGGTGTTGACGTCATGTTGATCAAGTTGGTTCACAATGTGAACCGTTCATCTCACTCCCTGGTTCAACCATTGATAAGCCAATATTGATTCCAATTGACCAGACACTCCAATTGATCAGTTCAACACTTGAACCGGTCAGTTCAGACTCCAGTCAATAAATTTTGAACCTTAGTTATTTAATTGAATAGCTAAACACCTTTAGTAATAGATGAAAACATCATTCAGTAATATACTCCTTTGATACAAGTGTATCCTATACATGTGAGCCTAAAGCTCTAGAGTTACGTTGGCAGTGAATGTCCATAACAAACTTATGACATCACAAGAAAAGATTGGTGTCTAGCAACACATCATTGCTACCCAAGTAATTTGAAAAGTTGGAGAACAACTTCAACCTACAATCCGTGATTAGTGTTATCATGATCGCATAGTTCCTTTGTCTCTGATATCCAAATTGAACTCGAGGCATGGAATCATCATCCTCTCAAAGTTTAATCCATGTTTCTTGAACTAGAGAAGACTGTTTGAGATGCATGTGAGCTCACATATCATATATCGAGTCACATGAGTACGGTTGTACATTTCTCAATCCTACTTATCAAGAGGCCTTGTATATCAATCTTCTATAGGAGGGATAAATCTCATCTACATCACTCACACTCAATCCCCATGGGTCACAATGCATTCAAACATGACATTTATGGCAACCCTTATCTAGGATCACGGTGGATGATGTTAAAGTACATAAACAACATGTGATGAATGTAGTGACTTCATGTCTAAGAACCATAATCACCACTTATCACTATGAGAGATGATTCTGACTACCATTCCATGGTCTCCATGTATCAAGCTCATGGTGGGTCTGTCTGATATATTGCTCTCTAACATATACACGTGTGCTTGACTTGATATCACATATCATGACTATTGAGACTCTATCATCTGTCAACACACACTATAGTCTTATGTATTACTATTGTCTATTTTACTTCCACATTAATATCTAAATAGGGACATAAAAGGAATGTATGTAGTCTTAACATTCATATGATATCATTGTTCAAGTCACGTACTTGAAGACATACGACATCAAGTAACATCATTTTTTAGACATCTACTATGTTTGTGTCATCATCTCATGATGAGAAAAACATAATAGATGGAATTACCTTTGTTATTATCAGATCAGGTATTTAATGCCTCATTCCAATCATCACATAATTGGATATCTAGGCATAATAGAATCCCACTTGCACATAGAGACAATCACCTATGAATCTTATTCCAAGTGATCTTAACAAGTCCATCATGTTTCACTATGATAGCGCTTTTATAGCGGGTTAGCAACATTTATTTCAAGTCGGTATTTTGCAAATTTCACATATCTTTGATGTACGACATCTCGTATGAGACTGAAGTGCTGAAGTATGCAATCTGAGATTCCATGCCTAATGAGTAGCTCCATTGTTGTCATCAAAATTTCTACTGTGTCATCAATTGTTGGAGCCTCACACAAGTTCACCTATATAAACTTCTTGATCCATACATTATCCTATGTTGTTCTCATAACACAGAGATACTCAGCTTCTTTTATAGATTTAAACAATTGTCATTAAATTAGTACCCTTTCTGGCTTACAGTTCTCATTTAAGGTCAAACATAAACATAGATTGCAATCATTAATTTTATTTGTCATTTTGAAAGCTTGCATCGGTGTAACCTTTTACACCCAACTCTTCCTTATTACCATAACGAAGGAACCGATCCTTTTAGTGCTTCTCAAGTACTAAATGATGTTGTTTGTGGTAATCCAATGACTCTCACTGGAATCTAACATAGACCCTCTCGTCATGTCCAATACATATGAGATTTTTAGAAAGGTATGCATATATCCTCTCACCATGTCCAATACATATGAGATGACTGGATATCCTCTCATCATATCCAATACATACAAGATGATAGGACATCTCTTACCATATCCAATACATACAAGATAATGGGATAAGTACATAGCATTGCATTCAAGATAGATCCAATTGCGAATGCATATGTCATCTATACATGTGCTCCTATTCTTCACAAGAATAGGGATATTAGGCTCCTGAGAGTCTAGATCCATGGAACATGAACAAGTTTTCTCTCATTGAATGTTGCATTATGAACCTCTTCAACATATTGCTAGTGTATGTGCTATTTCTCAGGTCAAGAATCTTTCCAAATCTATCATTATATATCTCAATTCCTATCACATAGGATGCTTCACCTAAACCCTTCATATAGAAGGTACTTTCCTTGCTAGGTTTTAATATTTGTAGGACAAGCACGCTATTACACATCATTATGTGGAATATAAATATGCTCCCACTAAATATTTTGTAATCACAGATTTCATCTTCATTTTAACTCAATTTAAACTCTTTTTATGTCTTGTCAAATAGAATATTCCAACTTTGAGATGCTTGCTTCAATCCACAGACTGAACTTTGTATCTTATAAAATTTATTTGCATTATTGGATTTATAAAATCTTTAGGCCATGTCACATACACATCCTCATAATTATTTCAATTAAGGAATGTGGTTTTAACATCCATATGCCAAATTTCACAGTCATACTAAGCTGCAACAACAAGCATGATCTAGATGGATTTAACCATGGTAAATGGTGAAAGACTTCATCATGTTCAACACCTTGAACTAGTTTGAAACTCTTTGCAACCAATTTAAACTTCCATGTTGGTCTTCTTACAAAGACCCAAATGCATCCTATGGGTTTTACCCCTTCAGTTGGAACCAACAAGGTCATACCTTGTTAGTGTACATGGAGTCCATCTTGAATCTCATGGCCTTAAGCCATTTTTCAGACCCTGGTTCCTCAAAAGCTTTTTAGGCAGGTTGTTGACTCATCATCTATGATCAACTTACCACCCTTTTAAGTTATAAGATATCATAATATTTCAAACTCAAGGCATGTTCTATTACAACTATAAGGTTTTGTGTTACATCAGGAACTTAACATTCCACAACAACTTGTGATTCTCATTGTTTCCACTATACTTCTTTTAGGTTCATGTTTTCTTGTCTGTCCCAAATATTTTGAGTTCTACTTTTACTCCCATTGATTCCTTTGGAACTAAGTTCCTCTCACAAATACAACCATCATGGTAACAAACAACTTTGTTGTTGGATTGGGATAAAATTAGTATTCAACAAAATAACATTTATGTGATTTATGGACAAAAAACCTTTTAAGATACTATTTTATTATATAAGCTTTCAATACTAATAACTACAAAAGACATATCAGCACATCTCCCATGCCATATCACATATGGCATCTTTTGAACCATTCTTGATGCTACATTGTTTTAGTGTAAAGCATGTGGCCAAAAGAAATTGGAAGATCAACTAGATTTTGTTGATAATCGCAACATGACTTAACATGGTGTGATACCTTCTTTCTGACACATTATTATGTTGTAGGTGGAGTGCATTGTGATACACTATCACAGTCCCTCCAGAAGGTCCTCAAACTCTTGGTTTAAAATATTTTAATATCGATCACATCAAAGTATCTTAATACTTTTACCAAGTTAGTTATGTACTTCATTCATAATCTCCTTGAACACTTTAACAGATTCATACTTGTATTTCATTAAATATAAATCACCATATCTACTTATAGCATCAGTAAATATAATGATGTACTAGTAACTACCTTTAGCATTCCTTCCAAAAGGTCTATATGCATCAGTATGTATGATCCCTAATAGAATAATCACACTCCTACTACATATAGTGAAGATGCTTTTGTCATATTGCACAACAAAAAAGATATGCATGTCTCTATCAATTTAATAACCAAAAGAGTCTAGATAACCATCATATGAATTCTAGAAATGTATTTCTCTTTTGTGCTCTAGATGACAATGCTATAGGCATTTATTGTTTGAGTCATCAAGTCATTCAATATATGTGTCATACACATTTGTCTTTAAAACTATCAAGTATAGTTGGTGAGACATAGGACATTTCCATAAAAGATCATATCTTAAATGAAACATAATGCTCTTTTCACACAAGACATATGATATTTTCATCAATGGTAGGTACATAATAGCAATTCACTAATTCTATTATGTGCTCATGAATGACAGGGTAACGACCCCGCCTCCCGGTAACCCCCAATTAAGGGAGACCGAAAGGTCAAAGCCGTTAACCAATATCCCAGATCAAAGGTTCGACAAATAATCAATAACAATTAACAAATTTTACTAACTAAACTAAAAACTGGTACAAAATAAAACTTTGCATACCTTTTTCAAAACTGGGATATCTACATCTATCCGCATCATGAGTCTACTCTAACTAATCCTCCTTTATACTTTAACTCTTAATTAATTTCACATATGCCACTTTACTATTTGTCTTTTTCAAGCTTGTACCTAAAATGCCGACAAACAAAACATCAGTCAACATATCGGAATATGCCGGTATGTGGGGACATCCAAAATTTTACAGATATGGCTATCAATTTAATAATCACAATAAAATTATTTAACAAGACAATTTACATTTTCAATCTGTCATTCTCCACCACTTTTTCCCTAACCCTAGCATACCCCTCTAGGGTTTCTCTTTTGCCATTGACTTAAGGCCACCTTCTCAATCCCGAGCTTGGTGCTTGGGAGTCACCTCTCATGGTGCTCCATAGTCATGCATCATAGACCACCTTCTCATTCCCGAGCTTGGTGTCTGGGGTCACCTCTCATGGTTCCCATGGGTCTACCCTCTTGGGCCTGACCTTTATGACATCTTCCATCAGGGTGGCATGTAGGTGCGAGAATACACACTTATTTATAAATGTGATAACCATAGTGACTTTATAATTTTGCAAGTATGAACATCCAACTATTTAGATTGCATTCAATACGAGGAAACATCTGAAAAACCCTCGAGAAACTAATGCGATTAACCATAATTAACCACATACCTGTTAAGCAGATTGAATGCAGAAATAAGCAATCAAGAATTCAAGCAAGTATGCATAGGTTGGTCCTGAAAAGACATCCAATATTCTCTGTCATGGATATGGTATACAAATCTAATAGACCTAATGTGCCCTAGGTTTACTAGCCCTTTTTAGGATTTTGAGTATAATTAGGGTTCTACTCCATTTTATTACTTTAAACCCTAATTTTACAAAATTACTTACCAACCCTAACTATTTCATCTTTCCCTCACAAAAGATTCTAAGTTCATCCTTTAGCAACAGGAAACCCTAATTTCATATTAGAAATGCTTTTCTTTTCTTTTTCTCTAATTTAGGGTTTCTAAGCATACTAAACAACATATTAGGTTTAAAACCCAAATTCTTGTACTTTTATTATCAAAACAGGTTAAAAACCATCTTATCCATTAATCAAGTTAATAATGCTTGAATTAACTCCTTTGCAAGATTAAACCTATTATCAATCATCAATTAGGGTTAATACTCACAATTTAATACCCTTTTCTATCCATAATAGATACTTTTGTAAAAGAAACTGATTTAGGTTTCCAAACTATTTTTAATACGTTACTCGTATTTTTCTGATCATTTTTCATGTATTAATTTTCTCCATCTGAGTTTCCTATCAACATATATGATTTTTGTAAAGAAAAATTACTTTTTTGAATTATCGAATAATTCTAGAAAAAAGTAAGCCATTTGATCGATGATCCTATGGACCCGGATGGATCTGATGATCATGATGCGCGCACCCCAATTGCGATAGAAAAGAAAGAAAGGACAACGATGCCCTTACCTGGATATTGCACACACGAGGGCAAAGGGGTCTTTTACCCCTATTGCTTCTTCAACCTCGCGATTTCTGTTTCTCACGAGCGAAGCCCAACCATGGTCAGTGCCATGGTTGACTTCGAGATCTCGTTCCTCTCGGCACTAGACAAGGACACCTCAATCTCCGCCGCACCTCCACGAACTCAGTCGTGATCTCAACTATGCCCGATCCGGTCAAAGTTGCTGGATCAACTAGGAGGAGTCGTCGGCGATGGTCCAGAGTAGGTTGGCTAAGAAAGAGAGTGCTAGAGAATAACTTGGCGGAGAGGATGACTCCCTTAAGCCTTATACTATCCTGCGAAGAGGCACATAGCCTCACAGAAGGGGAACTTCCCCTTATATAGCCCCTGCCTATGGAGAACGGCCAGCAAGAAGAACCAAAACTAGGGGATTCCCCAAGGTACTGCCAAAACATGGAAAACTTGGTATTAATTGGTGCGGTTTTCTCTCCAGAATCCAATGGAGATAATCCTAGTTTTGCACACAAACCGCACGGAGACAAAATAGAATCTATAAATCTCATTTTACTATTCTACCTTCCTTTTCCTACCCGAGGTAGGAGAGAATGCAGCCACCGTTGGATCTGAACTGCACGGAGACAAAATAGAATCTATAAATCTCATTTTACTATTCTACCTTCCTTTTTCTACCCAAGGTAGGAGAGAATGCAACCACCGTTGGATCTCAGATCCAACGACTGTCACGTCATGCGCCCAAAGGATATAGAAACAAATTGTGACATTTAATACATATTTCCTACTTTAGGAGATTTTGTAAAACTTACAACTCACAAACCGTTTATCCAATTAATCCCAAATTTTAAGGGAATCTTATTAATGACTTAATCTATCATCATGCCAAAATTGGGATCATTATATAAAGAAATCGGGTCCCTTTCTGTATTTGCAAGTTATTACTCAATTGGGTATATTTCTCACCTAATTTCTCTTTCCTTTGCTATTAAAATATTATTTTGAGTTGCTTGAACCTCAAGGAACCTTAATGGCTTGAAATCCCATCTTTGGAATGTTCCTTAGTCTTTCACTTATCTTTTATCTATTTTCTCTTTCTTCTTATTCATTTCTTATCAAAATATCTCCTTTCGGGGATTTCTCTTTATCTCTCTTATTATTTTCCTTATTGGTGTTCCTTGTAATATTAGAAACCTCATGGATATGAAAATTAATCAAAGATGACTTAATTATATCTCTTTCCACTCATTTTCCACATTTATCATTGTTTTCAATTCCTTTCTTAATAAGGAAATATTTAATTGATCTTTTCTATTCTTATTACATTCTTTATGCAACTTTGGACTCCTTGGAACTCAAGGTTCCCAAGAGGCACGAAATCCATATTTAGATTACATTCTTTTGCCTTCTAGAGGTTTGCACATCTTTCTTTTCAAAATCTCAATTATTCATTTATTAAGTGAATTTCCTTATTATTGGGCCCAATAGCCAATAAATCCCACAACACAAACATCAAGGCTATTGTAAATGAAATCTATTTATTTGCAAAAAATTGTCTCATCATTTGTCCAATTATCTTTAATGTGAGAAATTACATTTCTCACCCAATGGACCCAAAAATTGGGGTTGTAACAGACAACTTCCAACTGAAGAGGCAGGAACCCTTGCTCCACATAGATTTAGCTTACTTCTTCGTAGATCTTGAAGTAGAGATCTCTATCTGCATCTTCTTTTTGAGATCCTATATAAAGAGGATAGTTCCTTTCCAATGTCCAGATAGGTGATGATGGTTGTACTTTCTTATTTAATTATTTAAGTGAAAAGGACATATTCCTTTTGCACTTACCCCTCTTCATATATTGAGTGTAGAAGACTTGGACTTTAGCTTAGCCTCACAACACTTCTTGGCCTTGATTTTGCCCTCACACTCAGTTGTGCTAATCATCATCATAGATTTGTCCTTATTTCTTCTAACTTTGGCATCAACATGCAAAGTACTTGATAAACTAACTATACGATTCAAGCAACCATTTGTAGAATCATATCCATGGTCAACTCTTGACCTAAGAGAAATCCCAGTCACTCCACATGCTCAATCATATTGAGCACATGAGGCTCTACTAGACCTCCCTTTGCTAGTTTGCATTCAAACAATGCTTTGGAGGCATTATACCTTGCTTGATTTACATGATTCTTAAGATATTTTACTATCTCGAGAATGTCCATGTTGTCATGCTGCTCATGCAACTCATAGTTTATACAACAAAGAATAAGGTACTCGATGTCCATGGCATCACTGGCATGCTTCCAGTAAGCCTTGGGCGCATTTGGAGTGGGTTCCTATGGCTCTGGTCTTTCTAGGACATAGAGCTTTCTCTCATTGAGCACACTTCTCAAAGTTCTAAACCAAATGTGGAAAAGTTTCCTATTTTATCCTTTTTAAGGACCGATTGCAATTATAACATGTCTGTGTTTGTTTACAAAATAAATTTTGCAACTTTTCAAAACCTTTTTGATTCATTTGATTTTATAAGTTAATGATATTAATTAGGTCTTTAATTAATTATTGCTCCCACTATTTTGTTCAAATTGATAACCTTCATGTATCAATTCAAAAGATTGCAACGTAAAATCTTCTAATGAGCCAAGATCCGAAACAATTCAACTATTATCCAACCAATTCCAACATCCATATTCAATTATTAAGGTACACACCTTTTGCCAATTGCATCATATGCAATTCTTTGATAGATGATATGCGCAACTCCTAGCCATAGTTATAGCATGTCTTTAGTTCTTAATCCCATTAAGTACACTCAGTTAAGCCTGGAGAAAAATCCAACACGATAGAAATGCACCTTGCTTGGGCAGAACCTATATTTCTACCATCACACTTCCACGAGATGGATGATGCACCACACTTGGGGCATAACCTATGCTTGGTCGATCAATCTTTTCATGTGTTCTTCTTATGGAAGGCATCTAAAACTTAATATTGTATTGAGAGATTTTATATATAAGTACATATACATATCCAATCACCACATACTTATAGTATGTATCATATACATTCTATAACCATAAATGAGAATATGCAATAATTAAAACACACTAGAAATGGTTATGGCCATACTATTGTAATTCCTTGAAGTCATAAGAAATTACTACCACATAAGGTCCACATTATATGCAACATGTTGTTGATGAAGATATGTGCTCAAACAAATATGAGTTGATTGGTTTAACACTTGAATCGGTCGTCTAGCCGCCTCGTTTCTCGATTGGGCTCTTGAAATGGTCATCTAGTGCTTTAATGGTAGTCTTTACACTTTCTCTTTCGCTTGTAGTATGGGGAAGGAGTGGAATTTAGGGGTATTATTAATTGATTAATTGAAGTCTTTAGGTTCAAGCGACGACTGGACTCCTCCATCCGGTCGGTTAGGCCACCAATCATTTAGTTTATCCACCTATCATATAGCCTCCTCGGTCTTCCAGTCGACTGGTTCGTCTCACAAGTCGGTCGATTCACCTTATTTCAGAACGTCTTCTCATGACAAAACATAATATAAAACTATCCTATTTATTGTTACATTGTAAAAGGGAATTCTTGAGTTTCATTTGAGGGGAATTAGGAAGAAGATCACTAATATACATTTGGAAGAAAGAGAGAGACTCAATACATAGATTGAGTAACAACATGAATAAACAACCATAATTTTGTACACACATATCTAGGGTTATTGGCCATAACCATGCTAACATCCACCATAAAAACCAATTTTAGGGCCATTCCTATAAATTCCACACACATTCCTATAAATTCCACACACACACACTGTTACAACCCCAATTTTGCATATGTTTTCATAATTGAAATGGATTGATTTTATGAATTTGGACCTAATTGAAAAGGGTTGCATGCTTTGCTTCAAAGAAGGGATTTCTTTGCAAATCACCCTTTTGATAGGAATTTCGTGGTTCCTATTATTTAATTGATCCAATAATGGATATAAAAGAGAAGAAAAGAAGAAAAGTCCAAGAAATGGAAAAAGATACATGATAATGGATATTAAGCAAAAGTATTTATTAGAAATACTTGGAAATATCTAGAAAATTGCATTGATGGCCACGATTGTTTGAATGCCATTTACATATGATTTCTAATAGAAAGATTAGTCAAAATCAAATACAGGGAAAAGTAATTTATTTGAATAAAGGAATAAATAAGGAAAAGGATAAAAGATAAGGAAAGAGGCCAAAGAAATATAGAGGAAATATGTTTAATCTACAAGATGTCTTGCCTTTCTCGTAATATCACTTGGTTCTAGATTTTTGAAAAGGAAGGTATCTTTGTAAAATAATTTTTACATGCAAACAAAAGAAAAACATTGTTTGAGTGGGAACAAACCTTGCCAAATCAGACTCTTATGGAAAGCTGGGGATTCCCGTTTCAAAACAACGAGATTAACATAGGAAAAGTTAATAGTCTTTACATATAAGGGCATATAAAAAAATAATGTGATTATTTTACCTCCTAGATGTGTGACTTGCCGCTTTGAGAAGAGGGCCCTCCCCTTCCTCATTTCATACACCTCAGTTTGCAAGGGTTGTGGAATCTCACCCTTCACCTATAAAGCTAGTATAACAGGATCGTATCACATTAACAATCTTTTTGCACATAGGCCAAACCTTCCTAACAACTGAGAAGTGCATCCTAGTTGTCTAAGTTCTATGAACGGCAGAAGCCAAGCCCAGACCCCAAGCACATGACTGAGACCTCTAATCCTTTCCCGATGAAACGAGCAGCAGTCTGGGTCATTGCCTCTCTGGCAGGTCGGGTCGGTGGGTCTTGAAGATCATGAGAAGGCATAAGCCCTCTCCTTGTCTGAGTAGCCATCATCGTTGGCGACCAGGAGGATTATAACCTTCGTGCACTCGACCGACGACCCCAACCGATGATCCTGTGAGGGGACCTGAGCAATGGAGGTTGACCAACAACCATGGCTTCACGGAGGCTCTAACATGCTAGGCCACGCGCTGGGCGGCACCCTAGGTGTGGTGGAAGGCGGTGGGGCTACGACGAAGTGTGGCGGCAGCCATCGAGGCCCTAGAGGAGGAGAGCCTGCCCATATCTTGCTGCAAACCGTGACACTGCTAGGGTGCAAGAGGAGGAATACGACCCTTTGGGTCGCTGGACCATTTTGCCCTTCGCGGGCTAAAGAGTCGACCAACTTAATCAAGGGTAAAAATGAACTTTTGAAATGTTCTTCAACTACATCGCAACGTTGCATGGAGAAGGACAAGTGGAACACTCTGATTGTCCCAAAGTAAGTTAATTTTGCATATTTCATATCTAATTAACCGTAGCTCGGATGGATACAGGTAATATATGAATTTTTCTTAGAAAAATGAGAGTAATTATATATATATATATATATATATATATATATATATATATATATATATATATATATATTTGGGGTAAGTCAGAGGGTTTTTTTATTCATCTTGCCCCTCTCATGCAAGAAAATTTAAACCACTATTACAATCTAGATCAGAACTGGGAAAAGGAAACTTGGTAGTACTACTACCATTACATGACTCTTTGTTGATAATATCAATTAAAGAGGTAGGTGGTACTCTATACTCGTAGAGGTCACCTTGTGTTTTTGGTGGTATTTAGCCAGAGTATCTACAACTTGATTGCCTTCCCTGGGGATATTTATGCACTGCCACTTATCTCTCCAATGTCTTCTAGTTCTTGAGATCCACTTGGCTATTTTAGGGTTTTCCTCTATTGCCGCTTCTAACGCCTGTCTGGCTCCTTGGGAATCTGTTTCTATTGTGAGCTGCTCTATATTCATGTTGTTTCCGATCTCACTAGTGAATTCAATGGCTCTCATTTCAGCTTCCAGAGCATTGTTTGCCTTGATCTTCTTACCCCATCCACCTCTCCACCTTCCTTCACTATCTCTTCCAACGACCGCTATGGTTGAGCTAGATTCTTTTTTTATGAAGGTCGCATCAGTATTGAACTTGATTCTTCCTTGTTCAGGTTTCTCCCATTTCTTTTTTATCTCTGATTGTACGTTGCCTTCCTGGTTCTCCTTTACCCACGCTAATTCACAGATAGCCGATTCCTTCTTTATAAGGCAAGCGATTAGCCTGCTTGAATGTTTTTGCTTCTCGAAAACTTCTAGGTTCCTGCTCTTCCATATTTGCCAGCAACCAATCATGAAAACTGTGTTCCCTGGATTTGTCTTCCCCATATTTGTTTCCAACCAGTGCCATACATCAGTATCAGTGAAAAAGGTACTCCATCTATTTCTGTCAATCAGAATTTTGCAGACCTCTGAAGCTCTCTTGCAGTCCCTTAAGGCGTGAAGAACAGTTTCCTCTTCCCGTCTACATATAGTGCAGGTTGTATCAATGGTGAGTTTATGGGTAGCTCTTATGTAATTCATGAGTATGGCATTGTGGCCTACAAGCCAAAAAAAAATTTGATCTTCATTGAAGCTTTGGCTTTCCAGATTATGTCCCATTTACCAGGTGTCATGATCTCCTTCTCTTTCCGTAAGATGCTATATGCTGATTTCATTGTAAGTTTGCCTGACTCAGTGTGAATCCATGCTAGCGTGTCCGCCTCAACTCCATTGTCAGGCACTTCTATTTGCAGCACTTTGCGCACGATGCCAGGCGGCAGCCATTCGTTCCGGAAATCAGTGTCCCAATGGTTCAAGAGGTTTACCATACTGGCGACCTTTAGATCCTGGAGCTCCGGAGGAATAGGTCTTATTGCGCAATATTCCAAGGTTTTTTCTAGGTCCCACCATTTATCCTTCCAAGCATTAATGCATCGGCCAGTCACTGGGATGAGGACCGAATTGTCGTTGATGAGCTGCTTATAGCTTAACACAGATCTAGTCAATCTTGAGACATTCGTTAAACAACTGCCTTTATAGTTATTGTACTTGCATACCAGACTGTCACACCACAAGGATGCTCTGCCTGTAGCGATGTCCCACATATGATTGATGATAAATGCCATGTTGAGCTCCCTCATAGATTTCAGCCCCAGCCCACCATGCTCTTTGTTGCTTGAAATTTTGTTCCAGGCCACTAAGGAGAGTGGATGTGATTTATGGTTGCCTCCCCAGACAAAGGATCAGACACTACTATCCACTCGATCACATATACTCAAAGGTAGCACAACTGTTTGCATCACGTAGCTTGGAATAGCTGTTAAGGTTGCTTTAGCTAGGCAAACTCTGCCTGCTAAGCTCAAGCTCTTTGCTAACCACACATTTATCGCTGAGGACACCTTTTAAAGCACGTTACTATAGGTGTCTTTATAAACCTTACTGTGGATAAGGGGTACTCCCAGGTAGCACCCAAGATCTTCAGTGACATTGAACTTACTCGCTCTGCTGATTCACTTGCGAGTTCTATTAGTGACATTTCGAGAGAAAAAGATGGATGGTTTTCTAGCTGAGATGGCCTGTCCTGAGACCTCACTGTAACTCTTGAACCATTTAAGGATGGTCTTCATCTCCTTGATACCCTCTTTGGAAAAGAGCAACATATCATCTGCAAAGCATAGATGAGATATTCTGGCACCCTTGTTGCCAATCTTGATGGGGGTCCACTTCTTTTCCTTAACTAAAGCTTCAATAGATTGACTCAACTGCTCTAAGCAAAGCACAAAGAGGTAGGGAGATAGTGGGTCTCCTTGTCTTAGACCTCTTGTGGCACTGAATGTCCCTGCGCAACTACCATTCAAGAGAATGGAGGTATCACCATTAGATATATAGTTTAGGATGTAATTACATATAGACAGAGGAATTCTTGTTTTCTCTAAGGTGTCAGCGATGAAAGGCCAGGTCATCTTATCATAAGCCTTTGATAGATCTATCTTGATCACCATCGTTTGCTTATATTTGTTCCTTCTCATGTTATGCAAAATTTCTTATGCCACTATGATGTTGTCAGAGATTTTACGCCCAGGGACAAAGGCACTTTGCATAGGGGAAACCCATCTTGACAGATAACTTTTCAGACGTTCAACTATGATCTTGGAAGTGATCTTTAGACTGATGCTATTCAGTGAAATTGGTCTAAATTGCTTGCAGGATTCAGGCTTTGCTTTCTTTGGGATGAGCACTATACTAGCATCACAGAGTTCCTTATTTAGAATATTTCCTTTAAGTGCATTGTTAACAATATTAAGTAGCGAATGCTTAATAGAATGCCAATTCTTCATGAGGAAAGAGGTGTCCACCCCATCAGGGCCTGGTGCCTTATGGGGATTTGCTTTTGCAATAATTGTATGAATCTCTTGGAGATTGGGTTCTACAGACACTGCCCGTATTTCCTCATTATTCAACTTGGTAAACTTTCCAGTGAAGTTAGTTACTTTGCTCCGGTCACATTGAAAGGGCTCAGTAAATAGATTTTTGAAATGTATGTAGACTAGCTGGCAGAGTTCCTTCTCATTAGTAATCCAATTTCCATCTGCGTTTTTAAGCATTGTGACTGTGTTGAATCTGCGTCTTTGTTTCACATAGGCGTTATAGGACTTAGTATTTGAATCCCCCTCTTTCAGCCAATTAATGTGGCTTTTTTGTTTAAGGTCATCCTCCTCTTTTCTTAGAATCTCAATGTACTGCGACTCCATATCGGCAAGCATGCCTATTGTATCTGTGTCATAGTTATCCGCCAGGCCTTTTTGTAACATGTTCAGGTTTCTAAGCACACATTGACTCTGTTGTGTGTTCTGTTTGTAGTTCCTTTTAGCCCAAGAACTAATGCTACTTCTAGCATTGTTGAGAGCGTCGTGGAAGGAGATGTCTGAGTGCCAAACTGTATTGATGAGTCTTTTGAATTCAGGATCCTTGGACCACGATTCCTTGATCAGAAAATGAGGGAATCTTTGTTCTCAAACAATAGAACGAATTAAGAGAGGACAGTGGTCCGAGTAAGCTCTGGGTAGGTGTTCCACAATGAAGTTTGAGAAAGAGTTAATGAACTTAGCATTTGCAACAACTCGGTCTAGGCGTTCTTGCAGCCTGCCATGGATATATGTGCATTTTGTCCCACAGTAGCCAAGATCAGTAAGGCCAGCTTCCAGTAAAGTGTCATTGAATAGGGATGCCTCGTTGAAGTCATAGTGTTTGCTGCCTCTTTTCTCAGCGGGCCGTAAAGTGGTGTTGAAATCGTCCACCATCATCCACGGTAAAGTGAACTGATTACTCATCCTGATGAGGTGTTTCCACAGTAGCCTGCGTACAGACTGATGGGCATTAGCATATACAAACGTAATCATTGTTGAGTTGTCTATCATGCAGGTAATGAATTGTCTGTGGCAATTGATTATTTGTATATTGCAATTCTCTTCTCTCCAGCATAGCCATATGCCGCCTGCAAAACCTCTGGCTTCACAATGAAAGGACTTATTGAATCCCAAGTCTTTGATGGTTTTAGTGGCCGACTTACCACTTATCCATGGTTCTATAATCCCTACTAGCTTCAGCTTTCTTTGTGAGATGATATCTCTGAGGACATGACAAGTATCGTTATTTCCGATTCCCCTGGTATTCCAACAGATTGTATCTAACATTAAAAGGTTTTGAAGAAGAAGAAGTACCAGCCATCAATCTAGGCTAGTCCAGAGTTCTCTTTCTCTTCTCCCTCTACAACAACATCCTCGTCTCCTATCTCCTGGCCTCCTGTCTCCTAGTGGAGTCTTGGGCTCTTTCGCCTGTGTTCATACGGAGGTTTGCTTCTGGTCTTCATCTTTATTCCTGAGCCCTTGATCTTCCTTCCATGCGGCAGTCTTGAGGTGCTGACGTTTGGGTCTGCCTCCAGTATAGGGTCTTGTTCCTCCATCCTCACGCTCTCCGTGCATCCTTGTTCTTGATTTAGGGGTGTTCCATCTTCTTCCGGTATCAGCACATTTGTTTCTTCCTGTTGTTGTTCTAACTCTGCAGGTATTATGTTTTCCTTCTATTGTTCATCAACATTTTTGGCTCCTCTGTATGCCCTCTCCTCCCCATCGACTATGATAACCTCATCTACCTCTGGGTTAACAGCAACATGTTCCTCGTCAGTGTTTTTTTTTTTTGGATTTCTTTGCTAGATGGATTTCTTTCAGCACCTCCCTTTTATTTTTTGTAGTTTCAATGCTTTTCTTCTTCCATATCTTCGACATTTTTTGCACTCCCGCCTGGGTATTGCTGCTATTATCTATTTATTTATGCCTCATCATCTCTTCTGGGTTTACCTGTACCTCTTCCTCTTCAAAATCAGCAAGGTTAGCAAACTTGTTTTGGTCAGTCTGCCCGTTGTTTGTGCCCAAAAATTGATTTTTGGTCCTGTTTCTGTAAACCGTAGACTTCTTTCTTTGGGTTTGCCATTTACCGCTCTGGCTTTGGCTTTCATTTCCTTGCGTGGATGGAGCTTTTTGTCCCATCTCCTTCTGGACTGTCGTTGCCGTATTGGTTGGGCACTGTGTGCTACTATGGCCTAGCAATCCACATGTATCACAAGAGTCTGGGAAGACCTCATATTCTACCTGATAAATTTCTTGGTTAATGCAGATGGTATGTATGAGGGGTTTTGATGTGTCGACTTCAATGGCTAATCTGGCGAACCTGCTCCTAGTCCTTGCCATGGTGTGATTGTCCACCTTCATTAATGAGCCTAGTGCAAGGCCGATGTAGTCGAACATCATCGGAACGTATAGATGCAAAGGGAGTTCAAGGATCCTTACCCATGTGACTAAGTATCAGGGTAATTCGATGGAGGGGCGGAAGTTAGGATCCCATTGCCAAACTGTGAGCCATTTTCTGAAAAGCTTCCATGGGCCCCCTATTAAAGTTGTTTCGAAATCTCTTCTGCATGAGAATTGCACTACATAGTGTCCAAGATCTACCCTTAATGTAGTAATTAGGGTTTTTCTAATGGATAAAAGTAGAACTAATGACAAATAGAGTTCATACGTGAATTAATCCATAATTGATGATAAATGAGCATAATGATCTTATCATTAATTAAAAGGATAAAAATGGTAGCTTTGATGTAAAAGTGGCTTAATGGACTTAATTAATGGTTAATTATGTCTTAAATTGAAATTAGGGTTATATGTTGTTAAAAGATAACCTTAATATCTTTTGTGAAGAATATATGAGATAAATAGGGTTTGTGAGTAATTGTATTAAATTAGGGTTTAAAATAGTAATAGGTTAAGGAAAACCCTAATTGCAAAGGAAACCCTAAAAGTGGGCTAGAAACCCTAGGAAGTGAGATAGGTTGAATAGATCTTGATGACATGAGTAATAATAGGAAATTACATGATTATTTTAGGATCTTGTTATGTGTGCTTGCTTGCTTGGATTTCATACTTTCATAGAATATTTCTATCTCAAATCAGCGTGACATGTATGTGGTTACACTTATGAATATCTCAAATTAGTTTTTTGAGGTTTTCCGAAGTTTTCCTCGATGACTTGAATTAAATTGTTGGATGAATTTAATTCATGAAAATTATAATGTGGATATGACTATCACTTAAGATATGTGCCTACTATCTCAGATCCTAGTCCCCTCTGTGGCTTAATAGTTTGACCTAGTACATGGCTACCCATGGGGTAGGTCCATCATGTCATTGGATGACTTAGTACATGGCTACCAATGGGGTAGGTCCATCAAGTCACTTGAATCAGGGATTGGGCTACCTATGGGTAGTGCCATGCGATTCTTAGCACACCATGAGTTAGGGATTGGGCTACCTATGGGTAGTTCCATGCGACTCAACCCTAGATATTGATCTACCTGTTAGGTAGGATCATGCAGGGTTTAATGGGGATCTACCATGAAGAAGGTAGCATCCAGGTCCACTGCAGGGACAACACAGAGATAGGGGATAGGTAAGGATTGAGTAGTATTGCTTAAAGTGTAATCTTGGCTGTTAAATGATAATTGGCTATTTACATTGTTATCATAGTTGCACGATTATTGTTTCCCCCGCATACCAGCTTTATGCTAACCGATGTTTTGTTTGTCGGCATTTTAGGTACAAGTGAAAAGAACAAATAGTAAAGTGGCATATGTGGAATTAAATGAGGATTAACGATCAAGGAGGATTAGTTAGAATATTCTCTCATATGGATAGAAGATTAGTAATCCAAGTTTTTCAAAGGTATGCAAAACGTTTTAGTTTATACCAGATTTTAGTATAGTTGGTGGAATTTGATAATTGTTATTGATTATTTGTTGAACCTTTGATCCTGTTAATTGGGATAATGGCTCTGACCTTCTGGTCTCCCTTAATTGGGGGTTATAGGGATGTGGGGTTGTTACATTTGGTATCAGAGCGTAGGTTCCTCATTTAATCTTTAATAATTATTCAATTTTACAAAATTTGTAGAACCCAAGGGAGTTATTAAAGGATTTTCTGAAAGACAGAGGTGTCTAGTAAAGGATCACGTCTGGGGGCTGGCAAGATTTTCCTCTGCACCACTAGTCAGAATATGAGGACTCCCGGATTAGTGTGACTGCCTGGCCGATGTCTTAGGATCTGACTCGAAATAAGACACATTTAGGACTCTCTCATCTTGTTCATCCCTTCTCAACTCAAATGTTGTTAAGGATTATAAGGATTAGGGTTTTCTCTCTTTTCCCTCACCCTCTTTAGGTATGGGTAAGGTTGATAAGGTTTAAGGAATCCTCCACCAAATTAATAAAAAGCATGTAAATAAGATGCCATGGACATAAGCTAAACAGATTAAGCGTAAATGAATAGATACATGCTTAGGTCGTATGACATAAGTTGTCATGCACTCAGGAGAGGCCTGAGGCTAGACCTTCTTGTCAGGAGGATAAGTGAAGAGAGTTAGTCTTGGAGGTAGAGATCTCCATTACAAGTAGAGTCCTAGCACATCCTTTGAGGATGATGTTAACCCTAACCCTAAGTGAATGTTAGAGAGAGATGACATGATGAGTTAGATGTCATGGTAGACCAGGTGTTTGGATAGACTTGCCTTGGATGCCATATGAGCCATGAAAGGTTGGATGACCGAGTACCTTTGGCGACCCAACCCTGGGAAGGGTCATGCATGTTAGAGTGAAGGATATCTCCTTCATTGATGGGGTTGGAGAAGCACCTATGGAAACCCCATGAGCTTATATGAGCATGGCATAGTAGGCACACATAATACATCAGTAGTGTGAGTAGTAGGTTGAAACACGGGCCAGGAAAGTAGGATAGATAGCTTATGAGATTAGCAAGAGGAGATATGGATAACTTTGAGCAAACATAAGTTGGAACATAGGTTCCACCAAGTAAGGGTATGCTTGTGAGCTTGACCCACCTTCATTAAGAGAGGACCTCTAATAGTTAGGTTGTTTGTAGGGTTAGCTCTAGAGAGATTGAGAGAAGGACCCCAAGAAAGAAGGTTGGAAGCCTAGACTCTGAGATATGAGGAAAAATTTGGGAGTTGAGGATGATGTGACCTAAGTGGATGACATGGGAAGGTATGAGGAAAAGTAGGGTGTTTGGATGACATCATGATCCAGTGTTGAGGATGAGAACAAGTATGACCTAGCATGGTTTAATAGGTGGTCTGCTTGTGCCATAGGAGCTTGCTAGGGTTAAGAATGCTCATGGGGTTGTAAACCCAAGACATAAGGGTGTTTGTGACCTTGTTGTCAAGAGTTGTAGTTTTCTCCCATCCTGGGAGAGGAACCCTTTGGTAGGGTGTGTACCAGTTTGTGGGTTTTGTGGAAACCTAAAGAGGTCTCATAAGATCGTGAGAAGCTAAGTGAAAAGTACATGGTATGAGAATGAACCTGTAAGACCCATAGATAACCATCTATAAGTGCATGTGGATGTGTTACCAAGGAGGTAACCGGTATGGGGCCTGACCAAGGTAGGCAGGTTGCCATGACCCCTATGAAAGGATGAAAGTCAGCCCATGAATGTAGAGAGAGAGATGGTGAAGTCTTGGGTAAGGTTCTAAGCTGGACATGTACTATAATAGAATCCTAAGTTTATCCTAGGGTCAGGTAGGGATAAGACCGATGGAAGTGGGAGTTGCCTAATTCCCTAGTTGCACATGACCATAGGGTTGGGAGGTAACAAATATCATTGTCTGAGGGCCATGGGTTAGGAGATTGATCACCTTCATGAACTCATGGGACCCAAAGGGCAGATGAGTAGGGCACTCTCTGGATTCATAAGGGAAGAGGGATGACCCCAAAAGTGCCGACACCCTATAGACCTAGAGGAAATGACCATGGATTGTGTTGTGACCCAAGTAGGTTCGAGACCAATTTTCCATGGAAGTAGCTTTAATATCAAGATGTTTGTGATGTAGAGACATATGTGGCATGTTTCAACTTAGATTTAAAGGTATGCTGGCAAGGTGGGATGTACCATCTCTACTCTTGGAATAGGAAGAACACTGTATTTGGACTGCAACCAAATGCTTATTTCCTCTTGTTATGGGAGTGAGAGATAGGACAATACGCATGCCATACACCAAGGATAAAAGGTGATGTAAGTTGGAATGTTGCCATGAGGTATGAGGATAGAGATGATAACATACCCTGGTGGAGTGAATGATACATGGATGGTTTACAAGGTAGTCTTGTGAGGATGTTTTTATCATGAGATATGAGTCATACAAGGTTGAGTACGAAACCTAAGGAAATAAGCTCAGAGTCTTCTTGATGAAGATAGACTTGGAGTTGAGATGAGATATTAAGTGGAATATCTGGAGGTGTATGTCTTCAACGTTACCTAACACCTAAGGATGTGAAGTGGTGATGGATGCTCTGGATGAGATACATCTGCCTAGTTTAGATGGAGGCTAGAAGAGGTTGTTAGGACAACCCTTAGTTGGAAAAAGAGATAAGTTTGGCTAACACACAGATGTAACAATGCTGGTTGAACAAGTTAATGGTTGTTTGGTTATCCATCCTAGGGCTTATCATGATAAAAGGATGGTTGTAGAACCTCAGAAGCACTTCTCTGGAGAAAAAGGAGATGAAACCCCGATCAGAGTGGTTTAGGGTTTTTGAGGAATTGATCTTGAGAAATCATGACATACAGGAGATCATGATTTAAGATTACCATATACCATGGTACTACTAAGATAATAAGTGACAATAGTGTTTTGGATGCCTAAGATGAAGTTGCATGTGGTATGTTTCCATGCAAGCTAGGAGGTGAAGGATGAACACCAGTAACCCAATATAGAGGATAAAAGAGTCCGTGAGAGGGAATGGGAGTTCATCACTATGGATGTTGTGGTAAGTCTCCCCTAGACCAAGGAGGGTCAAGATGCAATATGGGTTATGGTAGATTGCCTTACCTGTATGACATGAGAAAGAAAGAATACTGTCTAGGGACAGATCTTGTTGAACTACTTATGAGAGAGAGTTGGTTCAACTACACCATGATGCGAGTTCTTGAGTATAACCTAAAGATTCACTTCTAGGAGGTGGAAGTAGATACCTAAAGAACTCGATGTTAGTATAGTTTATCACCCCTAACTAATGGTTAGTAGGATCTAGACTGGAGGGTCTGATGAGAGCGTGTGTGCTCGTTCAGGGTGATATCTGGAGACAGTTTTTGTCCTTTGTAAGATGTGATGATAACCAACATAGCCAGTATCGGGATGTAAAGAAGCTCTACAAGGGAGGTTGCGTCAGTCACCACTTCATTAAGATGATGTTGGCGAAGGGACCTCGCAAAGGTCGAGAAAGGACCACAGTGTGTGTAGAAGAAGTCACTTTGATCATGCAATGGCTGAAAGGAGCCCAGAGACGACATGAGTTGTAAGCTGATGCAAAGTAGACTGACATGCAGTTCACTGTGGGGGAATATGTGACATGAAAATTCGACCCCTCTAAGTTATAGCTAAGAGAGCTGAGTTCCCGATGCATGAGTTCTTTTGACATGGTTTGGTGGAGAAGGTTAAGTTTGCCCTTACCCCTCAGGATAAAGTAATAGGTGATGAGTTCCTGGTGTCCAATGTAGAGCACTATGTGAGGTACCCAGGCCATGTGCTGAGCAATGAACCTAGTAAGCCCATAGGGAGGCTGAAATGACCTGAGTCACCTATGAGGTTTATAGATGCCAAGGTGAAAGAACTCAGAGAAAGGGATATGTGATGATAAAGGTTCTTTGGAAGTGCCATGGATAGGGCAAAGCCACATAGGGGCCAATGATGGATATATAAAAATCTTATCCTGAATTGTTTATTTGCTTGATCGAATTTTGAGGACAAAATTCTTATAAGAGGGGAAGGATGTTACAACCCCAATTTTTCATATGTTTTTATAATTGAAATGGATTGATTTTATGAATTTGGACCTAATTGAAAAGGGTTGCATGCTTTGCTTCAAAGAAGGGATTTCTTTGCAAATCTCCCTTTTGATAGGAATTTCGTGGTTCTTATTATTTAATTGATCCAATAATTGATATAAAATAGAAGAAAAGAAGAAAAGTCCAAGAAATGGAAAAAGATACATGATAATGGATATTAAGCAAAAGTATTTATGAGAAATACTTGGAAATATCTAGAAAATGGCATTAATGGCCACGATTGTTTGAATGTCATTTACATATGATTTATAATAGAAAGATTAGTCAAAATAAAAGAAAGGGAAAAGTAATTTATTTGAATAAAGGAATAAATAAGGAAAATGATAAAAGATAAGGAAAGAGGCCAAAGAAATATAGAGGAAATATGTTTAATAAACAATATGTCTTGCTTTTCTCGTAATATCACTTAGTTCTAGATTTTTTAAAAGGAAGGTATCTTTGTGAAACATTTTTTACGTGCAAACAAAAGAAAAACATTGTTTGAGTGGGAAAAAACCTTGTCAAACCAGACTCTAATGGAAAACTGGGGATTCCCATCTCAGAACATTGAGATTAACATAGGAAAAGTTAACAATCTTTACATATAAGGGAATATAAAAAAATAATGTAATTATTTTCCCTCCTAGATGTGTGACTTGCCTCTTTGAGAAGAGGATCCTCCCCTTCCTCGTTTCATACGCCTCAATTTGCAAGGGTTGTGGAATGTCACCCTTCACCTATAAAATCTAGTATAACAGGATCGTATCACATTAACGATCTTTTTGCACATAGACCAAACCTTCCTCACAACTGAGAAGTGCAACCTAGTTGCCTAAGTTCTCTGAATGGAAGAAGCCAAGCCCAGACCCCAAGCACATGACCGAGACCTTTAATCCTTGCCCGATGAAACGAGCAACAGTCTGGGTCGTTGCCTCTCTGGCAGGTCGGGTCGATGGGTCTTGAAGATCATGAGAAGGCACAAGCCCTCTCCTTATCTGAGTAGCCATCATCGTTGGCGACCAGGAAGATTCTAACCTCTGTGCACCTGACCAACGACCCCAACCGATGAGCTTGTGAGGGGACCTGAGCGACGGAGGTTGGCCAACAACCATGGCTTCACAGAGGCTCTAGCCTGCTAGGCCATGTGCTAGGCGGCGCCCCAGGTGTGGCAGAAGGCGGCGGGGCTAGGGTGAGATGTGGCGGCAGCCATCGAGGCCCTGGAGGAGGAGAGAATGCCCATATCTTGCTGCAAACTGCGACACTGCTAGGGTGCGAGAGGAGGAAGACGACCCTTTGGGTCGTTGGACTATTTTACCCTTCACAAGCTAAAGAGATGACCGACTTAATCTAGGGTAAAAATGACCTTTTGAAATGTTCTTCAACTAAATCGCAACGTTGCATGGAGTAGGACAAGTGGCGTGCTCTGATTGGCCCAAAGTAAGTTAATTTTGCATATTTCATATCTAATTAACTTTAGCTCGGATGGATACACGTAATATATGAATTTTGCTCAAAAAAATGAGAGGAATTCAATAAAAATATATTTGAAGGCTAGTTCCTCTTGAAATTCGAAAAGTAGTGTAATTTATCAACTTTAATGAATTAAAGATTAAGTAACCCTATTTGGAGATGATTAATGTATTTAGTAGGTTTTAATGGATGATTAAAGTTGATATTAACCTGTTAATTGTAAAAAGGTACCTTAAGAATAAAAAGGATGAACTTTGCACGTAATTAGTTTAATTTGGAGTTTTAGGTGCATGAATATGCTTTAATGGACCTTGAAACCCTAATATTAGTGAATGAGACTAGTAATGGCTTTAATTGTTCAATTTCATGGTTAAAGTTGAGATATGACAATTCCAAGCTATTTCGAGTATAAACGTTCCTAATTGTGGATAAATACCCTTAATGTAGTAATCATGGTTTTTCTAATGGATAAAGGTAGAACTAATGACAAATAGAGTTCATATGTGAATTAAACCATAATTGATGATAAATGACCATAATGATCTTGTCATGAATTAAAAGGATAAAAATGATAGATTTGATGTAAAAGAGGATTAATGGACTTAATTAATGGTTAATTGTGCCTTAATTGAAATTAGGGTTATATGTTGTTAAAAGATAACCTTAATATCTTTTGTGAAGAATAGATGAGATAAATAGGGTTTGTGAGTAATTGTATTAAATTAGGGTTTAAAATAGTAAAAGGTTAAGGAAAACCCTAATAAGTTTAATAGATCTTGATGACATGAGTAATAATAGGAAATTGCATGATTATTTTAGGATCTTGTTATGTGTGCTTGCTTGCTTGGATTTCTTACTTGCATGGAATATTTCTGTCTCAAATCATCCTAACAGGTATGTGGTTATGCTTATGAATATCTCAAATTAGTTTTTCGAGGTTTTCTAAAGTTTTCCTCGATGACTTGAATTAAACTGTTGGATGAATTTAATTCATGCGAATTATAATGTGGATATGACTATCACTTAAGATATGTGCCTACTAGCTCATATCCTAGTCCCCTCTGTGGCTTAATAGTTTGACCTAGTACATGGCTACCCATGGGGTAGGTCCATTAGGTCATTGGATAAATTAGTACATGACTACCAATGGGGTAGGTCCATCAAGTCACTTGAGTCAGGGATTAGGCTACCTATGGGTAGTGCCATGCGACTCTTAGCACACCATGAGTTAGGGATTGGGCTACCTATGGGTAGTGCCATGAGACTCAACCCTAGATATTGATCTACGTTGTTAGGTAGGATCATGCGGGGTTTAATGGGGATCTATCATGAGGAAGGTAGCATCCAGGTCCACTACAGGGACATCACAGAGATAAGGGATAGGTAAGGATTGAGTAGTATTGCTTAAAATGTAATCTTAGCTGTTAAATGATAATTGGTTGTTTACATTGTTATCATAGTTGCACGATTATTGTTTCCCCTACATACCAACTTTATACTGACCGATGTTTTGTTTGTCGGTGTTTTAGGTACAAGTGAAAAGAGCAAACATTAAAGTGGCATATGTGGAATCAAATGAGGATTAATGATCAAGGAGTATTAGTTAGAATATTCTCTCATATGGATATAAGATTAGTAATCCAAGTTTTTCAAAGGTATGCAAAAAGTTTTAATTTATACCAGATTTCAGTATAGTTGGTAGAATTTGATAATTGTTATTGATTATTTGTCGAACCTTTGATCCTATTAATTGGGATAGTGGCTCTGACCTTCTGGTCTCCCTTAACTGGGGGTTACCGGGAGGCGGGGTCATTACACACACACATATATATATATATATATATAGATATGTATATATATACATATATATATATATGTATATATATATTTGTGGAGTTGTATGTGGAATTTAATCGGATATGCACCTTAATTCTTTTAATATTCATTGTATGCAATAAAATAATGAAAACTAAATCCAATGATATCGATTTAAATTCCAGATAGATCGTAAATTGATGTGGATCTGCTACAACTATAGGGAAATTGGAGCGACAAATAAGGTAGCTGAAACAAAAATTTAAAGCCCAATTCCCCTGGACAGCAAGATCGCATCAACAACAATGTATCTAGGAAGGAAAGGTTTGGAAGTTTATACCTATGCCTGTAGCAAGTCTAGCGACATTACCCTTGTAGTAGAAATGTGGTTATTCTTCTTCAGGCAGCAACACACTCCTTCAATAGTATTAGCAATCAAATAATCATCTCCACCGGCCTCCTAGTCTGGCCAGCACATATGACACTTGATGAAGTTCTCCTAGAGGCAGAAGTCTCCCGCCTCTAGAGAAATTCAAGTGGACCACTGGGAACTCCACATTGTGCTACCCGAGACAACATAAAGGACTTTTTCTTCTTAAAAGTCAACCTAGTAGAGTTGATACGCTCTCCCACAATTGACTCTCCCTTACTATCCTTCCCTTTATTGGATAGGATTGCTCATGATTTCTATTGGTTATCACAACTAGAGAGGACAACAATTGTCAGAACAACTATTTTGTTTTGAGAATACCCCAGTACCCCTCTATTTATAGGAGAGGCTAGGGTCAGGGTTACCAGTCTATGCGGGAGTCAAAAGGGTTAAATTCACCAATTTTCTAGAACTTGCGCATGACGAATCGATTATTTCACACATCTAACTGGTTATTTGGTGCACGAGCCAGTCGGTTCACTAAGCCAACTAGCCAGTTCGTGTAGTTTCCTACTCCAAATCAACTCGGTAATCAATGCACGATTAATGCCAAGCATGAAGTCAACACCAATCCTTGATACAATCGAATTGGCAACTGAACCAGGCAGTTCATCCCATGAAACAGTCAGTTGGGATTTTTGAAACGGTTAGTTTACTATGTGAATTAGTCATATCACTCCCTGGTTCAGCCATTGATCAACCAATGTTGATTCCAATTGACCTGACACTCCAACCGATCAGTTCAACACTTGAACCGGTCAGTTCAGAGTCCGATTTGTCAATTTTGAACCTCAGTTGTTTTATTGAATACCTAAACATCTTTAGTAATCAATCTAATATCATTCATGAATATACTCCATTAATCCAAGTGTATCCTATGTGTGTGACCCTATAGGTCCATAATTATGTTAGCAGTGAATGTCCATAACAAACTTGTGACATCACAAGAAATGATTGGAATCCAGAAACACATTATAGCACCCAAGTAATTTGGAAAGTTGGAGAACAACTTCAACCTACAATCTGTGATTAGTATTACCTTGATTGTATAGTTTCTTTGTCTATGATATTTGGATCGAACTCGAGGCATGGAATCGTCATCCTCTCTACGTTCAATCCATGTTCCTTAAACTAGAGCAGGCTGTCTAAGATGCACATGAGCTCTCATATCATATATTGAGTCACATGAGTATGACCGTACATTTCTCAGTCCCTTTTATCAATAAGCCTTGGATATCAACATCATATAGGAGGGAGAAATCCCATCTACATCACTCACACTCAATCCCTATGTGTCACAACTCATCTAAGAACCACCTTTATGGCAACCCTTATCCAGGATCACAGTGGATGATGTCAAAGTAGAAGAAAAACATGTGATGATTATAGTGACTTCAGGTTTAAGAACCACAATCACCACTTATTACTATGAGAGATGATTCTAAGTACCATTCCATGGTCCCCATGTATCACTCTCATGGTGGGTCTGTCCGATATACCGTTCTCTAACATATACCTGTGTGCTTGACTTGACATCACATATCATGACTAATGAGACTCTATCATCAGTCAACACACACTCTAGTCTTATGTAAAATTATTGTCTATTTTGCTTCCACGGTAATATATGACTAGGGAGATAACAAGAATGTATGTACTCTTAACATTTGTACGATCTCATTGTTCAAGTCATGTACTTGAAGACATACAACATTGAGTAACATCATTCTTTATACATCTACTATGTTTGGGTCACCATCTCATGATGAGACAAACATTATAGATAGAATTACCTTTGTTATTATCATATTAGGTATTTAATGCCTCATTCCAATCATCATACGATTGACTCTCTGGGCATACATACTAATGACATATTCTATTGTGTTGGATTTTAGGTCAGGCTTAACTGGGCATCCTTAATGAATATAAGCACCTAGAGGAATGTATATGACTGTGGCAAAGAGTTGCACATATCATGTATCCAAGAATTGCATGTGATGCAGTTGGCTAAAAGTTGCCTACCTTAATAATTGATTATGGAAGCTGGCGTTTGCTGGGTAATAATTGAATTACTTTGGATCTTGGATCACTAGAAGGTTGTATACTGCAATCTTCCAAATTGATATGTGAGGGCTATCCATTTTAATAAAATAGTGGGAGTCATAATTAATTAAATACCTAATTAAATATTGTCAATTTTTCAAATCAAATCAAAAGGGCTTTGACAAAATGTAAATTTTTTCTTGTAGAATCAAATGACAATCAAATAATCATTGTGACTGGGCCTTAGGAAGGACAATTCAACATGAAAAATTTCCATGACTAGTTTTGGAATTTGAGAAGAGTTCTCAATGAAGAGCACGAAATCTATGTCCTAGAAACACCAGTTCCAGATATACATGCTCTTGATGCACCTAGGGCTGAAGTGGATTCTAACTGGAAGCATGCCAATGATGCCTTGGATATAAAGCACCTTATGCTAAGATACATGAACTATGAGTTGCATGAGCTGTATGAAGACATGGGGATGCTTGAGTTTGTAACACATCCTAGGAACATGAACCATAAGCACACAAAGCAAGAAAGGTACAACATCTCAAAGGCACTTTTTGGGGCAAGATGACAGAAGGAGACCTAGTAGAGACCCATGTGCTCAATATGATTGGACATGTGGAACATCTAGAAGAACTGGGATTTTCCTTGAGGTAAGAGTTGGCCACACATATGATTATGCAATCATTGCCTGAATCATATAACCACTTTATTGAGTGTTACCACTTGAATAATATGGCCAGACCGTTGTTAGATTTGCTTGGCATGATGATTGATACTGAAATAATAATGAAGAAGGACAAATCTATGATGGTGATCAAGAGAGTCATGTCCAAGGATGCAAGCAAGGCCATGAAGAGTTCTGAGGCTGAGTGGAAATCTAGATATTCAACACTCAAGATAAGGAGAAAGAAAAGTGCAAGAGGAATCAATCTGTTGTACTTGAAGGAATTAAGGAAGAAGAAGATGGGGATGGTGATATACACTTTAGGTATTTATGTTATCGAGATAAACTTATCTACTTCTTCATCTTGGGTACTAGATGTGGATCTCACATATGGTCGAATATACATGATCTGAAAAGAAGTAGGCCTTTGGGAAAGGGTGAGGTTGAATTGTGAGTCACAAATGGAGAAAGAGTTGCTGCCACTATAGTTGGAACCTATAATTTGTCTCTATCCACGGCTTGTAATAGAGTTAGTGAACACATACATGCCATAAATAGAAATATCATATACATATCTTGTATCGCCAAGACTGCATGTGAATATCATATTAAGAATGGTCAATGTTCTATTTCAAAAGATGGGATATTTGATCGGCCTAAATCACACGTCCAAAAAGGAGCGGATCTAGAGTAGTAGGACTCTTAAAATAGTAACCTGAAACTTAAGCCCCCACAACTATTATATAGGGTCTGATGTAGTAATCGGGGTCGAACCACAGGGGCAAGGTTAGCAAGTGTTAAGCACAAAAGGTCTCACACTCAAATACTCTGGATAAAAAGATAGTTTAAAAGGGTGTTCCCAAAGGAACGATGGTACTCAAACCAAAGTAAGTCAAATAAAACAAAGATAAGAATAACAAGGCGTAATAAAAGAAGATGGAAACAAAGATATGGAAAGGAAACTTGGATTGGGTTTCACCTATTAAGACTTCTCACCAACATGCAACATCATCTCTCCCTCTCATATACTCCTATCAAGATTACAAACAATCATACATGGTGTCTATTCCTCTCTCTCTCTCTCTCAAGATGAGGATAGATCTAAGTCTAAGGGTAACCTCTCTCTCGAGATGACTACACAAAAACCACATAACAGAGAGTATGATCTCAAGATTTAGCATTCCAACACTCTCATGCATTCGTACTACTCCATAACACAAGATAAAAGTGATATATCTCTCTCGAGATATCAATAATCAAACATCACAAGATGGTAGCTAAGCATACAAGTAAGACATTAAAACCGATGCATGGAGATAATCTTGACAAGAGTAGATATATTCAAAACAGAGAGACAATATTATGTTGGGAGAGAGCCTTGGTGTCTACTCCCAACCCAAGTTAAGATGTTTAGCCACACATGTTCACGGGAAGCTTAACGACGTTACAAGAAGACATATACATCAAGTTCCACAAAGTGATGAGGGAAGTACAGTGAGATGGAAGTGATAGATATAGATAGAGAGAGAAGAACATGATACAACTAAGTACTTCTTCAAATCTAAATCCAGAAGGTTGATGGCACAAATGGTCTTCTTCTCTCCAAGAAGATGAAGCCTTCAATATCCTCTCTCCTCAGCTTTCGCCTTTGGAGATCCAAGACTGATTGAATGGATGGGTGGAGATGAGTCTGGAAAATGGCAACACTTTGTGGTACTATCAGATCTGATCTGGTGACTTGATAGGATTTGTGGGTGGCCTATTTATAGGAACACTCCACTGACTTAACCCCTCGACTGTAGTCGATTTCTGGTCTTGGATGAATCTCGATCGCGTTCAAGGCTTCATTTCCATTCTTTTCCTCAGTCAAGGTCAGTTGAACCAATTTCTCAGTCGCAGTCTGGTTGGCCACCTTCCTGGGTGAGGATCGCGGTCGAGGTCGATTTAGAAACCCCCCCAGTCGCAATCTAGTTGGACACCTTCTCGATCATGGCCTAGTTTCTTGTGACCTTCTGTTAGGGCCACGGTCGAGATTGGGGTGCGCCTTGCTTTGGAAAAGTTGAGGTCAAGGTCTTCACATTGATCGTGGTCCCCATGTCGATTTCGATCTCCATGTTGATTGCAGTCGTGAAGAGCTCGAGTGCGAATTGATTGTGAGCGTAAGGTATTAGGGTGAACTTGGAGACCTCGACCATGGTGAGATGGTCTTTGTTGGATGAATGAATCGCGTTCGAGGTGATGACCGTGACCTGGGCTAGATATGTACCTAAAATCAAAGGGGAAAATGTGTAAGTGAAGTATTTAACATAGGATGCTAAAATAGTGGGGAAAGTTAGCAAAAGATATGCTAGGGAAGGTATAAAAAGTATGCAAAAAGTGCACAAAATAAAGTGTTATCAACTCCCCCAAACTTAGAATCAGGCCTGTCCTCGGGCTAAGTGTAGGCTCAAAATCATAGAGAAAAAGAGAAAATTTGTGTGAAAAAAGTTTGCAAAATTTAATACTAGTGAGTTATCTCATTCTTGCATCAAGGCTGTCATGGTATGTTTTGTCAACCCCCTAAAGTCTCATTCTTCCCTCTTATATCTAGAGTTGCACAACTTCTAGTTCTCACCATTGATTTCAATTGTAAAAGGTTTCTCCTTCTCAACGTATCACCCCTTCCCTTTAGGTTACCAACCATACTAGTACAACATCTCCTCGAGGGGTAGCTTTCACACTCTTTCTTTATTTTGAGTTGGCCCTATGCTAATGTGTTCATGCAGGCTTTAAGATTTAAGTATTTTCCTCTTCTCCTAACCTCCCTCACCCACAACTATCGTAAGGACAGTGTTGGCCTTTTGGGTGTCTGACTTTAAGTTAGATGGTTTCATGAGTTTCATTCTAGATTGGAGGTGGGTAAGTTTGGCTTCAAGGTTCCACTTATGGGCATGACATATCTGCATTCGTGAGTGCAACAATACACCAACCGTGTGGAAACTTTTGGCATCTTTTGGGCACAACTCTCATTATATTTTTTATTTTTCTTTTTGACTTCTTACACCTCCTTTCTGGATTGGGTGAGAGGATTTAAGTGGTATTTTGAGCGGCCAATCCTCATTTTTTAGTCCCAAGCATGGATGAATTTACTTGAAAGGGGTAGTTGTTTCCTTCTCTACAGAGATAAGGATTTTCTGGTTGGAATTGTCAGGTAAGGGTGGTTGGTCAGGAGTATGGCTAGGTGAAGTTCTCTAGTCTCCAAGTGTTTCATGAGCTAAGGGTTATTGCATACACAATGTCTTATTACAAGAATGAGATAGAGAAGTATTTCTATGTTTCTCATTTTACCTTTATGTATATTAGATGCTTGTATATTTCTCTCTAGGAAAGTGATAGTACTACAACTTTGAGCAAGAAAATAGATTAAATTCTAAATTCTAAGGTAACTTCACAAAAATTTTAGGTAAAAGGGGGTAGTAGTTTAGAAAAACTAAAATATGTACACATAAAGTTTGTGGAAATATGAAAAAAGTGAAAAATTGTGAGGTAAAATGGTGATAAAATTATACCTCTCTATCCTGTTTATGACCCCTCCCCCAAACTTATCCTTCACCCTGACCCGGGTATCAAAATTTGAGTGAGATGTATAAACATGCTTTCTTTATTCTTGTTTGTCGATGTTGGAGGCCCACTTGGACTCGAGGAGCATCCTTGCATACACTCCTCACAGCGGATGATAATGCTCGTATTGCATTCCCTCCACTTTTATATTCAGGTTGGCTAGGGCTATCATACAGGCTAGACAGTAGAAGCCACAGTCATTCGACATAGGCACCTGCCAAGGGCTCCTGTGGCAGAACTGTGTCTTCTTTAAGTCTTTGCATATTGTATGCTTGTACCCTTTGTCATGACTTTTCAGCATATCAACAATCTCCTCCATGCATTGATAACCTTTTCTTCGGTTGGAGTCTTTGCGGTAGTCATGTTTGTCTTCTTATTCAACCCAAAGGCTACGCCTGAGCTGTTATATAATACTACAGTCATTTTTATGATGTTGACCACCAGCAAAGTCCAATGACTATCCTGAAGAATCAGTAGGAAAATGTAGTCCGGGAGGGACGCCGCAAGGCGTTGTTGCAGGCGTTCCTTCTCGCCTGATCTTTTATCTTTTATGATGTCATCTACCAGTAGTGCCATATGTGTGTTTGGCATGATGTCGCTTAAGAGGGCTTGGTAGGATGACATTGTGCCTACTGATAGGTACCCTCCTATTCTCAGCGTATCCCAGAGGTCGTCCTTCAGCACACATATCCCTTCTTTTTCAAATATAGCTTCTCCTAGCATGCCATCATCTTTCAAGGACTTCATTATGATGTTTAGCGATTCTGCAGATAGGCTGATGCAGCTCCATCTGTTGAAGTCCTTGAAAGTGGGTATTATCTTCCCCTCTGGCCCATCTGGTTTTTCTACTGACAGATCATCTTCCTCTACTTCTCCTTCTTTTGGCTGTTCTGCTAAAGGATGTTCTCCTTTGTCTTCTATCACTGGAGGTTGTTCTGGTTCTATCTCTGGTATGCTTGTTGCAGTTGCTCCCATTTCTATATTCCAGCCTTCTTTCCATGCCTCAGCCTTGGCTGCATCTGTCAGATCGATCCACATGGTTTTTAGTTGTTCCCTCCAAGTTACCTTTTTAGGTAGAGGGATCTCCTTATGAAGTCTTCGTGGTATTGCGTCTGAATGCATCGTCAGGTCGTTAAAGAAGCGACGATCATAGATGACCTCTATTGTGTACCCACCGTGCATCCCATGTAGATCTTTTGTGCATAAGTACTCCAACAGGATGCCCTTGTTGATGGATTCCATCATCCATAGTACGAAGAAGGTGCAATCCCCTAAGCCAACCTCTTCTTGTGGGACTTTCTTACAAATAGAAAATAATTTCCAGATGCCCTTGAATCTGTTGTCTGCTAATTGTATCACTTTCTACAGATGTAGCGGTATCTTTAGGACATGTTTGGCTTCTTTCCTTTTATATATCATGGCAGTGCTATCTAGTTCAGCTGCACAACAGTTGAGCATTGTCGTCTTTCGCTCATATAGATCGACAACGATCAGAGCCCAATGCTTCACATTCCTTATGGGCAGGACTACAAACTTTGTCCCTTTTCTATGCATTGCTTCTTTCAGCTCAGTCACATCAAAAACCTCATAGTCCTTGTTGTATAAGAGGCTTGCTAGATGTGTGGTGCCGTTGAACACTGGTTGCACCTTGTATGAGTGTAGGAACTCTTCGAGGAGGGTGGCACACAATGCTTTAAATAGTTTCTTGTGTACCCGTGCTCTTTTTAAGAAGATCCCTATGAAGTGTTCTCTAGTTAGATTTCTACCCTTAGTGTGATATATGACATCTGCTCTGGGTAGATTGTCATCTAAGATATCCTCTAGGATGTGGACATCTCCATATGTGATTTTTGATAGCGCAGTCATGTCCATTCCTATCATCTTGCACGGCAGTGGGGGAGCTACACCTAATTCTGCATCTTTAACAGGTATGCTCCGCTCTCTGGCGGGCTCGTTTGTGAAGAAAGAAGTGAGCCTACCTTCCTCGTGGTTCGAGGTTCCATCCTGCATTGTAGGGAGGGGTGTTTTAACAGTTGTATGTAGACCCTCTGTGCTTGTTGGCATTGGTGTAGTCACCTTTTCTGCCACCTCTAAGGAAGCTTCTACAGCTGTGCCATCTTTGACATTACTTTCCTCAGACGTGTGACCCAGCTTGGCAGCAGTCAATTATGCTAGAGTTGGCTCCATATTCCCATCGTAGATGTGGCTGTTTTGCTTGTTGTGGATTGGGGATTGCAAGAAGCCACTACACATGTCCATCCCAGACATCAGGTTATCCAACAATTTATCTATATCTCTGAGTTCTCTAGATGTTAGATCTTCTATCCTTATGCTCTCTGCTCTGGCAACGACTACTTGTGTTGGTTCTTGTGATGCAACCTTTCCTGTGATCGGGGTAGTTTTGTCTTCTACTGGTTCCCCATTCTCCTTATCAGATTTTGCCTTGTCCTCTTTAAGACTACTGTTCAAATCTAGCTCCCTTGACAATGTAGCAGTCTTCTTCTTTGTTTCATTGTCTTTGGGAGAGTCTGACGGCAGAGGTGCTTATTTTGTTTTAGGTTCAGCTGTCGAGGTAGTTTTTACATTGACACTTTCTTCATTTTGTGCTGAACCTGCACCTGTCCCTCCCACATTGTCATCGTCATCATCGAGCTTTGGAGGGCTCGATGAGGCTTATGATGTCGAGGGACCTGCCACGAATTTGCTCTTCTTCCTACGCCGTTGGTTGTTGAACTCTTTTTGTTTGGCTTCCATCTTGTTGCGGTCTTGTTCCAGACGCTGGCACTCCTGGTTGAGGTCATTCATTGTCGCCTCGTATCCACTTGTTAAGTGGTCTCTTTTAGCATGCATAGTGTCCCTTTCTCTCCTTAGGGCTGCCATTTCCTCCATGAGGGTCTTCAACGCTCCCATCATCGTGTTCTGGGTGTCTAACACCCCTTGCATGAACTGAAGTAGTGCCTTGGTCCTCTCATTCAGTGATTGTACTTGCATGGTTAGCGTACACAGGGTGGAGGTTATGCTTGAATTAAATTTAGTTGTTTGATGCATGTGTTGCCCCAATGTACCAAACTTATTACCCAGTATGTCTCCAAAGGTTGGAGGGTGTCATGGTTGTGACTCCACATATGTCGTGGATGCTTGTGGTTCCTTTAGCTGTGGAGTTGGCGGTGTCAGGCTGGGCACTCTTTGCTCCAGTTGTCCTGGCATTTGAAGGATCACTTCTGGAATTGCCATTTCGGGTATAGCTTCGGAGTCCTTACCTTGCTAGTGGGGGTCTTGTTCGCCCGTCACCAGTTGTTCTATGACTTCTGTCTTAAGGCGTGGACTTTTTCTTATCGTGTTGTCTAGGTTCACCTACATGTCATGCATTGTTATTTCTTTGTGAGGTTGGCATCCCTAGCTCACTATTGTTTCAGTGGCTATGGGAGGTGAGGTTTTCTTCAGAGTTGTGGGCTTGTCCACCACTTCCTTCTTCTTCCTTATAGCTAGCTTTTTCATATCCTCTGTCTTCTTCTTCTATATCTCTATTGATTTGTCTTACTGCCTTCTTCATCAACTATCGATGTCTTTTCTGTGATATTGCGGATGGCCCCTGAGCACATCTTGTCGATGCCTTCTTGGGTGGGCTGCAACTTGTAGGCATTATAATACGCCATCTCTGGGAGGGGAAGGAGTTTCTTTGAGCAGCTCTTCTTATAGAACGACTTATATCCTTTCTGTGCCATGATTCCTGCATTGATGAGGGACTTGATGTCAATATTTGTCTGTCCCTCTATTGCTTTATATTTCTTCAACACTTCTAAATCCATAAAATGGTAGGCTATCGTTGTTATCTGGCCTCCCATGCAACACTCCTGATTCCGCTTTGACTCCCCTCCCACAGCTGCTGACGGCCTTTTGATTAGTATTTTCCCTATATTCACAGACTTTCTTTTCAACATTGACCATATCATGAACATGTCTCCCTTGGTTACTCCCCCTATCTCTGACCTTATATATATTGTGTTAGAAGTTATCTTCTATATCACCCTGATGAAGCATGAGGTGATCAGGGTAGCCTTAGAGTTCTTAGAGTGATGTTCATATTCTCCTGCCAGATCTTCCCACATCTTGTGGATATCATATATGATAGTCTCCTTCTCTCCTGGGGCAACAAATTAGGTTTGGGCTTCTACTATTGTCTTTGTAAGGAAAGTATTCAACATTACCTCTATGATTGTGTGAATTTTCCCCTAGTCTCACCTCCAGCTTGTAGTCTCCGCCGCCCTTTTTGCATTCTTTTTTGTCTATCAAAAGCTTCTCCATTGAACATAGGAATTCAACTGTCAACTACTTCAAGGACATGGCTTCTCAGGTGCATAGGGTGCACAAATTTGCACCCTCTAAGACCTTGACGACTCTATTGTAGACTCCCATCTTTTTGAAGTTGTCTACGTCCAGGTACCTCGTGGGCCTGGAGATTTTTATCTTTGACATCCTATCATATTGTGACTGGTGTACATCGTTCCTTGGTACAAATGGGGCCCCGCTCTGTTCTAGGACTGCCTTCTCAGTATCTTATCCCTCCTTGTGGGTCGTCTATACTCTTGCCCTTTTATATTTTTAGAAGTTATCACCTTTAACTTTTAGTTGCTTTGTGCTACCTTGGGTTTAGCCTTCCTCTTGCCCAGACTTCTTAGCTCATACTCTGTGGGATGGTATTCTGAGGTTCCTATCTGTGTTGCACTCTGTGCTCTGACTCTTTTTGTGTTTGGTGAACCAGAATGTTCTGATACTGTTCCATCCGTAGCTGCAGTTGTAGCCTCCTGGCTGGTGGTAGGAATGTATTGGTCTTTAAAGCATTTGCTAACTTCTCCACAATCTTCTCTACCTCTTTCAATGATGTTTTCCTCTTTTCCAGTGAGTCATTCGTTGAAGCAGACATCCTAAAAATGTTCAAATTAATTTTATAATTAATATAACATTCCATTCATCAGTGATTTTACTTAACTTTTCTCAAATAATAGGTATATGTATGTTGTATATTTTCACTATATCCCTTAAGACCGTGACCAGTGGCATTACTTATGAAGCAAAGAAGACCGCAACCGCAGTCTATGTTGATGAAAAAAGTGGTCACGATCAAAAGGAAACAACTAAGGGAGACCACGACTCGATGTTAAGAGTTATTCAACATGTCACCACGGTGACCCGCGATCACAACTACTCAGTTTTTAGCTTGTTCGTGGAGCATTGTGATCCGTGGACAAAAACTCAGTGCCGCGACCAACAGTCAAGGGTCTTTCAATGCAACCATGGATTTGGGGTTTAAACTTGTTCCATTGGGAATGAGGGTTGGGCGAAAGGTCAAGACCTCTATTGGCAGGTTGATGAAGGTAGTTGAAACATCGATGTTTCGAGATCGATACGTGCTCAAAAATGTTTCCTTAGGGTGGGCAGGGGCACCACCAAAATAATCGGCAAGAGGGATGGAAAAAGATGATCGGTAGAGCTATTGATGATGTGGCGGAGCTCGGACTAGCAGAAGGGGTAAAGGCATGTGAAAATGGTGAGCGAAAGAGCTAACCAGGTCCGATAATGGCCGCGACAATGGGCGGTGAATCGGAAAACTTGAAACAAAAGGTGACAGGGGAACCGCAAAAACAATCGGCGAGAGGAAGGGAAAAAGATGATCGATGGAGCCGTTGATGACGTGGCAGAGCTCGGACTAGCAGAAGGGGTAAATGCGTGTGAAAATGGTGAGTGAAAGAGCTAACCAGGCCCGACAATGGTTGTGGCGATGGGCAGTGAATCGGAAAACTTGAAACAAAAGGTGTTTAGAGTATTACCTTGGTGGCAGAAAAATCGGCAAAATGTGGGGGTGAAGGGCTAGTTGCGGCGGTGATTTGTCCTTCTGCTATGGAGGCGGAGCGAGCTCAGTCTTCATCGTAGGCGAGAGGGCTGGAAATTTGTTCCTCTTATTGAGAAAACTGAGATTTTAGGTGAGAGGAACAATGTCCCAAGGATTTTAGAATATATAGGAGAGACACCGCGACTCGTAGTGCAAACAAGGACCTCGATCGCGGTTGGCTCTATCTATAACATATTCGTCAGGTTGCTATCTGGTTGGTTTAAGGATAGACACCACGGTCGTGGTGCATCTCCTCACATTGAGCAAGATTAACACCTCGACTGCGGTCTTTACCGTGACTGTGGTCATGAGCGTGACTCGCGATCCAACCAAACCAATTCAACACTTAAACCAAAACATAAACTTGATCCTTCAATCAAACCAACTTTTTCAAACAAAACATAAGATATTTAAAGTCTTACTAGAAAAGGGAAATTAACAAATTAAAAAGCAGGAAAGCCAAAAGTTCAAAATAAAGGAAAAACATAAACTCAGAAAATCAACAAAGACTTGGGTTGCCTCACAAGAAGCGCTTGTTTGGAGTCTCTAGCTTGACTTCCAAATAATTCACTTTCTGACTTACTCAGCTGACTGTGGTGTCTCCTCATTCTTTTCATTTCCTAGATGGATGGGTTCCTCCAAACTAATTTCTGACCTTCATACAAAGGCTTTATCTTCATAGAATCTCTTTACCGTATGTCCATTAACCTTGAAAGTGCCCGTCTTTTCCCCTTAAATTTCCATCATTCCTGATGGGTATATCTTCACTACAGAGTAAGGACCTGACCACCTTGTTCTTAGCTTTAGTCTAATACTTGAGTTAAATAGGAGGACCTTATCCCCTTCATGACCATCCTTGTTTTTCAAGTGGACATCATGCCAGACTTTAGTCCTTTGTTTATAAATTCTCGCGTACTCATAGGCATGCAATCTCAGTTGCTCAAGCTCTTGAAGTTGTAGAAATCTTTTTTGGCTCACTTTGTCAAGGTCCATATTCAGAAATTTGATGGCCCATAGAGCTTTGTGTTCAAGCTCAAGTGGTAAATGATAGGACTTTTTGTAAATAAGCCTGTAGGGTGTTGTCCCTATAAGTGTCTTGTATGCAGTTCAATAAGCCCATAGAGCATCGTCTAGCTTCATTGACTAGTCCTTTCTTGTCTGACTCACTATCTTCTCTAGAATTTTCTTGATATGTCTGTTCGATACGTCAACCTGCCCTGATGTTTGGGGATGGTATGGTGTGGCGACTTTGTGTTTCACTCCATATTTCTTCAGCAACACTTCAAACTATCTTTCTCCTAAGTGTGATCCCCCGTCACTTATGACTGTGTGGGGCAGTCCAAAGTGCGGGAAGATGATTTTTTCAAAGAGTTTGATCACGAACTTGGAGTCACACGTTTGAGTGGTGACTTCTTCGACCCATTTTGAAACATAATCGACAACAACAAGTATGTATTGATTTGATTTTAACGATGGAAACAACCCCATATAGTCAATTCCCTAAACATAAAAAACTTCAACATCCACCCATTCTGCCATGGGCATCTCATTCCTTTTTCTTATGTTCCATGTGAGCTGACATTCCTTACATGCTTTAACAAATGATGATGCATCTTTGAAAAGTGTGGGCCAATAAAACCCAAACTGTAGTACTTTCACTATAGTTGTTTCTCCACCATGGTGCCCACCATAGGGAGAAGAGTGACACTCTTTCAGAATCAAAAGAACCTCATCCTCTAGTATGCACGTATGGTATAGATTGTTAAAACACCTCTTGAATAGTAATGGGTCATCCCAGTAATAGTTCTTGATGTCAGAAAATAGTTTCTTCTTTTGGTGGTATGCAATTTCCAGTGGCAGCTGGCCACGGGCTAAATAATTATAGATATTGGTGAACCAAAGAAATCTCTGCTCATCAGACAAAGCCATTAGTAGAGCTTCATCAACATAATTTTCATTCATGGGTAACTAATTCTCTTCATTGAAAACTATTCTAGACAAGTGGTCTGCGACCACATTCTCTTTCCCCTTCTTATCAATGATTTCATGATCAAATTCCTACAATAGTAGAGCCCACTGTAAAAGTCGTGGTTTGGTACCTTTTTTGCATCAGGTATTTAATTGCTCCATGGTCTGTACATACCTTCACCTTTAATCCTATTAGGTATGACCTGAACTTGTCAAAATAAAAAACTATTGCTAACATCTCCTTCTCGGTTGTGGTATAGGTTAACTGTACCTCATCTAATGTGTGACTGGAATAACAGATTACGTGGTGCTTTTTATCTTTCTTTTGGCCTAAGACAATGCCTATTGCGAAATCACTAGCATACATTATCTCGAATGGTAATTCCCAATCCAGGGCTTGTAGGATTGGTGTAGTTGTTAATGCTTTCTTCAGGGTATTGAAAGTCTCCAAACATTCATTGTTGAAATTAAATTTGGCGTCTTTGAGTAAAAGATTGGATAAGGGCTTCAAAATCTTTGAAAAGTCTTTTATAAACCTCCTATAGTATCCAGCGTGACCAAGAAAACTTCTTACTCCCGTTACATACTTCAGTGGTGGCAATTTTGATATGGCTTCTATTTTACTCATGTCCACTTCGATCCCCTTTTTAGAAATTTTGTATCCCAGGACTATGGCGTTCCGTGCCATGAAGTGGCACTTTTCCCAATTCAGATTCAGATGTTTCTCCTTGCATCTTTTCAGGACCAGGGACAAATTTCTCAGACATGCTTCAAAATCCATCCCATAGACTGAGAAGTCATCTATAAAGACTTGTACGATATTCTCTAGAAAATCTGAGAACATCGAGATCATACAATGTTGGAATGTTGCAGGTACATTGTACAGTTCAAACGACATTCTTCTTAATGCATATGTGCCATAGATGCACGTTGATGAATGCATATTCATATCTTATTTTTGCTTCATTTAGAATAATTAATTCGGACTTTTTTGTCAATTTTAGCTAATTCAAAAATAAATAGCACTTTCGTCTTCTTGATATACTTTTTCTGAATTCTTATGATATTTTTCTTAATTTTTTTGGAATTATCTAAGTAATTAAATTGAGAAAATAAAAGATGAAGATATGAGGCTTTTCAAATATTCCCGCAGTGCCTGAGATACTCGTCACAAAAATAGCCATATCTTTTGCGTCTAAAGGCAAAATTTCAAGATAAAATATGGAATGAAAAGAGAATTTTATTGGCTATAAAAAAGACATATTTTGCGGCAATTTTCCTATTTATTTGGCTGCGTAATTAACCAGTGAAAGTAGCCTTACATTTTCCCGCAGAGTTTGATTTCAATATATACCTTTCACGAAACTTGGTATAACTCTCACATCCCAAGGCAGAATTTATTGTGTAAGTATACGTTAAAAAGATAATTCAATTATATATAGGAAAAATATATTTTTGGACCTCTTCCAAATTGTTGACTGGCTCAAAAATACGGTCGAAATCTCTGTTATGGAAAATTACTGCAGAAAGAATGTAAAGCAAGCAATTATTTCCTCTATTGATTAGATCCAGAAAGTTAGCAGCCGCCGCCGGCCATTTATTTTGTTCTAAATCTAATGTATACCCCCCTCCTTCTCCTATAAAAGGAGGGGGACTTACTTCTCATTGGGACATCTGGGATTTCACGTTGTATGGGCATTCTGAAGCATTTATATTCTTGTGTTCATCTTTAGTTCTGCAATAAAGTAGATTTTTCTTCAAACATTGTTCTTTCTTATATTGTTCTTGTCTCTTCACTCCGCTTTCAGTTCTAGATCTTCTTTTCTCTATTCATTAGTTCTGGAGCAAGGAATTAAGAACTTGGCCATTTTATTGTCTCTAGCATTAGGATTAACCTTCTAATTTTGGGCTAGACTATGACTTCAGTACTTTCTTCCTCCGTCTCCCCCTTCTCCTCAACTATGAGTGAGTAGTTCTTTATCAAGGCAAGGAGAATAGCCCCTTAGCCATGGTTTGATAAGATTCATTTTAGTCGATTCCTTTAGACGATGATTGGTTTATTAATTTTATAATCTAGCAAATTAATTACTCACTTAGATGTTTTGTTAATCCGGATGGATATGACCATGGAAATCTGGGTTTAGAACGATAAACCAATTCACATAGAGATTTTGATGTGACCGCAAATTTATCTCTTTTTCAGATGAAGAACTAGGAAACATGAACACCAGGACCAATGGGCTCATGTGGAGTTCATCTTTTGTATTTCTTTTGTGATTCACATGCCGTCGTCTATTTATCGATTAATAATTAATTCGTGTTTTTACCATGGCTAAGGTGGTGAAAACCCCTAAAGCCTCGATTCTTCCCATTTGATTTCAACCTTCGATTTTCTTGTTTACTCTAGTTTTTAGTCTTTTAATTCATAATTGCTTTTTGTGCTAACAATAATTTTTGTTTACCTTTTACAGGGCAAATAATATTTCGTTTAAGTGCAATTTCAATTTTAGCATTTTCTTTCTTGTTTTAGTATAATCAACCAAACACCCATTCTGACTTTTACTTTCCATTTTAAATATGAAAATACCAAAAACAAATAAAATAAGTTCTTCAAATAATTGGGGTTTTAAGAAACAATCTTCAAAATTTGTCCTTTGGGATTCAAACCTTCTATACTAGCCTTAGCCGGAGAGTTAAAAGTATTAAACTCTAGGATTAACAATCTTAGTGATTGGTGTGTTAAGCGATGCATATCTATTTGGCGTTGTTTCCGGGGACAACGTATTGTATTCTTGAACCCCCCAAAATTTTTGAAAAACTTTTTTTCCTTTTTTTGCCTTCCGAGTAACATTCTGGAAGTGCTAATCCTCTTTCTGCCGAGTTTCCATTTCGGCAGTCTATTTTTTCTGCACACGATTAACTGCTTCATTTGTGCATGCGACTCCCGAACGTTGATTCTCAACCGTTTGATTCGGAAATAGAAAAGACTTTTCATCATTTAAACTGTCAAAATCTAGCAAGAATGAATGAAGAAGAAGTCCCCCGTAGAATCGACCAAGCTCTCACAGCTCAAAGAGAGCTCATCCAAGCCGAACAAGAAGAAAGAGAAGCCGCTTTACGACCAGCCTATAGGGCTGAACAAGAAGCCATAGAAGCCGATAGGAGGGAAGCTGAAAGGAAAAAACAATTAAAAGATTTTTTTGTTCCAAAAACTACCTATGCACAACATCCTGATATCATTGCTCCACAATTTGAGATTCGAACACAATGGATCACCATGATGCAAGCCAACCCCTTCTCAGGCAACAATGGAGAAAGTTGCCAAGATCATCTCCAAAGGTTCATTGACCTTTGCTCTCTGAACAAACTTCCTGGTGTCTCTGAAGATGCCATCTGCCTTAGGTTGTTCAAGTATTCCCTCTCCGGCCAAGCTAGTAGCTGGTACAACACTATGGAGAGCGAAGACCATGTCACAACTTGGGAAGTTCTACAAAGCAAGTTTCTTGAAAATTTTTACTCCCCGTCTCTCACCTACGAACTTAGGGGTCAAATAATTCACTTTTCCATATCCCCAGGAGAGTCCTTAGGAGAAGCCTAGAAAAGGTTCAAAGACTTACTTAGGAAGTGCCCCTACCATGATATCTCTCAAGCCCAACTCATAGAGATCTTCTACCGTGGTGTTGATGATGACACCAAATTCTTTATCGATTCCTCATCTAGAGGAAATTTCATGCATCAAAGTTTGATTAGCGCATGGGAAGTAGTCAAACGGGCTTCCGAAACAAGGGCTAGAAGGGGAATTGGTGGAATCCTTAAGGTAGCCAAGGAAGAAGTTAATAATGATACCCAAAGCATAGCAGAAAGCCTCAAATTAATTGCCTTAAAACAAGATCGATTAGAGTCATCTTCGATCACCCTTAGGGAGTCACCTCAACAACTAAAAGCCATGGATTCTCTTTGTGGTATTTGTCAAGGATACGATCATACCACCCTCCACTGTCAATACCTCTACAACATGCCCACACAACCTGAAATAGGACAACAACCAGAGGACCTCAATTCAATCCATACCATACTGGGCCAAGGTTACTACAATCCCAACCAAACTAAAAACCACCCCGGTTTCCAATATGGGAACCCTTCTGATGCCGAGAACTCTAGCCAACTCCAAACTCAACAAAGGCCTCCTTACCCTCAAGGAAATAATCGACCACCACCTGGATTCCCATACAACAATCAAAGGAACTTTGGAAACTAAGGAAATTACCGAGGAAATCACCTAACCCGACCACCATATCAAGGACAACAATTTCAAAATTTAAACCTTCCTCCTCAAAACCACAATCAACCACCCCCTCAACCAAATGTCCCTAACACCACTCCCTCATCACACGAAAGGATAGCTTCCTTGGAGAAAATCATAGTTGCTCAACAAGCTCATCAAAAGGTGACAGATGCCCAACTAGCTCGTCTGTTTGCCCAACAGAAACCCCCTGCTGGGACTTTTACAGGGCAGCCTGAAAACAACCCCAAACATCCCAAACAACTCAAGGTTGTCTCTACTCGTTCGGGAAAAGTGCAAACTCATCCATCTCCTGAAAAATCTCCAGACCCACCTCTAGAATTCGAGGATGAGGACATGGTCGTTGTCAAGCCTGAAGGAACTTTCAAACCATCCACCCCCACCCTCGAAACCCCTTAGGAAGAAGATGAAGAACCAATCTACAAACCCTGACCTCCCTACCAAGCCCGCCTCAAACAAACAAAACTTGATGCCCATTTCATGAAATTTAGGGATGCTATAAAAAAATACATGTTGACATTCCCTTCCTTGATGCTTTGGCTAACATGCCCACGTGGTCCAAGTACATGAAATCTCTCTTGACTAGGAAGTATGTTACTAAAGAATACGAGACTGTTAAGCTTGCTAGGACCACTTCAGACATTATCCTAAGTAAGATGCCTAAAAACAGAAGGATCCAGGTTCTTTTGGAATAGGATTCTACTTGGGTGACAATGCTTGTAAAAAGGGTTAACAGATTTAGGACCCAATATATCCATCATGCCTTATAGCCTTTGCAAAAGAATAGGATTCAATGACATGTTACCCACAGCTATGACCATCCAACTAGTAGACTCATCCACAACCAAACCCATGGGAATCATAGAAGACATTTCAGTTAAAGTTGGAAATGATGCATATGTCCCTTGTGATTTTGTGATCATGGACATCAAGGAAGATTTATGATACCCTCTCGTTTTCGGACGTCCCTTCTTAGCCACTGCCCGTGCCTTAATTGATGTTGAGGCTGGCACCATTCTGTTAAGGCATGGGAAGCAAAACCTTGAGTTTAGGGTGTTTGAAAGCATGAGGGGACCTAGCCTTGAGGAAGAAGTCTACCTCCTTGATTGCATTGATGAATTATCCCAACTTAGGCAGGAATGGGAGTTAGTTGATGACCCCCTACACACTGCCCTCACTATCCCTACCGAATGTGATTTTGACAATGAACCATTAAACCAACTCAAGATTCATTTGGATAACTTTAAAGAGATCCCCAATACAAAAATTGAAGACCTTAAGATGATCTTCATCATAGAAGAAAAGCCTGAACCACCAAAGGCCCCAGAAATGAAGACTCTCCCCATAGGCCTGAAATATGTATTTCTTGATGAACAACAATTATGCCCTGTTATTATCAATTCTGACCTTATCATTGAACAAGAAAACATGCTTATGGGAGAACTTAGGAAAAGAAAAATATCTTTAGGGTACAAAATGACGGATTTAGTTGGGATAGATCAATCAATTTGCATCCACAAAATCCCAATGATTGAAAATAGCAAACCTTCCCGTGACCCACAAAGGAAACTCAACCCAAACATGAAGGAAGTTGTCCGTCTTGAAGTGATTAAACTTTTGACTGCATGGATCATCTACCCCATTTCTGACTCTCCTTGGGTCAGCCCTGTCCAAGTCATCCCCAAAAAAGGTGGGACAACAGTCCTTAGGAATGAGAAGAATGAGCTCATCCCCACCCGTACCGACACAGGGTGGAGGATGTGCATTGACTATAGGAAACTCAACAAAGAAACTAGGAAAGACCACTTCCCACTTACCTTCCTCGATCAAGTTCTTGAACATTTAACTCATCAACAATACTTTTGTTATCTAGATGGTTACTCAGGTTTTTATCAGATTCCCATTCATCCTGAAGATCAAGAGAAAACCACTTTTATATGCCCTTTTGGTACATACGCCTTTAGACGAATGCCCTTTGGCCTGTTCAATGCACTAGTCACTTTTCAAAGATGTATGTCTGCTATTTTTTAAGGGTTAACTAAAACTGTCATGGAAGTGTTCATGGATGATTTATCTATCTATGGGGACAGTTTTGATTCCTTCCTCCAAAACCTCTCTCTTGTCCTTGATAGATGTATTGAGTTACACTTAGTCCTTAATTGGGAGAAGTGTCACTTCATGGTCAAGGAGGGTATTGTTCTAGGCCATAAGGTGAGCAACCAAGGCATTGAAGTAGACCAAGCTATATTGAGGTCATCACCAAGTTGCCTCCCCCAACCTCAGTCAAAGACATTCGAGCCTTCTTAGGACATGCCAGGTTCTATCGGCGATTCATCCATGATTTTTCCAAAATCACAAAACCTCTCACCAATCTTCTTCAAAAGGATGTGCCTTTCCATTTTGATAAGGCATGCATGGAGAGCTTTCTATGTTTGAAAAATTCTCTCACCACCTCTCCTGTCATATGTGCTCCTGACTGGGCCTTACCATTTGAAATCATGTGTGATGCTAGTGATTTTGTTGTAGGTGCCATTTTAGGACAAAGAGTTGACAAGAAACACCACGTCATTTATTATGCATCAAGACCTTACATGAAGCTCAATGAAATTACATAGTCACCGAAAAGGAAATGCTTTCCATTGTCTATGCATTCGATAAATTTTGCTCATATCTTGTTGGTTCAAAGATTGTTGTTTACACTGATCATGCAACAATTCGCTACCTCATGACCAAAAAAGATGCCAAGCCTAGACTCATAAGATGGATTTTGTTATTATAGGAATTTGATCTAGAAATCCTAGACAAAAAGAGATCTGAAAATGTCGTGGCTGACCACCTCAGTAGACTTAGCTATAGCCCCATTGATGAAAAACCCATAAATGAATCTTTACCTGATGACCAATTGCTCAAGGTAGAGTCTCAATTCCCATGGTTTGCTGATTTTGTGAACTATTTAGCTGCAGGTGTATTGCACCTTGAGTATACGGGACACTCTAAAGCTAAATTTTTACATGATGTCAAAAATTATTATTGGGATGAACCTTATCTATTTTGACTTTGTGCTGATGGTTTATATCGTAATTGTGTATCCCATGAAGAAAGCATCACCATTTTGGAACAATGTCACTCTGGCCCCTATGGTGGTCACATGAGTTCCCAAAAAATGGCTAGAAAAGTCCTACAATGCATATTCTTTTGGCCCACCATCTTCAAAGACTCATATGATTATGTGCTCTCATGTGACCAATGTCCAAGGAGAGTAATATCTCCAAGCGTGACCAAATGCCTCTCACCTCTTGGCAGGAAATAGAGATTTTTGATGTCTGGGGAATCGACTTTATGGGCCCATTTCCTTCTTCTTATGGGTTTGTTTATATTTTAGTCGCAGTCGATTACGTGTCAAAGTGGGTTGAAGCCATACCTACTAAAACATGTGACTCTAAACCTGTTAAGAAACTCTTTAAAGATGTCATTTTTCCTAGATTTGGAGTCCCTCACACCATCATTTCTGACAGGGGATCCCATTTTTTGGAGAAAAGTTTTGAGGATTTTTTGAAAAAATATGGGGTTTATCACAAAGTCGCCACTCCTTACCATCCTCAGACCAGTGGATAGGTAGAAGTATCCAACAGACAAATCAAATCCATTTTAGAAAAAACTGTTGGACGAACTAGGAAAGATTGGGCATTAAAAATCAATGACGCTATGTGGGCATATCGTACTGCCTACAAAACACCCATTGGTACCACCCCCTTTAGATTGATCTACAGTAAGTCATGTCACTTACCAATAGAACTAGAGCATAAAGCCAGTTGGGCCATCAAAAGTTTGAATTTTGACCTTTTCATGGCTGGAGAAAAATGTTATCTCCAAATGAATGAGCTTGATGAACTTAGGATGAGTGCCTACAAAAACGCAAGAATCTACAAGGACCGAACTAAAATGTGGCATGATGGTCACATCAAGTGCAAAGACATTAGAGAAGGGGATCAAGTTTTAGTTTTTCATTCAAGATTATGACTTTTCCTTGGAAAACTCAAGTCGAGATGGTATGGCCCCTACATTGTCAAGTGTGCTTATCCACATGGCACTTTTCTTCTCTGGGATAAAGTTTTGGGTGAGTTTAAGGTTAATGGGCACCGACTTAAAAGATACATCACCACTGAAGACCTTGTCACTTCAGATTCAAACAACTGTTCATCTTTGAAAGACCTGAACCTATCTGACCCCACGACTTCCCCAGAATCCCAATAGACTGATCCATCTCTTGTCAGGCCATGACATAAAACTTGGCACTTTTTGGGAGGCAACCCAAATAATTTTTGCATATTTTTCCCTTCTTTTCTAACATCATCACCCTTGTTATTTTTTCGTGTTCTTCTCTTTTGGGGAGTTGTTGTCATCGTCCTTCATCCTCCACCACATAGATTCTTTTCCCCCGTCTTGGGTTTTTATTTTGCTCGGGACGAGCAAAGTCTTAAGTTCGAGGTTGGGATGGGTGGTACATTTTCACCCCTTTTTCTTTCCCTTTTAGTATCTTTTCTTTGTTTTACACATTGCATGTAGTTATTTTTTGTTTCCTTCTTTTCATAGTACAATTGGCCCATATCTAGTCGACTTTGATATGATCATTTGTCAAAATACTCTCCTTAATGATGTAACTGCCTTACAACTAAATTTTTGTAACTTTCATGACTAGAAATCCTCATGTCACTTAGGACCTCAAATAATAATCACTCCTTGAAAAAGATGGCATGCCATAGAGGACTGATAGGATTCAAGAGTGATGCTTTCTTATCATGTACAACTTGTATAAATTTTCTTGATTTTTTGCATGATTCGGTAATAGTTGAACCAATGCATTACTATAAAAAAATAGATGGAAAAAAAGTTGCACAAGAACAACCTCTTCTACTCTTCTTCCACCACTTCCAAAATTTTCCATTCGTCAAAAAGAAAAAAAAAACAATAGTGCCCAAAACGCTAAGTTTGGGGTGACACCCCTTCCCCCTCTTCCGCTTCTTCCATACGCACACAATTGGGTGTATCACCAAAAATCAATGAAAAAAATGTCATCAATGTAACTGCATGTCCACTGAATAAAGAGGTCTTGAGTCGAATAGAGGAGAGACTGTCCTTCTTCCATACCTCCTTCACTCTAATTTTCTACCCAGGAGAAAACTACAAAAACCCCAACCATCCAAAATCAGCCATGTTCTTGTGTAAAACTTTTAAAAAATTTTGGAGTACCAAATGCAAAGGTGAAATGAAAATCTATTTTATTGCAGGTCTTGAATAAATGCAAGTTTGTGAAGTAGGAAATATGAAAGTCACTTTTCGTGAATTCAGGAAGTCAGGGTCACTTGGCCATATTTTGGTGGAAAGAATTAAGTCGTTGTTAGGAGAGTGAGGATGATAGGTTGAGAGTATGTAATGAAAGCATTTCTTGATTTTAATATTGCTCAGGACGAGCAAAGTTTAAGTTTGGGGTATTTTGATGAATGCATATGCATCTCATATTTTTGCTTCATTTAGAATAACTAATTAGGACTTTTTTGTTAATTTTAGCTAATTCAAAAATAAATAGCACTTTCATCTTCTTGATATACTTTTCCTGAATTCTTATGATATTTTTCTTAATTTTCAAGAATTATCCAAGTAATTAAATTGAGAAAATAAAAGATGAAGATATGAGAATTTTTAAATATTCCCGCAATGCCTGAGATACTCGTCACCAAAATTACCATATCTTTTGCATCTAAAGGCAGAATTTCAAGATAAAGTATGGAATGAAAACAAAATTTTATTGGCTATAAAAAGACATATTTTTCGGCAATTATGGTGTTTATTTGGCTGCGCAATTAACCAGTAAAAGTAGCCTTACGTTTTCCCGCAGAGTCTGATTTCAGTATATACCTTTCACCAAAATTGGTATAACTCCCACATCCCAAGGCAGAATTTATTGTGAAAGTATGCTTTGGAAAGATAATTCAATTATCTACAGTAAAAATATATTTTCGGACTACTTTCGAATTTTTGACTAGCCCAAAAATACACTCGAAATCGCTGTTACGGAAAATTACTGTAGAAAGAATGTAAAGCAAGCAATTGTTTCCTCTATTGATTAGATCTAGAAAGTTAGCAGATGCCGCCGGTCATTTCTTTTACCCTAAACCTAATGTATAACCCCCTACTTCTCCAATAAAAGGAGGGGTACTTCCTCCTCATTGGGGGCATCTAGGATTTCACTTTGTATGGGCATTCTGAAGCATTTCTATTCTTGTGTTCATCTCTAGTTCTGCAATAAAGTAGATTTTTCTTCAAACATTGTTCTTTCTTATATTGTTCTTGTCTCTTCATTCTGCTTTCTATTCTAGATCTTCTTTTCTCTGTTCTTTAGTTCTAGAGAAAGGAATTAAGAATTTGGCCATTTTATTGTCTCTAGCATAAGGATTAAGCTCCTAATTTTGGGCTAGACTATGACTTCAATACTTTCTTCCTCCATCTCCCCCTTCTCCTCAACTATGAGTGAGTAGTTCTTTATCGAGGCAAGGGGAATAGCCCCTTAGCCATGGTTTGATCAGATTAATTTTAGTCGATTCCTTAAGACGACGATTTGTTTATTAATTTGATAATCTAGCGAATTAATTACTCACTTAGATGTTTTGTTAATCCGGATCGATATGACCATGAAAATCGGGTTTAGAACGATAAACCAATTCACATAGAGATTTTGATGTGACCGTAGATTTATCTCTTTTTTGGATGAAGAACTAGGAAATATGAGTACTAGGACCAATGGGCTCATATGGAGTTCATCTTTTGTGATTCACATGTCGTCGTCTATTTATCGATTAATAATTAATTCATGTTTTTACCATGACTAAGGTGGTGAAAACCCCTAAAGCCTCAATTCTTCCCCTTTGATTTCAACCGTCAATTTTCTTGTTTACTCTAGTTTTTAGTCTTTTAATTCATAATTGCTTTTTGTGCTAACAATAATTTTTGTTTACCTTTTACATGGCAAATAATATTTTGTTTAAGTGCAATTTCAATTTTAGCATTTTCTTTCTTGTTTTAGTGTAATCAACCAAACACCCATTCCAGCTTTTACTTTTCATTTTAAATATAAAAATACCAAAAATAAATAAAACAAGTTCTTCAAATAATTGGGTTTTTAAGAAACAATCTTCAAAAGTTGTCCTTTGGGATTCAACCCTTCTATACTAGCCTTAACCGGAGAGTTAAAAGGATTAAACTCTAGGATTAACAATCTTAGTGATTGGTGTGTTAAGCGGCGCATATCACATGTGAATGTTGTTTTCTCTTGATCATCTAGATGAATAGGGACTTGATAGAATCGAGAATATCCATCCATGAAGCAAAAATAATCATGATGAGCTAGCCTTTCTAACACTTGGTCGATGAATGGCAGGGGGAAGTGATCCTTCCTTGTGGTGACATTCAGTTTCCAGTAAGCTATACACATTCGCCATCCTGTAATGGTTCTAGTAGAGACTTCATCACCATTTTCTCCCTTGACTATTGTTATTCCTCCTTTCTTAGGCACGACGTGAATGGGACTCACCCAATTACTATCACTAATCGGGTAGATAATTTGTGCGTCTCGCAGTTTTAGGATTTCCTTCTTTACAATTTCTTTCAACATTTGGTTTAGCTTTCGTTGGGGTTAAACTAGCGACTTAGCGGACTCTTACAAATGTATTTTGTGCATGCAGAGAGCCGGGTTAAGCCCTTTGATGCCCTCTATAGAACATCCTTTTGCCTTTCTATGTTCTTTTAGCTCCATTAGTGCATTTATTCTTCTGTCAAGCTTGCATTCATAATAACAAGGTTCCTCTCCGCATGGTCTAAAAACTCATACTTTAGCCCTTTTGATAGCGGCTTCAATTTGGGCTTTGGTTTTGGTGCCTCTTTCTCTTCGGGAGACTATTTGAGTGAAGTGTACTTAACTATTTTGATGATTTCTTCTTCGTCACTAAAGTCTCCTTCGTCCTGATTCAGATAGTCTAGGATTTCAACCACCTCAGGGTCTTCTACAGTCGGATTCAGGTTGTTCAAGACCCGCATCAGGGGGTCCACAATTGCCTTTTCTTCTTGCACCTCCTCGTAGTACTAGTTGTAACTATCCATAAAATAGACAGACTCAAAAAGAGATGGTCCCTTCATGGCATCTTGAACTTGGAAGTCTACGTGGTCATTGCCCATGCGTAGGGTAATAATACCCTCTGCGAAATCTATCAATGCTCTTCCAATTTCTAAGAATGGTCTTCCAAATATCATTGGGCACCTTGGGTCTTCAATTGTGTCAATCACCACGATATCACAGGGAATAAAGAATCTTTTGATGTGAATGGGTACGTCTTTGACTATTCCAACAGGTTGTTTGAAAGTGTGATCAACCAATTCAATCCTCATGTTTGTTTTAACCATATCCGTCAGCACAAGTCTTTGGGCTAGACTCAAAGGCATAAGATTGATACTCGCTCCCAAATTCACCAAACCTTTTCTCTCTATATTGTCCCCAATACCGAATGGTATATTGAATGCTCTGGGGTCCTTCTTCTTTGTTGGTAGTTCTGCCTGGACAAAAGCACTTGACATACTAGCTAACTGCACTGTCTTGATATGGTCCCCTCTCCTCCTTTTGGTGATGAGATCTTTGAAGAACTTGGCATAGGTTGGCATCTCCTCTATACCATCCAAGAATGGAACATCAAGATGCAGTTTCTTTACTGTTTCCATGAACTTCTCGTATCTTCTCTTCAGGTGCACTTTAATGAACTTATATGGGAACGGTACTCTCAGTGCATATTGACTCTTCTTCGTGAAAATCTCCTCGACAACATCCGGTCTCCTAACTTCTTCACCTTTCTTCTAGTTCTCTTTCACTTTTTCTTTATCAACAGATTTTTCAGGAGCAACCTCTTTCTCAGGTGGTTGTTCATCATCTCTTCTTTCTTCATTTTTGCTTCTAGTTCCTGAGTTACTTAGCATCCTCCCAGATCAGAGGGTAGCCACCTTTGTAGTTTTAGTGTTTGATGGAATTTTCCCAGAAGGATTCTTCACCAGCTCTACCAACTACGCCAACTGTTGGTCGATTTGACATTGATGGGTCTGCATGTCGGCCATCTAAACTTGCATAGTGGTCAAAACACTAGAGTTAGCAAGAGCACTTTGAGATAACTGATCGTTCATCGTAGCTTGCCTTTTAGCGAAGTCAAATAGCTGGGTGACTAAATCTGACTGTTTGTTATCTGTTCCCTGACCTGACCCTTGGTTTTGGTTCTGCCCTTGACTTGATCTTGAACCTTGACGATTCAGATTCTTTCCTTGACCCTGATAGTTGTTCTTATTTGTTTGATAGTTTGATGTTCATGTATATTGAGTATGTCCGTTTCTCTTTTCAAATCTTGGGGGAAGTTTTTGTCAGTTGTTCAGTTGTTGCAAATTCACAATCGCATCTTTGTTTCCATAACTGAAATTGGGGTGGTGTGGGCTTTGGAAGTTGGAGTAGGAAGCATTCTACATCTCTTCTTCACTCTTACTTTCATCACTTTCCTCAGGCCTGGTGTAGATATAGTTATCAACCCCATGTACTGCTTCTCCACAGGTGACACACTTAATGACCTTCTATGTATGCTTCTTGCCCTTAGCTCCCATATCTTTCAGCTGTTTCACATCGGTTGCTATTTTTTGAATCTGTGCTGTTATGGTCTCTAAAGCCTTGGCTTCAATAGATGGTCCTTCAGACCCTACTTTCCTCATTGACCATCTGTCATTCCTATCATAGTCTATGCTTGCTTGTAGCGCAACCATGTTGTCTATTATCTTCATGGTTTTGCTTGGATTTTTCCCAAGGAAATCACTTCCAGTGGCTGCGTTTAACAAAATACTTTTAGTAGGAGTTATCCCATTATAGAAAGTGGGTACGAGGAACCCCTTATGATAATTGTGATGTGGAAAATCTCTCTGGTACTCCTCGAAACGTTCCCATGCTTCGTGCAAGTTCTCTCTTAGCTTCTGTGCAAAAGAAGTAATCTTCTGCATGTTGCAGATTATCCTCTCTGTAGGATAAAACATAGTAATGAAAGCATCTGCCATGGGTCTCCATCATCTATAGATTGGTAAGGGAGATTGAGGTATAAAGATAGAGCCTTGTCTTCTAAAGAGAAGTTGAAGCCTTTACAATATATCACCTTTTGCGGAACTCTCCTCATCTTGATAGTATCACAGATTATTTTAAATACATCGAGATGATGGTATGGGGTTTCACTCCTCGAATTCCTACAAAAAGATTTATTCTGGATCATCGAAATGACAGCTGGTTTCAACTCAAAATTTGCTGCGTTGAAGTGTGGAATGACAATCCGACATCTAGATTCATTGGCCCTTGTTGCTACCAATTCTCTAAGAGTATCCCCTTCTTCATCATCCTTGTTGTTGCTATCCCAATCATCATGCTCTCACTCATTGTCATGATGGTTGTGGTGGTGCCTTCTTCGACATCTGTAGCATCGTTCTTCGTCTCGCTGTTCTTCTTCGTGACGATATTCATCACGTTGATCGTCATTACGACAATCTTCATCCCTACGTTCTTCTTCACATTGATGACCATCATTGTAGAAACCATCTCTGTATTTGTCTGACCCTGGTGGTGGTGGGGGGTTATGTTGAACCCTCACATTCTACTCGTCCCCAGTGAGAGTACCGTCCAAGCGAGGTGGCATGGTAACTCGAGGTTAAGGAGCAAAGTTGAACGAGTCTGCTTCCTCTGGGGTTCCAGAAGAGACCGCACAGTCGAGTTAGTAAATTGGACATGTTAAAATGAACTATTCTTACACAAACATGGGGTAGTAGACTTAAAGCAACAGTGAGGTCAAGCTTATTACTAAGCTTGAGGCACGGGAGTATAGTGAGTAGACGCAAGTTCTTAACAATGTCGTTTTGCCTTGTCTCCGACAACGGTGCTAAAACGTTGACCAGCCTAAATCACACATCCAAAAAGGAGTAGATCTAGAGTAGTCAGTCTCTTAAAATAGTAACCTGACACTTAAGTCCCCACAACTATTATATGTGGTCTGATGTAGTAATCAGAGTCGAACCACAAGGACAAGGTTAGCAAGTGTTAAGCACACAAGGTCTCACACTCATATACTCCAGATAAAAAGGTAGTTTAAAAGGGTGTTCCTAAAGGAACGATGGTACTCAAACCAAAGTAAAGAAAATAAAACAAAGATAAGAAAAACAAGGTGTAATAAAAGAAGATGGAAACAAAGATATGGAAAGGAAACTTGGATTGGGTTTCACCTACTAAGACTTCTCACCAACATGAAACATCATCTCTCCCTCTCATATACTCCTATCAAGACTTCAAGTAATCACACATGGTGTCTATTCCACTCTCTTTCAAGATGAGGATAGATCTAAGTCTAAGAGTAACCTCTCTCTTGATATGACTACACAAAAACCACATAACAGAGCATATGATCTCAAGCTTTAGCATTCCAACACTCTCATGCATTCATACTACTCCATAACACAAGATAATAGTGATATTACTCTCTCGAGATATCAACAATCAAACATCGCAAGATGGTATCTAAGCATACAAGTAAAGCATTAAAACTAGTGCATGGAGATCATCTTGATAATAGTAGATATATTCAAAATGGAGAGACAATATACATGTTGGGAGAGAGCCTTAGTGGCTACTCCCAACCCAAGTTAATATGTTTAGCCACACATGTTCACGGGTAGCATAACAACATTACAAGAAGACAGATACATCAAGTTCCACAATGTGAGGAGGGAAGTACAATGAGATGGAAGTGATAGATCTAGATAGAGAGAGAAGAACATGATACAACACATTACTTCTTTAGATCTAGAACCAGAAGGTTGATGGAGCGGACGATAATCTTCTCTCGAAGAAGATGGAGCCTTCAGTCTTCTCTCTCCTCAGCTTTTGGCTTTGGAGATCTATGACTGATTGAATGGATGGGTGGAGATGAGTTTGGAAAATGGCAGCACTTTGTGGTACTATTAGATCTGATCTAGTGATTTGATGGGATGGGTAGGTGGCCTATTTATAGGCACACTCCACTGACTTAACCCCTCGACTGTGGTCAAGGTTTGGTCTTAGATGAAGCTCGATTGTGGTCGAGTCTTCATTGCCATTCTTTTACTCAGTCGAGGTCAGTTGAACCAACTTCTCGATCGCAGTCTGGTTGGTCACCTTCTTGGGTGAGGATCGTGGTCGCGATCTAGTTGGAAACCTTCTCGATCGTGACCTAGTTGCTTGTGACCTTCTGTTAGGGTCACGTTTGAGGTTTGGGTGTGCCTTGATTTGGAAAAGTCAAGGTCGCAGTCTTCACAATGGTCACGCTCCCCATGTTGATCACAATCTCCATGTTGATCATGGTCATGAAAATCTTGAGTGTGAATTGACTGTGAGCGTAAGGTTTTAGGGTGAACTTGGAGACCTCAACCATGGTGAGATGGTCTTTGTTGGATGAATGAATCGCGATCGAGGTGATGACCTTGACCTGGGCTAGATATGTACCTGAAATCAAAGGGGAAAATGTGTAAGTGAAGTAATTAACATAAGATGCTAAAATAGTGGGGAAAGTTAACAAAAGATATGCTAGGGAAGGTATAAAAAGTATGCAAAAAGTGCGTAAAATAAAGTGTTATCAATATTTTATGGCAGCACCCCAATGTCTTATGATCTTTATTTGCTAGATATAAAGACATATATTTATAACTTATATACTAAAAGACTAAAACTCAAAAACTCAAACAAAACATATCATTGGCATTGTAGTCTAGGGAACATAAATGACAATCGCATATCTAGACTCCATAAAGATGGTACTATGGACTCTTTTGATTTTAAATCAATGGAGACATGTGAATCTTGTTTGTTGGGCAAGATGACTGATAACACCCAAATTCAGGCATTTATGCTAAGCATTTATTTATAGTTTTGTGTCATTATAGAGTTTCTCAACTAGCCAATTTGTACATATAGTTGCTCAACTAGCCAATTTTGAAACCTACAGGCACCGAACTCAAGAAAATTTCATTTCTCCAGATCTTACCCAAAAAACGTCTCATTTTGAGCACCATCTTAGGAGACGGTAGTCCCGCTAACCAACTAGTGGGCCCAAGAATGGACCCTATTTTCGATGGCCAGTCCTTTATCAATATGTAACCTCACCAATCAGAAAGTTCATCGACACACGCCCATTAACCACCAGTAATTGCCCCCCCATAAGGGTGGGTTTGTTCCATGATGTCGTGATTGTGATCCAGAAGGATGATGTGACTGTGACCAAGAAGATAATGCCATCACTGTAGCCAAGACGTCGTGTTGATTAACACAGTCATGACTTTAGCCATGATTGTAGCACAGTCGGGTCGAGGCTAAGATGCTGCGATCGGTACACAGCGTGACCGTGGCACACGACTGTGACTACGACACAACTACCTCGACCGCGAGATCTGTCTCGACTAAGGCATCTGCCTCGTCTGTGGGATCTACCCTGACTGTGTCATCTGCATCGATTGTGACCCCCGACATGACTGTGCCCAGCCAAGCACGGTCGGTCTGAGACTAGGTCCGCGACTAGGACAAGTGCCACGATCGCTCATTACATACACTCCACCTTCACCTATAAATACACACACCTCGTGACCTGGAGAGGGGTTCAAAGATTTTTCTAGTTCCACATTGTTGTTCCACACATTCTTGGTTCCCAGAGCCTCCAAGGCCCGAAAAGGCTAAAGTGCTCATCCTACGCTCGTCTCTTCAGTTGCTTCCATCCACTGTCATTTTCCACCACCATTCACCCATTTCCCACCATTCCCAACCATCTTCCATCTCCATACACCTACCAAGCTACTGTTTGGGGTAAAATCAAAGAGAAAGGAGGCCAATGAGTCTAGAAGACCAAGGAGGATGACCCGATGATGAGATCCAGCCTATACGGAGCCTAAGGAGTGAGAGACACCTCTCCTTTATAGGCTAAATCTCTTCTTCTTCTCCCTTCTATTGTTCTCTTTAGTTTCTATACAAATGATGCTCTTCCATCTCGCCAACTATGCTTGTCTATGGCTAGTTGAGCTCCTTCTTGGCTATGTAGCATGTTTTGGGCAAGTTTATGTACTTTTACCTTAAGTAAGCAACTTTATTTCAGATCTAGTATGTTTTCTATTCTATCTTCTCTTTCTAGTTATGATTGCTATTTTGGTTGCTCTCTTTCTTGCTTGAACTTCTATTTTTAACTATATCGAGAGATTCATTATAGAAATAGATAAGGGAAGGCAGTTTGGATCAGAATATGAAAAGAGGATGGTTCAAGGTGATCTGTGTAGAACCGTAGACTTAGGCACAACTGGGTCCAGCCCGACATGGTCAAGCCCACTACCTAGCTCTACCCAGATCACACCTATTCCTAGGATCTCAAAATATTCTAGACCTGAGAGGGCATCAAGAATATTCTAGGGTGTTGATTTGTCATCCTCAAGAGAGGTTTCATATCATTGATGGGTTTTAGTCACACTGGGAAAAAGTGAGCGGGATGACCCCCACAGGAACAAATACCATGGTATGTACTATGTGGATGTAGGCTGATTGCTGAGGTGTTTGAGGGTTGTCTATGCCCGAGAATGGGTGGATGGACTACCCAACTTGTGGTTACATAGTCAGGAAGTCCTTCTCTCTGATTAGTAGAATCCTACATACTCCATTTTGTTTTCTTTTCTTTGTTTTGCTTTACTTTGTGACAATATTCTAGACTAGTTCTAGCTACATACTTTTATCGACTATTGATTGACTTATCTGACTTAAGAGAAAGATATTAAGCATCTTAAACGTCCCCATGTCCCTATGTTTGACCCCGTATATCCACTTCGACCCCATAATAAAGTTGTGGGGCTCCTTGAAGGTTTTGGGTTATAAATTTAAAGTTTGATTCTTCTGAGTTTGCCTCCTTTCAGACGCATGATTCGGGCCATATCAACTTTTGGTGCCATTTCCAGGGAGGTGGATTTCCATGTTTACACACCCAAAGATTTTGTTCTGTCATCCATAAGCATGTATATATATGCATAGTTACTCTTTCATTTTACACATACTTGTTCATATATAATGAATAGTTTTTATTTTTCTTATACATCTTTTCATCCATGGATCTTGCATCTAAAAGACAAGTTATCTTATCCACCTGTCCTCCCAAATTTTTCTGTAGTTCCAATTGTTGGGAATTAATTGAAAGTCATGCTCTACAGCTAGTTGAACTATACTCTCCACACTCGTTGTCATATGTTGAAATTCTAACAAAGGAGATGGTCTATCAACCCTTGACTTCCACATTATCATGGGACCAATAACTGATCAGAGAAGTGGAGCTAGCTGGAGAAAGTGTCAATGTGCTAATATCCTCCTCAAATCCTCATCTCAAAGAACATGTCGACCCACTTCAGCAACTACTAGAAAAGTAGGATCATCAGCTACAATTAGCCACCAAGATTGTAACAGACTATTTTTCAGGGTCTTTCTTACAATTTACCCACTTTCAAGCTTTTATCTACTTTCTAGTCCTTTTGGACCTTTTTCATAATTTCTCACCTTTTCTATCTTCTTTTGCCTCAATATTGAATTTGAGCCTTACTTGAGAGTGTAATTCGCAATTACCCACATTAATGGCAATGAATGGGTTTTTGCACAAATATCCCAATAGATGAGATAATTGGGGACTAATTATGCAATATAGCCATGAATGAGAGATAATTAGTGGATAATGTTAATATATAGGGGTTATGGCTTTTTGGATAAAGATTTGAGTAATAATGTGTATTTGAGTTAATGTATAGGAGTAATTAACCCTTTTCTTTCTCTCCCCTTAAATATGATATTAATGCATGAAACGATGGTATTATGGTGAGATATGACTCTTAATATTGATATGTATCTAATATCTCAAATTTCACTCGCTTATGTCATTAAAAGAGTCTCTTCATATTAACTCTCTCATTTCAATGGATTAATATATGCATTAATAGCCATATAGTAATTAAGGGCCAAAGTTTGTGATTTACGGGAAATGAATTGTATAGATTTGTTCTAGACATTAATATGAACCTAGGTAAAAATTTGGTGTCTTTCAGACTTGATTTGACCATTCAAATTGATTTTATAAGCCTTGAATATAGTGCAACTATGGTAGTTGAATCATTATCATTTATATCATTAATATCATGTGTCACACAAAGGTCTGCTTTACTTCTGTCACGCATAGTTGGCCCATAGTGGCCCCCGATCTAACAGCTCTTGTCATTTTGGATCTGATCCAACGACTACTGCTTCTCCTTCAACCTCCATCCCGATCGGTTGTTCTCACGCCTCGACCCCCAACTTCGTTGTCTCTCTCCTCTCAAACATTTCTCAAGATTTCACCTTTGTTGAGTTCATCTCCTTGAGCCACATCATTTGAGCCATGAATCGTCCACTCCCGTGCACCACAACCAAAATGCCGAATGGTGTCGGTTGTGTCTTCCCACCTCCACCACCGTCCTGACGCTTCACACTTCCTCATCTATATATAACACCTCCCTTACCTTCGTCGGCCCATTGAGAACATTTTCCCGAGTCTATTTGTACAGAGAACCCACTATTAGCCACTGATACCCCAGCCTTCTCCCAACCTTTACTGTGAGTTTTCTCAGGTCCCAGAGACACCCACAGTTCAATATCCTAGTCCGATGAGTTCGGTTTCCTCTACTCGTCATTTTGAGCACTTGAAGTCACGTTTTGGTTTTTTATAGCAGAAACACCCAATTGGAAAAGCACCTCCGTCGTGGCCATGGCTTGCTCACACCGAGGAAGATGCCTTGTGGTAAAATTACGTTTTTGACCCATGCATACCTTCTCTCCTCGTTTAATTGTCGGGGCTATTTTAGACATTTCGCCTCTTTCTCGCTCGCCTTGACCACAGACCACACGGACGTGGACCATTGACTGGGCCACACACTATTGGCCCAAGTCAGCGTGGGCCCAATAGCGTGGCCCACACTCTCACTTACAAAGTAGCCTACGTGGCATTTTCTCACTTTCTGATTGGTCTGTTTTATTGAATTCATAATAAATCGATACTTTATCAGAAAAATACAAAAAAATAGTCAATGGAAAGGATTTTTAATGTACAATCTGATTTTGTAGTTTTTCAGTCATGATTCTATTTCCTTTTTCAAAGTTTGCTTTGAATGCCATTTTGAGTATGTTAAATGTTCTAAAATTGGTAATTAATTCATTTTAACTTCAAATTGAGAAATAAAGGATGTTGTCCTAATAAGTGAAACCTAAGTGAGCTTTTGATCCTAGTTTTGAGTCCTAAATTGAAGGTTTTCCTAAAAGGTGTAAAATGAGTATATTTTATACACCTTATGCCTTAATACATACTAATACATGTGAAATTCTTATAACTAGGATAAAGTGGAATTGGTCACAATCAATTTGGTGAAAGTGATGTTATGAATCTTCAAAAAGGTATGTGGACCCTATCTGTATGTGAAATCTATGTATGTGTACCCTATTTATGTATGTGATCCCTATTTATAGTTGTGAACATATAAATGTGCAATGTATACCATATTCCTTCAGTTGGTCTTTTACTGAAACCCTAATTTCCTAATGAGGCAATTTCTAGCCTTAGAAACTCTCTCTATTGCCTTATTCGTCTCTTTATTTATTTGAATCTTCTATTGCCTAGGTTGGCTCATTTATTGAGATTGTTTCATGGGTTTTATTCCCCAGTTGCTCTGATGCAAGGTTATTTATATTTTCACTACTGCCAAGTGAACTATTAAGCATGATGCATTTTTGGCCAAATGACAATGTAGTGTACATGAGTACAAACCACCCATAGGGCACTGAGATTTTAGTCCTCCTACCGGGCACTGGGGTTTTAGTCCCCCTGCCACATTATATATATTTGAGGTTTGGGATGTGCATGTTCCCCTCTCCTCTTGGTGTAGGTCTAGTAGGTGGCTTACCCTACATTGGTATGATTTTGTGTCATAATGTTATTCATGCTATGTGATTATTGTTGTGGATTGAAACTATGGCAATTTTCTTTTTCTTATTTGTTTATTTGCCTCATACTCTTGAAATCTCTTAGTATAGTGAATCATTTTATTATGCAATGTTGTGCGTTATCATCTGTCCTTATTCCTTTTTATTAACACATACTTTTATCTCTCTCTTGCTGGGTGATCCCAACCACCCAGGTTTAGGATCAAAGTGCACATCAGAAGCTTGGTGAACCTGCCTAAGGATAGGGATTAAAGAGTTCAACCTTGTATCTTGGACATAGTTGCCTATATATAAACTTGTTTTTCCTTGGAGATAATATTGATTTGGTTTTAGTCTTCCTCTACCTATATCCTTGTATGTATAAAGATTTTCCACCCGTTTGAAAATTTTTGTAATGCACTCTATATACAATTGAATATAGTCAAAGTTTGAAATTTTGCTGCTTCACATTGGTGTTTTTTTTACCATACTTTAAGTAGAGAGTTGGATTGTTATTCCATCTCTTTACAACATGATATCAGAGCATCAAGGTAGTCAAAGTCTTGACTAATTCGATTTGTCTCCTAGTTAGAAACCCTTACCTTATATAGTTTCCCTTTAGTAAGCTTTTCACCTTAGAGTTGTCCAATGGTGAATGATTTATTTAGGATCATAATAAATTCATACTAGAAATATAATTTGATCAACTTTTTGGTTATTAGTCTATTAGGTTGCTACTAGGGCCTAAGTTGAAAGCAAAGGTGTCTAGAAAGGGTCAGGATCTAAGGGATGGCAATATTTTCCTCTACACCACTAGCTTGGCTTATGAAGACTCTCAGATCCATATGACACCTGCCTGGCCTGAGCTGATATTGATTGTCCAAAATAGCATACCTTTAGGCAATAAACCTCATTGTTGAGTAACCTTAAGAACCTAGTATATGATGTTTTTGGTTATCCATGAAGATTAACCTTATGATCCATGAGTTCCTTATAGGAGCCTTAGAATTTCATGTTTGGGGATACCCTACCCTATGTTATACTTTGAGGATGATGTTTAGTAAAATAACTAAGTGTTGGATCTCATACTTAGTTTTACCTCAACCCTTTTGAAAAGTGGGCTTTAGTAGTAGTGCTTTTTATACCTTGGTAGATTTTGGAGTTCTAATTTCGAGGAAAAAATCCTCTTTAAGTGGGTGGAGTCCCTCAATGCATTTAAATCTAGTTACTCTATTTTGGAAACCCTAATTCCATAGACAAGAGATTAGTAAGCTTATATGGTTAGAGTTGAATAAAAAATTATAATTATAAATCATCTTGTTTGGTTATACACAAATGAATATATATATATATATATATATATATATATATATATATATATATATATATATATAAGTCATCTAAGGGATAGTTCATATGCTTGAACCTTTACACATTCTTAACGCACATAATAGTGAGTTACTCATCACTAATTGTGAATAAACTTAATGTTGACCATGTCACCCTAATAGTATGGTTAGTAAGATTATGGAATTTGTGCATGCTAAGGATGCATATCATGTAATGGTCATGTTGACCCAAACCCTAATGTGTAATAATCTAACCTTGACAATAAATACATGCATATCTTTGATGCCTTCATGATACATTAGTGACTTAGGTGTCATCATCACATAATACACCTTGGTACATATAAATGGATTATAATCACCTAATTATATTTGAGACCATGTTATTTGAAATATATGTAAGGCATATCACCTTTGTTCACTAATATACATCTCATTAATCACCTTATCATGATTTAGTATGAAAATCAATTCATTAATGTTTCATGTGTTTCATATTGTCCACTAAAATGCATATAATGACTCAGATATGATAATGAGTAATTGGATCCACATAAGCATACATGATGCCTAATGGGATGTTAAATATGCATAATTCATATTATGAAGTGTAATAGGAGAACATGGTTAATGGTGACATTAATATGAGTATGAAAGATAATGTAACAATGTGTAATTTAGATATAAGAAATTAATGTGGCATTATTTGGAATTATTGTAGACTTAATAACTTGTTGGATAATATTATCTTTTCTTACAAAATGATCTATGATAATTCTACATGATGGTAATATGAGGATAATGGAGAATGAATTCATATTATTAAGGTTGTGACCTAATACATTAATGAATGATTTAGTAAATCCTAATTGTGCTTAAAACCCTTAAAGGGAGAAATAAGGGTAATACCTATGAATTGTGCACAATATTGAGATGTAAATATTGTTTATTTTTCTATTACAGTTGGGGTACACCAAGGATCCACACTCAGCCCATATCTATTCGTTCTGGTTATGGATGAGTTAACAAAGAATGTTCAGGATGATATTCCTTGGTGTATGTTATTTGCTGATGATATTGTTTTGATTGACGAAACAAAAGATGGATTGAATGATAAAGTTGAATGTTGGAGAAAGGCATTGGAATCAAATGGATTGATGATTAACAAGAGAAAAACTGAGTATATGCATTGCAATTTCAGCCAATCTCGCAGTGTGAATGATGGAGCCAAGTTGGATGGAGTAGATATACCAAAATGTGACAAATTTCGATACTTAGGTTCTATTATTCAAATAGACGGGGATGTCCAAAATGATGTTTGTCACCGGATCACCGCAGGATGGTTGAAATGGAGGAGTGCAACTGGAGTTTTATGCGCTCATAAGATCCCTCTCAGGTTAAAAAGTAAGTTTTATAGAACAGCTATACGACCAGCCATGCTCTATGGGAGTGAATGTTGGGCGGTGAAGAAACAAGGTCTCAACAAGATGAACGTGGCTGAAATGCGTATGCTGAGATGGATGTGTGGGAAGACAAGAAAAGATCGTTTGAGAAATGACTATATCAGGAATAAAGTGGGGGTGGCGAGCATTGAGGACAAGTTGCGTGAGGGCCGACTCAGATGGTACGGACATGTGCAACGCATACCTACTAGTGAGCCTATATGAAGCAATGCTATTGAGCCAAACACTATAAATAGAAGAAGAGGAAGGCCTAAATTAACATGGGATGAGCTTATAAAGAGAGATTTTGAATCTCTACATCTCAATCAGAATATGGCCCATGATAGAGCTGAATGGAAACGAAGGATCCATGTAGCCGACCCTGACATAGTTGGGATTGAGGCTTAGATGATGATGATGATGATGATGATGATATTGAGATGTAATCTTTGTTACAATAATGTGAGTACAACATGACACAAGTGATAGAATAATAATGATGATGCAATTTAATGATGGAGATAATGTTAGTAAGCTAAAAGTGTTAATTACTTTATATGTGAAGAAAGGTTATATGTATGGTGGGAATCTTAGTAAGACTTGACTTCTGAGCTTGTGTAATACCATAGATTTGAAATACTCACCTAGTTGTTAAGGTTGGGATGTTAAGTACTCACCCTTCCCTCTTGTTGTGATTTTGGAGATGAAATCCTCTTTAAGGGGTGGAGTGCTATAACATACTGATTTTCAGGGTCTTTCTTGCAATTTACCCACTTTCAAGCTTTTATTTGCTTTCTAGTCCTTTTGGACCTTTTTCATAATTTCCCACCTTTTCTATCTTCTTTTGCCTCAATATTGAATTTTAGCCTTGCTTGAGGGTGTAATTCACAATTACCCACATTCATGGCAATGAATGGGTTTATGCACAAATATCCCAACCGATGAGATAATTGGGGACTAATTATGTAATATAGCCATGAATGAGAGATAATTAGTGGATAATGTTAATATATAAGGGTTATGGATTTTTGGATAAAGATATGAGTAATAATGTGTATTTGAGTTAATGTATAGAAGTAATTAACCCTTTTCTTTCTCTCTCCTCAAATATGATATTAATGCATGAAAAGATGGTATTATGGTGAGATATGACTCTCAATATTGATATGTATCTAATATCTCAAACTTCACCCACTTATGTCATTAAAAGAGTCTCTTCATATTAACTCTCTCATTTTAATGGATGAATATATGCATTAATATCCATATAGTAATTAAGGGCCAAAGTTTGTGATTTATGAGAAACTAATTCAATAGACTTGTTCTAGACATTAATATGAACCTATGGTAAAAATTTGGTGTCTTTTGGACTTGATTTGACTCTTCAAATTGATTTTATAAGCCTTGAATCTAGTGCAACTATAGTAGTTGAATCGTTATCATTTATATCATTAATATCATGAGTCACACTAAGATCCGCTCAATTTATCTATCACACGCGCTTGGCCCACAGTGCCCCCCTATCTAACGACTCCTATCATTTTGGATCTGATCCAACAACTGCTGCTTCTCCTTCAACCTCCAGCCAGATTGGTTGTTATGACGCCTCGTCCCCCGACTTCGTTCTCTCTCTCCTCTCAACCATTTCCCAAGATTTCACCTTCGTTGAGATCGTCTCCTCGAGCCACATTGTTTGAGACATGAATTGTCCACTCCCATGCACTAAAGCTGAAATGCCCAATGGTGTCAGCTGTGTCTTCTCACCTCCACCACCGTCCTGGCGCTTCATACTTCCTCATCTATATATACCACGTCCCTTACCTTCGATGGCCAATTGCGAACATTTTCCCTGAGTCTATTTGTCTGAAGCACCCACTATTAGCCATCGGAACCCCAACCTTCTCCCAACCTTTGCGGTGAGTTTTCTCGGGTCCCAGAGACACCCACAATTCAATAGCCTAGTATGGTGAGTTTGATTTCCTCTCCTCGTCATTTTGAGCACTTGCAGTTGCATTTTGGTTCTGTATAGCAGAAATGCCCAATTTGGCAAGCACTTCCATCACGGCCATGGCTGGCTTGCAAGGAGGAAGATGACTTGTAGTAAAATTACATTTTGACCCCCACATACCTTCTCTCCTCATTTAATCACTGGGGCTATTCAGTCCTTTTGCCTCTTTCTCACTTGCCTTGACCGCAGACCACACAGACGCGGACCGCTGACTAGGTGACATGCTATTGTCCCAAGTCAGCACGGGCCCAGCCGCGTGTGTGGCCCACACTCTCACTTAAAAAGTAGCCTATGTGGCATTTTCTCGCTTTCTGATTGGTCAGTTTTATTGAATTCATAATAAATCGATACTTTATCCGAAAAATACAAATAAATAGTCAACGGAAAGGATTTTTAATGTACAATCTGATTTTGTGGTTTTTGAGTCATGATTCTATTTCCTTTTACAAAGTTTTCTTTGAATGCCATTTTGAGTATATTAAATGTTCTAAAATTGGTAATTAATTCATTTTAACTTCAAATTGAGAAATAAAGGATGTTGTCGTAATCAGTGAAACCTAAGTGAGCTTTTGATCCTAGTTTTGAGTCCTAAATTGAAGGTTTTCCTAAAAGGTCTAAAATGAGTATCTTTTATACACCTTATGCCTTAATACATACTAATACATGTGAAATTCTTATCACTAGGATAAATTGGAATTGGTCACAATCAATTTGGTGAAAGTGATGTTATGAATCTTCAAAAAGGTATGTGGACCCTATCTGTATGTGAAATCTATGTATGTGGACCCTATTTATGTATGTGATCCCTATTTATGGTTGTGAACATATAAATGTGCAATTTATACCCTATTCCTTCAGTTGGGCTTTTACCCAAACCCTAATTTCCTAATGAGGCAATTGCTAGCCTTGGAATCTCTCTCTATTGCCTTATTCATCTCTTTATTTATTCAAATCTTCTATTGCCTAGGTTGGCTCATTTATTGAGATTATTTCATGGGTTTTGTTCCCCACTTGCTATGATGCAATGCTATTTATATTTTCACTACTACCAAGTGAACTATTAAGCATGATGCATTTTTGGCCAAACGACAATGTAGTGTACATGAGTACAAACCACCCATAGGGCACTGAGGTTTTAGTCCTCCTACCAGGCACTGGGGTTTTAGTCCCCCTGCCACATTATATATATTTGAGGTTTGGGATGTGCATGTTCCCCTCTCCCCTTGGTGTAGGTCAGGTTGGTGCCTCACCATGAATTGGTATGATTTTGTGTCATAATGTTATTCATGCTATGTGATTATTGTTGTGGATTGAAGTATGACAGTTTTCTATTTCTTATGTGTTTATTTGCCTCATACTCTTGAAATATCTTAGTATAGTGAATCATTTTATTATGCAATTTTGTGCTTTATCATTTGTCCTTATTCCTTTTGTTTACACATACTTTTATCTCTCTCTTGCTGGGTGATCCCAACCACCAAAGTTTAGGATCAGAGTGCACATCAGAAGCTTGGTGAACCTACCTAAGGATAGGGATTAAAGAGTTTGACCTTGTATCTTGGACATAGCTTCCTATACATTAAGTTTTTTTTCCTTGGAGACAATATTGATTTGGTTTTAGTCTTCCTCTACCTATATTCTTGTATGTATAAAGACTATCCACCCATTTGGGAATTTTTGTAATGCACTCTTTATACAATTGAATATAGTCAAAGTTTAAAATTCTGCTTCTTCACATTGGTGTTTTTGTTTACCATATTTTTAGTAGAGAGTTGGGTTATTATTCCACCTCTTTACAAATATCGTAGACCGTAGTAGAAGTATACTTCAAACTATTGAACAAGGATTCATCCAAGTGCATCAGTTTGATACAGTGGATTCCCAATAGAAGTGTATGGTAGAATTGACGGATCTTGAAACCATTGTTGCTCAAGTACAACAACTTAATGATAAGGATATTGAACAAGACAGGAGACGTCAACAACTCATTGATTTGGTTACCATCCAATTGCAAATGCCATTACACAACCATGAAGATTACAGTCATCAAGACCATTCCATTTGGCCTGACGAGGAATATGTCTCACCATCACCATCCTATTCAGACCATCAATTGGATTCACGAAGATTTTTCTGTGAAGACCAACCCACCTTTTGACTGACTGTTGTGATTTGACCAGCTTTTCACACCTTTGACCGTAATTTTTTTCGTCAGACCTCCTTTCCCGTCACCTCGGCATGACCGTGCCCAGCCCGACATGGTCTAGGGTAACGTGTGCTCCCATCCTTTAAATATACCCGAGTCAAGCCTTCCTTTCCCACACCCACTGCCTGAGTTCTCTCCAACCCTAGCAAAGCCCTGACACTGCCTCCACCCTTTTCCCATCTTTTCCTTGTTCCCCCACCTACTTGCAGGCTGTAACAACGATAGCTGCCAAAGAATAGTGCCACACTACAACAACAACAACAATAGCTACCACAACTGCAACATCTGTCGCCACCGCCAATTGAGATGCCTCCATCGCAACACACCCCCTTCTGTCTGCGACGAACACATGGTTGTTGTTCAAGCACTACCTTGACCGCTACCATCATGTTTTATGTTGTAACTACATATTTCATCACTATCAGAGACACTTTCTCCACCTCGATCGCACGAACATGCCAAGGCCCGACACGATCGTGCACGGTGTCGAAAGAAGCAGAACCCTGTCAGACCCTCATCTTCTCCGCAGAGTGGCCCCTGCAACAACAACCACCACTAAAGTCATCACAGCCACCCCGTACAACTACTGTCTTTACCCATCACATACACCTGTTTGCCGCCTCTGTCAGTCGCAGACTCACCACTGGCCTGACCGTGCGAGGGTAGTTATGACCGTGTCGAGAGTCAGCAAAAAAAGGAATAGCAGACCCCGTAGAAACATCGACTCTCCCCGCACGCCCATGCCGAGAACCAGTACGGTCGTGTTAGGAGTCCTGATAACAACTGCAGACAACAACAACTATAATCCACCCTGCCTGACCGTGCCCACCTTAGCACAGTTGTACCCGAAAAGATCGAACCAAAAATCAACACCAGTAATCAGTAGCATGGACGCGATGAGAACTAGCTTCAAGAAGCTCAAGAAGATAGTGTCACGAAAGAAAAGGGAAGGAAGCACCTCGTCACCGACAGAGCACGAGAGTTGACATCCACCCTGTGCCACGTGAACCATGAACCCGATATATGAAGCTGAGACCATGCACTCTGCTTCAATATGGTTTAGGTCGCACGAGATCGGTTCAAACTACTATCGCATGTCTACCACTCTGATGGACACCTACAGTGGTGATTCATTGGAAGAAGTCTCGAGTGAGAGATGGTTGAGAGCATGCCATGACGTTGAACTCCATACTTCGACAGACCATCAGGAGGGACCATCAGAAGTGGCAGCGCACAAAGCTTCATCTACAAGAGATGACCATCGAGCATATGTAGAGAGGTCGATGTCTTTATGTCGGCCAACTTCATCGTGTGACTCATTATAGAGGAGCAGAATCCATCCTAATCCTAAAGGTGTTAACCAAAACTCCCTCTTCACTCCCCTGTTCAGAAATATGAAGCAAAAGTAGTAGTTCAATGCCTTAATCCAGGGGTCGACTGGAGATAGGGGACAATGATTTTGATGTTTCTCAGGAACGAAAGATGCTTACGGGAGAGGATAGATATGTTTCTAGATCCACCAAAGATTCACACATCCACAACTTGATACTTTATTATTTGCACCGGGTGATCATGAATTTTATCTTGGAGAAGCAGGACAATCAAGGGGCGCTCAATTCAGCGGACCTCTACATTTTGTGGTGTGTAGCAATAGGAAGAAAATTGAATGTGGGGAGCTTCATCATTCACAACTTTCACAACTCTTTCAAGAAGCATGTCTAGTTCATGCCAATGGCATGGATTACCACTTTCATAGAGTGCCATCTTGGGATTAGAGTTGGACATTTCGCACTTATGCAGGAAAAGGCTAAGTGGTCCAAGTTGGACTTGGATCACTTGATTATCTCAAGGGTGATCAAACAATTCAGCCCAAGATATCTTTATATCTTTGGTCACAACAGGCACATAATACTACTACCAACAAACAAAGGGTTTGCATGTCGAACAATAGTCATGGATGTCTCTCTATTGGATGCTAAGGGAAACGTTCGTCAGGAAGATGAGATAGCAGGAGCATCTTCTTCAGCACCACCAGTGCTAGGGACTCAGTAGGCTAGACAACAGACATGGGCAACCTTCCACAACATCCCATATCAGGGGCGCCCTGATGCAGGGGTTTTGAGTCATTTTTATAGAGTGGTTTTGCATACGTTTTATGTGTATTTTGATCATATTTGTGATTAATATCGTATGATTCACTACCTTTAGTCTATAATCTCATTTTGCATCAAATTTACCTTGTTTGATCTTATTCTATATAAAAGATCATATTTGTTGGATTTGATTGGTATTCTTCTCTTCATTTCAAGCAATTCAGATATCTGAATACGTCGATACCATCGACAGATGGTCGATACCATCGACTTGGACACAGTGCATTGCCGGAGACGAGCAACCAGTAGTCGATACCATCGATGGGACTGTCGATGATATCGAGAGAGTGTCAGCGAGCCAGATTTTCAGATGTCGATACTATCGACCCAAAGTCAATACTATCGACCTCGCCTCAGAAAAATCAGCTTCAGCGTCAGATTCCAGAGAAAAGTGACGCCTAAGCCGTCGATACCATCGACACACCGTCGATGGTATCGAGGCAACATCAGAGAGAACTCCAAGAATCACACAAGCATTGGTGCCTCATCCAGGTCGATACCATCGACCTATCGACGCCGTCAGATTAGGTTTTGCTAAAGATCATGTCTAATCGTACGATGGGAATCTTTGGGTGACCAAAAGTGGTGCATATACCTAATTACGGCAGCCCTAAGCATTCTATCATGTCGAGAGCCATTACACAAGTCTCAAGGAGGAGAAGGAGAGAAGAACAGAACCCAGAGCCATGCCCCGATCATTCCGAGAGTCGCTGAAGGACTTTCCCACTGTTGAAAGGCTGTAGATCGCTAATCCTACACTGGGGACGCCTGGATCTCCTCCGTTCAGGGGTTTACATCACATCTATTCATGTTTTTGATATGTTTTCCCTTTATATCATCATGTCTTTCATTGAGATGAATATGCAGGGCTAATCCCCTTTATCTTTAGGACCGGGAGTAGCCTGGGTGATCGTTGTATGACAGTTTTGACATAGTTATTATAATTTGTCTCTAAAACATGTGGTATGATTTTGTTTTCTCCATTATATCATTATGATTGATCACCCTAATGATAATTTAATACCTTTAATTACTTTGAAAGAAGAATTAACGGTTGAAAAGAGATGGATATCACATTAACTAATAAATCCTTTGAATAAGGTGATGTACAGTTAATGGTGGAAACCCAATGTATGATCTTCATGCACCTGATCTAGGGTATAGGTTACTACTACCGTGGAACCGACCTAGATTTAGGTAGTGAATTGTATCATGATAGTGAACAATTCTGACTACATGCCACTACCTGGAATAGGAGACAAATGAGGATAATTGTGTAGGAATTAGTACAATGAGAACCTATGATGAAACCACAATCCTAAAGATTCCATCTTTAATTGATTAAACCAACCATTTAATCGATTGTTTTTCTTTCTTTTATTTTTCTTTTCTTTTTCAATGAACTCTCAAACCATTTTAATCGGTCTAGGTAATTGCGAACAGTTAGTAGTAGTCTACCAAAAATCCATTCCCTGAGTTCGACTCGGGCCTCACAAAGGCCTATATTAAATTGGCGCGTGCACTTGCATTATACATTTGGTAAATTCGTGTCAAGTTTTTGGCACCGTTGTCAGGGAACGGTAATTTTCGGCACGACGAGGGTTGCAAGTGACCACTCTAGACCACATTTTTTTAATTTAAATTCTAGAAATTAATCGTCTATCTTTCATAATCCGTAATCATATAGAACTGTGCCTACTTGAATGTATTACTTTGCAGGTACTAGTGCATGGTGAGTACGCGTAGCATAGACTATGCACAGTCATCATCGTAGGTCTCATTTTTGGGATCAAACTACGAGGAGAATGACACCCAAAATCAACTCAAGAATGAGAATTCAGATTCTGAACCCAAAGCAATGGCTGAGGAACAAACAATTTGGGAGAAAATCAAGGCGTCATCCTCTTCTACATCTAAGGGGCCAATTAAGAAGTAGGCCATCAACATTCCTAACTACAAAATTGACCCAGGCCTAATCAATTTGGTTAAGTCTAATGCGTTTCACGGGCTCAAAAAAGAAGATCTGGTGACCCACATAAGCTAGTTTGTGGAGAACTGTGATATGGTCAAGATAGACCGGTTTCCACAAGAGATGCTCTACTTGAAGTTATTTCCCAATTCTCTAGCGGGAAATGCTCGAGAATGGCTACACAATCTAGATGATGAGTACGTTGAATCTTGGGATCACATGGTTGAGGTATTCTTTAAGAGGTTCTTTTCACCTAAAAAGATGAACGATCTAGTAAGGAAGATACACAACTTCAGCCAGCGAGTCGGTGAAACTTATTCTGAAACTTGGGAGTGCTTCCAGATAATGTTGAGGAAGTGTCCACATCACGGCTTAGACAAGGAGAAGCAAGCTAAAATTTTCTACTTCACCCTAAATGAACATGATAGGAGCAATTTGGACTCAGCAGGTTCTGGTTTCTTTTTGAACAACACAGGCACAAGGTGCTGGGAGATTCTAAGGAACATGTCCAAAAAGTAGTCTTGGGGTGAAAGAGATGCACCCGAGCAGGTCGGCGTGACACATGAAGCAAAGGCCATCAAAGCGCTTAATGACAAGATGGATCTTATAGCCAAGAAGCTCCTAGAGAAAGAGGACAATGGGTTTGATGATGAAGCACATGCAAAGTATATGCATCAACATGGATATAGAAATAAAAATTATGATTGGAGGAAGGAACAAAATTTTCAGAAGCTGCAGCCTAGCCTAGAGGAAAAGAACAATGAATTGCTTAGTCGGGTGGTGAGCAAAATTAGGAATTGATGGGCTCACTCGCCAAGATAGCACAGTCACACGGTGAGCACTTGAACCAGTTTGGGCAATAGATACAGAGTCAGGGTGCACAACCGAGGATGCTAAAGACGTCCATAACCCAAATTGCAACTGAAGTGGCTGCCATGAAGCAAATCATTCAACAAAAACCAGTTGGGAATGCAGAGGCTGCTCTAGTACATCATCAAGTGAACTATATATCTATGATTAAGGAGATAAATCCCCCAGTGGGGGAGGTCCATGAAAAGGGCAAAATTCATTTTGAAACGGAGGCTAAACCATGTGTGCCATACCCCCATAGCTTATATGGACTACCAGGAGGATGTCACCCGTTCAACAAATCCCACCAAGAACCCATCATAGCCGTGCCCACACCTAGGCAAGAGGATTATGTGAAGGTCATACTTTGCAGTGGAGCTACTACCATTGAGAAGGATGAGCAGACACGAGCCACACCAATTGTGAATGACATGCCAAAGCCTATGTCAGAGGGTGACATTGAAGCAAGCTTAGGGGAGGAGACCCCAAATATCCCATATGTACCACCGCACAAGCACATAATAGAGCCAAGCGTACCATCCCTGGATATTCTAAAACTGAGGAAAGAGAAAATGCACTTTAAGAAATTTCTTGAGATCTTCTGGAAGCTCCACATTAACATTCCATTGGTGGAGGCTATAGAGAAAATTACTTCATATGGAAGATTCATGAAAGACGTCATCAACAAGAAATTGTGGATCCAAGATACAGATGTTGTGTGTGTTGATGAAACAGTGAGTTCTATAATCCAAGGAAAGCTACCAAAAAAGAGGAAAGATCCAGGATGTTTCTACATCCCATGTTCCATATATAGGTGGCCAAAATTTTCCACAAGCACAATGTGACTCAGGGGCAAGCATTAATCTTATGCCACTTGCCACTTTTCAAAAGTTGGGATTTAAGAAGCCAACACAAACTTGCATGACAATTGAGTTGGAGGATGGATCCATTGTAAAGCCACAAGGTATATGCGAGGATGTGCTAGTCAAGGTTGAAAATTCATCTTCCATGTTGACTTTATGGTCATGGAAATGGATGAGCTGGAAGGAGGTGAGATGCTATTGGGAAGACCGTTCCAAGCTACAGCCGATGTAATCACTGCCATTGGGCGAGGTTATTTGACACTTGGGATTGGTGATGAAAGAGTGGAATTCAAATTGCCAAATGAATCATTAGAGACATCCCTTGACAACCCAGATTAAAGGTATCTTTATGTCAAGCCTAGGACATTAAACACGGGCACTTGTTAGGAGGCAACCCAACAATTGGTAGTTCACATTTTTCTAGTTATTTTATTTTCTGTCGTGTTTTCAAGTTAGTTTTGGTTAATTTCATTTTTAGTGTAAAAATGATACCCTAATAAGTTTGCTCAGTGTGCAGTATTGAGAGAAATTTGATACCATCGACAACAGTGTCGATGGTAGTGACGTGGGTGTAGGCAAGAGGCTATAGAAAATTTTCTGAGTCGATACCATCGACGGCCTCATCGATGGTATCGACATACCATCAGTGACATCGGAAAAAAGAGAGTTTCGAGTCGATAGTATCGACCAAGAAGTCGATGCTCGCGAGATCTCTAAAGATTTTCAGAGAAATCCATCTCAGTAAAGTCGATACCATCGACATCCTTGTCGATGGTATCGACCCGACAGTAGTGAGGAAGCGGCGCTCGGGCCTCGCGAGGGTAATTGAAATAGAAAGGGTCGATACCATCGACCACCTGTCGATGGTATCGACCTGACACGTCACCTATCTATGGGAAGATGTCAACGAAGCCCGCCAAATCAAGAAGTTGATCCGCGGGATGGGTTGATACCATCGACACATGTTGATAGTATCGACATGTCACCTATCCGGGGCCCCACATCCATCAATCTATGACCGTCGATGGTCGCGAAGTGGCAGATTGTGCTACAGGTGTCGATACCATGGACACCCTATCGATGGTATCGACAGAGCGACAGTGGAGTCGATTTCAGTTATAAAAGGAGGGATAGTTTCTCTTTTTTACTCACACCTTTAGAGCCAATCACCTCAACCCTTGCGCTGAGCATTACCGAGCAATCGGAAATCCATAGTACCCGCCACATGAGTAGTAAATGGTATCACTGTTCCACCTACTGAGATTGTTTTTGACTATTAGGCCATAGTCGAATTCAAGCTTAGGGGGGAGATGGAACAATTTCTATCTTTTATATCCTTTTCTTTTTAGCAATTTTCTTAGTTTTTAGGATCCACATGCTATCTAGTTTATCCGTGGATGTCTAATGTAAGGTGTCATCTCTTTGCTTTTCACATGGGAATTAGGGGTGCGAAATTTGAGCATATTGAAAATTTTTAAGAATTTTCAAGTTGAATTTGTTTGAACTTGAGCACTTAACCTATGAAAATAATTGGGTTTGTCAACTTTAAAACATAAGATCATAATTGTACATCCTTATGAATCAAGAAATGTGTATGGACATGGATGTTGAGCCTAAACTGACCAAACGGTAATGGGACTTTAATCGGAAATGAGATAGAGAAACCCTTTGATTTATTGTTACACATGTCAGTAAAGAGGGAAATATAATCTATTCTAATGGTTTTGTACATAAGTCTTGTGATCTATCCATTTCATTTCATTCAATATCCACCATAAGAATTGGAAGCACTTATGGTTTTTCATCTCTTGATTGCATGACATGTAGATAGGATTTCATTGTAGCTAGATTTTGCATCTCTGCATTCACACATTATCAAGTGCATGTCGTTATAGTTGCATTTTTACATACTGTAGAGCATATAGGACTTTTTGTACCTTATTTCTTTTTGAAAATAAGAGAAGCAGAAAAATTGTTCTATACCCTCTGAAAAGTAATTTGTAAGGCATCAATGATGTTAGCTAAGTGGAAATAAGCCCGAGAATTTTTTTTGTGAATGTTCTTCTAGTCAATTGAAAATGAGGGCTTGAAAAAAAAAAGAAAAAGAGAAGAAATGTAAAAAAAAGAGAGGGAGAAAAGAACTTGTTTCACTTGCATGTATACATAAAGAAAAAAGGAATAAGCACATAATGTAGTTTTAGTAGTCATTCCATCTCATCTTGAGATGGAATGATAGTGCATGCATCATTCTACCTAAAATTTAGGAATTAGGTCATTTTCATATGCATATGCATCATTTTGTTGATTTTGCATGATAAAACTATTTGGTGCTTCTCTTTCTTCCACAGCCTCCTATTTCATCCACCCGTTGCTCAAAATGGTAGGCCACCCATGATTATCTCCTCATTATTGTATACCGGGAGATCTGCTTCCATATAGATGGTAGTTAAGACTTGAGCAACATAGATAGGATATCACAAGATGCACTAAGTCTGAACTGGAGGAATTCATTATATCAACTGCTTTATTTGATAGTGTTTGATGATCTTGGGGTGGACATTTCTTATGGACGATCATTGTCACCTCTAGGGTAGTTATCATTTTGTGGCCAGTGAGGGTCGGCATGTGCATGACAGGTGGGAGTCATATTGAGTTGTCTTTTATGCTAATATGTTCTTTAGTTGACTCTTGCAATTCTATTCTACAGTTTTATGCTCGAGGATGAGCAATGTTCAAGCTTAGGGGAGTTTGATGCAGGGGTTTTGAGTCATTTTTATAGACTGGTTTTGCATATGTTTTATGTGTATTTTGATCATATTTGTGATTAATATCGCATGATTCACTACGTTTAGTATATAATCTCATTTTGTATCAAATTTACCTTGTTTCATCTTATTATGTATAAAAGATCATATTTGTTGGATTTGATTGGTGTTCTTCTCTTCATTTCAGGCAATTCAGATATCTCAATATGTTGATACCATCGACGGATGGTCGATACCATCAACCTGGCCACAGTGCATTGCCGGAGAAGAGAAACCAGAAGTTGATACCATCGATGGGACTGTCGATGGTATCGAGAGAGCGTCAGCGAGCCAAATTTCTAAATGTCGATACTATCAAACTCACCTCAGAAAAACCAGCTTCAGCATCAGATTCCAGAGAAAAGCAACGCCTAAGGCGTCGATACCATCGTCACACCATTGATGGTATCGAGGCATCATCAGAGAGAACCCCAAGAATCACGCAAGTGTCGGTGCCTCATGCAGGTCGATAGCATCGAACCGCGTCGATGGTATCGACGCCGTCAGATCAGGTTTTGCTAAAGATCATGTCTAATCGTACGGTGGTGATCGTTGGGTGACCAAAAGTGGTGCATATACCTAATTACGGCGACCCTAAGCAATCTATCAAGTTGGGAGCCATTGCACAAGTCTCGAGGAGGAGGAGAGAAGAATAGAGCCCAGAGCCATGCCTCAATCGTTCCAAGGGCCGCGGAAGGAGTTTCCCACTACCGAAAGGCTGTAGATCGCTCATCCTACGCTGGGGACGCCTGGATCTCCTCCGTTCAGGGGTTTACATCACATCTATTCATGTTTTCCATATATTTTCCCTTTCTCTCATCATGTCTTTCATTGAGATGAACATGCGGGGCTAATTTCCTTTGTCTTTAGGACCGGGAGTAGCCCGGGTAATCGTTGTATGACAGTTTTGACATAGTTATCATAATTTGTCTCTAAAATCCGTGGTATGATTTTGTTTTCTCCATTATATCATTATGATTGATCACCCTAATGATAATTTAATACCTTTAATTACTTTGAAAGAAGAATTAACGGTTGAAAAGAGATAGATATCACATTAACTAATAAATCCTTTGAACAAGGTGATGTACAGTTAATGGTGCAAACCCAGAGTATGATCTTCATGCACCTGATCTAGGGTATAGGTTACTACTACCGTGGAACCAACCTAGATTTAGGTAGTGAATTGTATCGCGACAATGAACAATTCTGACTATAGGCTACTACCTGGAATAGGAGACAAATTAGGATATTGTGTAGGAATTAGTGCAACAAGAATCTGCGGTGAAACTGCAATCCTAAATATTCCATCTTTAATTGATTAAACCAACCATTTAATCGATTTTTTTGCTTTCTTTTATTTTTCTTTTCTTTTTCAATCAACTCTCAAACCATTTTAATCAGTCTAGCTGATTGCGAACAGTTAGTAGTAGTCTACCGAAAATATGTTCCCTGAGTTCGACTCGGGCCTCACAAAGGCCTATATTACATTGGTGCGTGCACTTGCGTTATACACACGGTAAATTCATGTCAGGCCCCTACACAGAGATTCCTTCAGTAGATTACCATCAGTCTCCTCAGCATGAACAATATGCCACAAATCTCAACTTGGGGCACCTTTATGAGTTTATGACTAATTTCAGGACTGACTCCAACAAATGGTTCAATGTGTTGGAGCAGGATGTGCAGTACCTCAGACAGATTTGACACAACCTTCCCTCCACCACCTCCTCCAACTTTTCAACAGGCATTCCAGTAGCCCTTCCATCCTTTCTATCAACCGACCCAGGACTTCGGACAATCATTCCTCTTTCAGTAGGGAATGCACCAAGACTATGAGAACCCACCAGGAAACATCGATGATCTGAACCAACATATAAACAATGACTACTAGGAGAAACAACCTTCCACACCATCCAGAGCTTGATATTTGCTCGAGGATGAGCAAAACTTTTATGAATGGGGTGGTGGTAGGGTGTACCACCCTCTATCTTCTTCCTTTCCTTTTATTTCTTTCCTTGCACGCATGCATGTTTGTCTTCTATGTTCCTTACATTTAGTATAAATTTTCAGCTTTGTAAGACTTTGTTTCATAATTCGTAGCTTTGCAATTAAGGCTATGTGATGCGAATCTTATACTTAAATGCTCATCCATGTATCTAAATGCACAATTTTCATCTTAAAATTGCTTAATATTTTTCTTGACTAGCTCATCGAGTCTTTCCTTAAGTTTGGTAATAAATCTAAGGTTATGTGCCTTTTTCATAGCTTAAAACATTATTGACTTGATCAATGTTGTGAATGACAAAGCCATGATATAGGACCATTGGAAAGAGCTATAGTTTGATCAAATCTCCAAGTTGATTTTTTCACAGACTTGATTCCACTCTAAGGATGCTTCAATCATAATTACTATCTTTTCATACGGGTATTAAGCGGACAATGATGAGTTTTGAGCTATAATCAAGTTGAAGTGTTTTTCCTTGATGGTATATGTGCCCTCTCACCTTAGATTGAGTCAAAAAGATGAAAAATTAAAAATTTTCAAAAGAGGCTTGGCCGCCCACAAAATCCCAAAAATATCAAAATAGTTCTCACCGAAGCCTATAAAATAGAATGCAAAGAATAAAAGCATGAGTGTGAATAAACGAGCGTTGTTTTCTCTTTTAAGAGAGTTGAGGATTGTGCCCAGCTGATGCATGAATGTGCTCAAGAATGCGGGTATGTCGTGTCTGGTAGTGCCACCCTAATGCTCATTAGAGAGTCACTAGGAACCCCTAGGAGACCTATGAGATCATCACAGTAGTAGGGTTGGTTCGAGCACAATACAAGGAGTTTGTCTCACTACTTTGGGATAATTGGCTTGGACTAAAGGGATTGTTGCTTATTACATGGACCAACTTGACACAGATCAGGATCCTCAATAGTCATTAGAGTCTTCTTCTTTTTGTTGCTTCATAGGACCTGAATAAGTAGGAGATGCGTTGTTCCTGATTGGTCTATATGAATGCATGATGATTGCACATTGCTCATCACCCACGTGATCACTTATGTGACTATTCTTCTATGTTGTACAATTATGATTCAAACCCCCATAAGTATCAACAAATTGCAGTGAATTCGCTTAATCTTGCCTGGATGCTCTTTGATTTTACTTTAGTAGGATTGTGCTCGATTGGTGGGGGTTTGCTCTGATATGACATGGGTCAAGAGAATTGATGTTTTAAATTATTTTTCTTAATCTTGGCATTTATTGCCAAGCTTAATTTGGATGCTATCGCTTTGTTCTTTGAGCACAGTCTTTCTTGAGGACAAGAAAAAGTTTAAGCTTTGGGTGGCTGATTACACCCAAATTCAGGCATTTATGCTAAGCATTTATTTATAGTTTTACATCATTATTGCCTTAATATGCCCAAAATAACTCTAGGTCCTTATCTTTTAGTAATTTGTAGATAGAGTTGCACAACTAGCCTATTTTAGAAACTACAAGCACCAAACTCAAGAAGATTTCATTTCTCAAGATCCTACCCCACAAACATCACACTTTGTCCACCAGCTTAGGACACGGTGGTCCCACTATAGGCCTGAAAAACTTTTGATATCTTGCACCCTATTTTCAATGGCCAGTTCTTTATCAGAATGCAACCTCACCAATCAGAAGGTTTATCGACACGGGCCCATCGACTACCAGTAATAGCCCCCCAGTGGGGGTGGGTTTGTTCCATGATGCTGCGACCACGACCAAGAAGGATGTCATGACCACAACTAAGAAGACAATGCCACGACTGGGGTCAAGACGGCATGTCGACTGACACTCGGCATGACCGCGCCCAACTCGACATGGTTGGGCCGAGGCCAAGAAGCTACAACCAGTACACTAGCACAAACACGACACACGACCGCGACTGCGACACAACTACCTCAACCACAAGGTCTGTCTCGACTGAGGCATCTACCTCGACCGTGGGATCCACCCTGACCATAGTGTCTGCATAGACCGCAACCCCTGACATGACTGTGTCTAGCTTGGCACAGTCGGGCCAAGACCAGGGCTGCGACCGCTCATTACATACACTCTACATTCACCTATAAATACCCACCCTCGCGACCTGGAGAGGGGATCAGAGATTTTTCTAGTTCCACACATTCTTGGTTTCCAGAGCCCTATGGGAGAGTTTTGAGGCCCAAAAAGGCTGAAGTGCTCATCCTACTCCCATCTCTTCAGTTGCTTCCATCCACCATCATTTTCCACCACCATTCACCCATTTCCTACCATTCCCAACCATCTTCCATCTCCATACACCCACCAAGCTACTGTTTGGGATGGAATCAAAAAGAAAGGAGGCCAAGGAGACCAGAAGACCAAGGAGGACGACCCAAAGACAAGATCTGGCCTATACAGAGGCTAAGGAGCGAGAGCCACCTCTCCTCTATGGGCTAAATCTCTTCTTCTTCTCATTTCTTCTATTGTTCTCTTTAGTTTCTATACAAATTATGTTCTTCCATCTTTGTTCGATGCCAACTATGGTTTCCCATGTCTAGTTGAGCACCTTCTTGGATATGTATCATATTTTGGGCAAGTTTATGTACTTTTACCTTAACTAAGCAACTTTATTTCAGATCTAGTATGTTTTCTATTCTATCTTCTTTTTCTAGTTTTGATTGCTAGTTTGGTTGATCTCTTTCTTGCTTGAACTTCTATTTCTACCTATATCGAGAGATTCATTGTAGAAATAGATAAGGGAAGGTAGTTTGGATTAGAATCTAAAAAAGGATGGTTCAAGGTGATTTGTGCAGAACTGTAGACTTGGGCACAGCCAGGCCCAACTCGACACGGTCGGGCCCACTACCTGGTTCTATCCAGATCACACTTGTTTATACCATCTCGGAATATTCTAGGACTGAGAGGGTATATAGAATATTCTAGGGTGTTGATTTGTCATCCTCGAGAGAGTTTTTATATTATTAATGGGTTTTAGTCACGCTACGCAAAAGCTAGTGGGATGACCCCCATAGGAACAGATATCACGACACATACTATGTTTGGATGTAGGTTGCTTGCTGAGGTGTTCGAGGGTTGTCTATGCCCGAGAATGGGTGCATAGACTGCCCAACTTGTGGTTATATAGCCATGAAATCCTTCACTCTGATTAGTAGAATCCTACAAACTTTTTTTATTTTTTTTCTTTGTTTTGTTTTACTTCATGACAATCTGTTAGACTAGTTCTAGCTCCATACTTTTATCGATTATCATATTGGCTTATCTGAATTAAGAGAGAGATCTTAAGAGTCCTAAACATCCCCACGTCCATGTGTTCGACCCTGTATATCTACTTTGACCCCATAATAAAGTTGCGGGGGTTCTTGAAGGTTTCGGGGTATAAATTTAAAGTTTGATCCTTCTGAGTTTGCCTCCTTTTGAATGCACGTTTGGTCCGTATCAATGACCAAGACTCCTTTCACTAGTAATAATGAAAGGGATAGTGATCTATTAGGAGTCATACATACTAATGTATGTGGCCCTTTCAGAACAACTTCTAGCGGTGGGTATTAGTACTTCATTACCTTCATTGGTGACTTCGGTAGGTATGGTTATGTATACTTGATGAAACATGAATCAGAATCTCTTGAAAAGTTCAAGGAGTTCATGAATGAAGTACATAACCAACTTGGGAAAATTATTAAGGCACTTTGTTCTGATCGAGGTGGAGAATACCTAAGCTAAGAGTTTGAGGACATTTTGTGGACCCATAGCATTGTATCACAATGGACTCCAAATGAAACACCTCAACATAACGATGTATCAGAAAGAAGGAATCACACATTGCTCGATATGGCACAATCAATGATGAGTTTAGCTGAACTTACGACTACCTTCTGGGGTTATGCTCTAGAAACAACTGCGTTTATGCTAAACCAAGTACCATTTATATTGGTTCAAAAGGAACCATATGAGATATGGAATGGGAAGCTTCCCAAAGTGTCTTTTATGAAGATTTGGGGATGTGAAGCTTATGTGAGGAAAATGTTTCTCAAAAAACTCGGCCCTAAATTTGATAAATATTATTTTGTGGGATATCCTTAAGAGACCAAAAGATATTACTTTTATTCCCTATTTGACAACAAAGTGTTTGCTGCCAGAGATGTTGCATTACTAGAAAAGGATTTTATTTCCAAAGGAATCAGTGGGAGGAAGGTAGAACTCGAAGAGGTTCAAGATCAACAAGAAATCATTGAACTAATAGATGAACAAGAGGAACAAAGAGAATCACAAAAAATTATGAAAACTCAAATTTCTCAAGTAACACATGAACCTCATAGATCTAGTAGGACACACCTTGAACCTGAAAGATTTGGATATCTTGTCACTCAAGAAGGAAGTGAGTTGGTCATAGATGGTGAGCCAACAACCTATCTAGAAGCTACTAAGGGACCAGAGTTTGAGAAATGGCTTGAGTCCATGAAATCTAAGATGGAATCCATGTACTCCAACAAGGTATGGACCTTGGTGGCACTAGTACATAACTGGCCTTTAGTGTCAGTTATTTAAGGCCTTTAGTGTTGGTTTCAATATGACACCTATGTGGGCGCTGCTAAAAGGCCAACCGTTACGCCTCGGTTCTCAAACCGACGCCACAACCCTTCGCGCGCCACCGAAAATGTGCCAGTAGGGGGTATAGGCGTCAATTATTAGCTTTGAAACTGACACCATAAACCTCCGTTCCACAGAAAGGGCGCCATATGGGGCATTATCAGTGTCGGTTTATTAGTGAACATCTGACGCCATATCACCCGCTGCCACGGTCGTGCTGGCTAGCACGACCGTGTTGTCTGGCCAGCTGCCACGACCGTACTGGCCAGCATGGCTGTGGTGTCTGGCCCGCTACCACGACCGTGCTGGCCAGCACGGCTGCAGTGTCTAGCCTCATTAGGGAAATCGACGTCAGTCACTAGTAGGGAAACCGACGCCAGAACCATCAATGTTGGTTTATTATTGATAACTGAAGCCACATCACATGCATTAGGCATCGGTATAATTATTTATCCGATGTTGTAATCATTTGTCATTGGTTCTAAACAAATAACCGACACCTATTGCAAGTTTTTTTTTTTCTGTCAGTCTACATACCTGCTGTGGCTGGTCGCAGGATGAGAAACTTGCAGTTCAGTTATGAACTGTAGGTTTTATGACATCCATTGATATTAGCCAACAACAGGCCACAAACCTACAAAATTAACAACAATTTCATTCGATTTTCACACATGTAGAAACATTAATGTAGCAATCAGTAGTTCCATTCATTTTCACATTCACACATGTAGAAACATTCATATAGCAACCAGCAGTTTCATTCATTTTCACATTCACACATGTATAAATATTTAGACACATGTAGAAACATTCAGACATGTAGAAACATTCACACATATTATAATTCAGAAATTCATTTACAAAATATCATTCTTTAGTCATTATTCGCTATTAACATCCCAATTATATGTTAAAACCCCCACTACTTGTATGGTTGTTGCCCATTCTTCTCTTACATCATTTAATTCTGTCGTTGTATAGGGAGCATGTACATCTGGTAAGGCCTTTCCTATAGTGTGGTCAGTTTTAAACACCTACAAAGAGAATGATGTATATATATAATTAATAATATATAAATAAGATTGATATATTTCATGTTAACTAATTAATGAGACTATATATAATACCTCAGGAATGGTATCGATGTCCACTGCAACATATTTGATAATCATGTGCATAAATTGCATCACATAGTATGCACATGCCCATCCGTTGTCTTGTGTAGCACACTATAAATTGAAACATATAAAATATTAAAAAATACAACTAATTAAGCATTGTTCACATAAATAATATATACATTGCAGTCGGCTACTTACTTCCAAATTTTTCTAAATTATTTGCTGGTTCTTTTTCCTGGGGACCTTTCCTCCAGTCTTTTTGAACTCATCTAAACCCCTACATGTTAATGTAACACAGTACATTGCATAATTAAATAGTAATGTAATAACATATGTTAACGAATATGAAAATGAAATATTTCTCACCGGAATAATGTCATTTTCATTTTGTGTCCATATTTTGAATTCAATTTAGTCCCCAATGTGTACCACTAGAGGTAAAAAAGTTAAAAATTAATAATTCAAAATCCACAATAAAAATATAATTTTCTTAAGTCCAAATTATAAGCAAAGTAAACTTACTCCACATTGAATGGAGCTATTATCAACGTCTTCTTATTTTGAGCAAAATTTGTAAAAGCCTCACAAAAGTATTGTTGAACTGACGGAGGGTCTCTAGCTACTAGACTAATCAAAGATGGAATCAAAAATCCTACATGTTCGAATGAAAAATTTGCACATATCTTGTCTAAGTAGCTGCAAAACATGTATTACGTATGCATTAATAAATAAGAAACCAGATCACCAGATCCTACACAAGGTATATGGATGTATAAAGAAGATCTCACCTTATCCATACCTCTACCAGATCCTACACAAGGTATATGGATGTATAAAGAAGATCTCACCTTATCCATAGCTCTATCACAGATGTATTTAGCCAATCATATCAAAATAACTCCAAAATATCTTGTATATATAGGTTGCTTTCGTATGATTGACCTGCAACATATGCCTCTATAGAAACAGTTATAGGGCAATTTATATCATGTTCGCCTAACCATATTGCCTTACCCCTACAATTAGGACCTAACGGGACAGGTAGGTCCTGTGGAACCCAACTTGGTAATGTAGAAGGTGGAGGTGGAGGCCTAGATGCTCTGGGTGTCTTCTTTTTAACCTGTATATATATATAATTTCAGATCAATTGACATCATATACACACACTAACAATTTAATGTAATGTAAATTTACCATACAATTTCAGTATAGAGGACATTCGATTTTAGCCACAATATCACTCTGCCTTCTGCCTCACCAAGTGTTTCACAATTTGGGTGGGCATATGGCAATGGAAGATCCATCCAATTGGGGAATATACGTACTGGGCTCACACGAACCCAACCAGCTGGTAATGGACCCATGAAACATTTCCCCTGGTAGGGATGGGTAAGTCGACGCCTCTGCAATGACAAATTATTTACTTTTTAAACGGCATGGCTTCAACCCCTACAAAGTTTTGTGTAAAGAATGTTATATACATATATACATATCATCTTGAAAATACTACTTACTATGTCATAAAAATACTTACAACGGATGTGCTAGGTGGTGGGTCTACAGGATTACTCCCAACCTCTGAAGTAGGAGTAGAGCGGGACGCCATAGGTACTGTCTACTGAGTGACAGTCTAAGATGCCTGTCACTTGCTCATTGCTTCTACGATTTTCCTATCAACTAACTTATCTACCTATACATGGATAAAAGAAATGTTAGCTTCTGATTATTGAATTCTCTTTTACAATAACATTATAAAGAAAGAATATGTTACCTCTTCTTGTGAAAGTCTCGCTTTTGGGACATGTTTGTGTTGGGATGGCCCAAAGAACGTTTTGATGCCCACACCAGCGCCTGCAGCCCTAACACGTCAAGGATGTTCTGAGTTACCCAGAGCAACTGTCAATCCATCCCTTGTGCCCTCAGGGATGAACTTGCCTTGTTTCCTCAGCTCGTGTAGCTCGCGCTAATCGCCAAAAAAAAATTTGTAATTAAGTAAACACCACAAATAATCAATATTCGAACGATTGCTCTAAGTGTTGTATTTTACCATTCTTGCAGCCGCCTCAGCAGTTGCGGGCTTCCTTATTTCTCCCTTCTTATTTTGCCTCGTAGCTATCCAGACATCATGGCGAGGCAGAGGTATGATACCTATAGTAGAGGACTCATGAGTAGCAGCAGACTGAGTAGTAAACTCAACCTGTAGTCTTTGGCAAATGCCAGCATACCCCTTTGGACCCATTGTGTGGTCATGCACATTCAGTGCACGCCTTGCTTTTTACGCCTCACTGAGGGCCTAGTTAGTATGCACATTAATGATTTGGTTAGTAACACTAAATGTTCATCTTGAATAGGTGAATACAACGTATATTAATTAAATTGGGAGTGATGCCTAATACCTTGAATTCATCAGTTTGTCTTAAAGCAACAAACGTGTCCCATTCTTCTTGGTCTAGGAAGTTCCATTGTTCAGTGGATGTCTTCTTCCTCTTGTCACCTTCTTTTATGTATTCTCGGGTGAGATTTATCCTATAGTTCCTTAGGACTCTCCCACAACATTGCATCACGCATTTACGATGCAGCTTTTCATCCAATTCAAATATACTCTACAAAATAGAATTGCTATTAACTAGTATCCAAAAAATTACTAATCTACAAAATAGAATTGCAAATTAATAATAACTCATGCATAAATCCATCCATATTACGTCTTTCCTCCCCTTAGGAACTTTATGCCAAGAATCTATCTTACAACTACAATGGCTACGAGTAACATACCCAAGATATGAAACAAATGAATTGTGATTTACTCCAATTGCATTTCCTGTATTATCAAAATCCACAACAAGTTTGGGTCCATTGCCCCTTTGCGCTATTAACTTCTTCATCATAGTGATGCCCCTTCTCTTGTCAACTTTTTGGTGTTGCTCATCAAGTGCCTCAAGTGCTTCAGAGGGTACATGTGCATCATCAACCTAAAATTTGACAAAATAAATACACTTACAGGATATAACTATAAATGGACATGTAGATATAAATATATGATATATTTTTAAAACTTACATTGTGAGGTGGCACATTGATGTCCTCACCCTCACGGTTATCATCAACATGGTCATCAGGAGAATGCTCAGCCATCTGAAAGTTCGGATTCACATTGTAAATTCACATTGTAAAGTAATTCACATTGTAAAGCTCACATTGTAAAGTTCACATTCACATTGTAAAGTAATTCACATTGTAAAGTTCACATTGTAAAGTAATTCACATTGTAAAATTCCCATTGTAAAGTTCACATTCACATTGTAAAGTAATTCACATTGTAAAGTTCACATTCAGAAAAATAAAACATATAAAAAAATATAAACATGCCTCTAATATTGTGAATTTTTATCAATTAACAATCCTTCATTGTGCATACAAGTCATCATTAGCTTCAATATTTGTTGGTGTTGGCAACCCAACTGAGAATGGACTGGAGTCATCATACTTATCATAGTACTCTTCTTCATCTATAAGATCTTCAATGAACTGTCTTTTACCATGAAGAACAACCTACCATTTATCATTTGTAGGATCATCGATATAAAATACTTGTTTCGCCTGTGATGCCAATATGAATGGTTCACCCTTCTCGCCAATCTTTTCAAATTTCACTAAAGTGAAACCCAATTCATCCACTATAACTCCTTTGGTGTTATCAACCCAATTACATTTGAAGAGCGGAATTCTGAAATCTATGTAGTCAAACTCCCATATGTCTTCAATGACACCGTAATATGACATTTTAGCTTCACTTCGACTCTTATCCTTTGCACTTGCAAAAAACATAGTCGATGCTTGAAGGGTGACCCCACTATTTTGGATGACACTCTTATCATCTTGGCGCTTTGTGTAATATGTGAATCCATTAATGTCATACCCTTCATAAGACATAACATTCAATTTTGGTTTAAAGGTGAGGCATTTGATAGTTTCAGTAATATCATCTGGTGTTTGAGATAGTTGATGTAAGACTTTATCTTCAAACCACTTAATAAATGTCTTGTTATGCTCTCTAGCAAGCCACATTGTATTGGCTCGAGGATATTGTCTCTTGATGAAATTGGTATGTTCCTCAATATAAAAACTCACTTTGTCCATGTTGTGTAAAATATACAAGTGACCTTGTTCCAACTGCTCACGGCTGATTACTTTCACCTGTAATCCCAAAATTCCTTTGCCAAATTGCTCCTTAATATTCTTGTCATTACCAGGAGTGTCATTTCCACTGAGAAAGTCATTGCAAAAATCCATAACCTCTCTCACCACATAACCCTCAATAATACTCCCTTCAGGCCGATAACGGTTTCGAACATCACTTTTAAAAATGCTCATATATCGTTCAAAGGGATACATCCAATGCAAGAAAACTGGTCCCAACATTTTTACTTCCCTAGTCAAGTGGACAACAAGATGTACCATGATATCAAAGAATGACGGAGGAAAATACATCTCAAGCTGACATAGGGTAACAACCACTTCTCTTTGCAAATTATCGAGAGTATTAGGGTCAATAACTTTGCGACACAGACTGTTGAAAAAGAAACAAAGTCTGGTGATTGCAAACCTTACATGCTTCGACAATATAGATCGAATTGCCACAGGTAATATTTGTTGCATTAGAGTGTGACAATCATGAGATTTAAGACCTATCAACTTCAGATCTTTCATTGATACCAATCTACGGATGTTGGATGAGTAACCCTGTGACATCTTAACATTAACCAAACATTCACAAAAAGCATTCTTCTCCTTTCTAGACAATGTGTAACAAGCGGGAGGTAGGTATTGATAAATGTATATTTATCCCTTTTATTTACATATTTTTGATATTTGTTTAGGATTATTTTGTTATTTATTCTCTTAGTTTCATAATTAATGGTGTTATTTTAGTTTTTTTCTCTTTAATTGGAGTTTTAATTCTATTTTCTTGGGTTTTGTAGGAAAATTACACAATTTGCAGCAGTCCTGAAATTCATATATACCCTCCACCAAAAGTGACATAACTCTTGCATTCGAACTCCAAATTGAGTGTACAAGTATTCATTGGAAAGGGAATTGAATTTCATAAAATAAAGTCCTATTATTTGGACCGCTTTTGTGCTTTTCACGGGAGAGAAATATGTTCGAAATCGCTGCTGTGAGAATATGCATTAAAGGTAGTTACATGGTCAAGATAATTAAAGACAATCAACTTTCGATTTGACTAGATACAAAAAAATTCAAAATTTGGTCTCCCTCTCTTTTTCCCCCTTTTTTGAGGGCAGCCTACCCCTTCCCCCTCCTATAAAAGGAGGGACTCTTCACTTGTAAAAGCATTTCATTCTTCATTCCATTTCATCTAATTTTTAGTTGTAGACCACATCTTGTATAATGTTGGATCTCATTTTAGTTTGCATTTCTTCTGGTCTTTTTATGTCTGAGTAAATCTATTTGGGGCATGGGAGTAGCCCCTTAGCCCGGTTCTATTCAATATAATCAATTATATTCCTCCATCGAACAAATGTCTTCTCTCTGTTTATGTGTGGTTATTTGGATGATCTGATATCTTCTTATGGAGTGATATGACTGTGGGTCTCTGTAAGAACGAAACAATAGTCCTTTAATTATGATTATCATCTTTTCATCTTTTTAATCTTATTCTTGTTATAATTCTTAGTGACGCGACCACCTGAGCCTTGGGTTTGAACGCCAGTTTGAATTCACATGCTTTTTTATATGACCGTGGATAATGGCATGTTGGACGGTTGAGCAATGATCCATGAACGGCGGGACCAACAGGTTCACGGGAAGTCCGACCCTTGTGAATTTGTCTGTAAGGACATGTAACCACAAGGTCCTAATTTGATCCTTGGAGTTTAGAATTTGATTAGTTGAATAGGAACGTGGTTTTGGTGGTGATCTTTCGGACCCCAGATCTTTATTTCTTGATTAGTTAAACTTTATTTCAGCACTTTTATTTTTATTCTTAGTATTAACAACTCTCTCAAATCGGCATTTGATTATTGTACTTGCAATCGAATTTGGATTTCGACTTTTCTTTTCCGTCGTCCCTTGGATCGATACCTATCTATACTAATTTGACTTGTTGTTCACAACAAGTTCACAACCGGGTTAGAAGGTTAAACTCTAGGACTTTTCCTAGTGATTGTTGCGTGCACAAGGACACACATCAATTTGGCGCCGTTGCCGGGGACGACACAGTTATTTTTCAGATCTGGTTGTCTGTATATCTTGTATAATCCTTGTTCATATTCTCTAAATTTTATAACTTTACTCTATTTTATAATTTCTTTTAGATTTTTATAATTTGTTTTTGCCTTCCGAGCACAATTCTAGAAGTGTATCTCCACTTTCTGCTGAGTTTCTATTCCAGAAGTACTGCTTTCTAGTTTCTTTTTTTTTATAATTTTAGTTATTTCATAATTTTTTTGATTTATAATTTTTAGTTCTCTTTGTAATTTTTGACTAACCTATGACCTCGTAATCTTTCTTCTCTCGTTCATTGATTGTCATATCTTTCAGGAACTTTTCTTTTCAAATGGAGTGGGCATCCCAATATCCCCTACAATGTTATTATTGTGGTCTCTACCACCATGCATCTCTTTCCTGTCTGACTCTACCCCATGCTTATAATAGCACTCCTTTTAATTGCGAGCCTTTTCATCCTGGTGGGTACAATGTGAATCCACATTTTTCTGAGAACCATTATGGGGAACCTTGCTATCCATATTCTAATGGGGGATATGATCAAAAAAATTTCATGGGGTGTAACCAACAAAACCTTGGGGGTTATGAGCATGTTTATGAAACCCAATGTAATCGTGAACAAGAAGAGAGACTTAGGGCCTTAGAGAAGATAGCAGTAGAAGGAGAAACAAAACTAAAAACCAGCCAAGCCTTATTAACTGCCCTACTAGAAATCCAAACCCAAAATATAGATTGTTCAAATATGTTTCCTCATGAATTAGTGACACCTTATGATATTGAATCTTCCTACCAAGATGGACGCAATGGAAATTACAATCCACCATCTTCTGGAGATTATTATGAGGAGCAATGCCACCCAAAACAATATGAGGAGTACTATAGCTAAGGACACTATGGGGAGTGTGGCGAGGATGACCAAAATTTTGGGGTGTATAAATCCTATGGTGAAATGCAAATTTATCTTGAATTGGAAGAGAGACTTAAGGCCCTAGAAAAGATAGTAGCAGAAGGACAAGCAAAACTTGAATCCAGTCAAGCCATGTTAGCTACCTTACTAGAGGATCAATCACAAACTCCCCCTATAGAGCTTGAGCAACCCAAGATGGTTCTTTCTGATGATGACGATGATGATCTTTATTTTGTGTCATATATGTCAGATCCTGAAGAAATAGAACAAACCATGGAGCCATATTTTGTGTGTGATGAGGGCATTGGTATCCCTATCTTTCCTTTAGAGGCTCTATTACTTGAATATGAAATGTCAAAGGAGAGTCATTCTGAAGATCCAACAACTCCGCCCATCCTCAACATAAATCTGAATGATACCATAGACCAATACCCTTCTTTTGAGTCTATTTTGGATAATGAGCATCTAATCCCCTTTATGATTCTTCCCAAGCCATCACAGCCAATTTCCATCCCACACATGGTTGATCTACAAGGGGAGATACCACCGTTGGAAGAAGCCCAAACACCCCCTTCTATTTTTTGCAAGGAAGACATCATCATCCCTCCTAAACACTTGGGTAACCCTTTTATAAAATTATTAGAGACATATGTTATATCAACAATGAAACTTACCAAACCCAATGTTGATGGCATTAATTTTAAGGAGAAACAAAACAAATTTGTAAATGATTTTAAATTTTTTGTATTAGCATCAATTCTCCCATATCCAGGTCATCATGATGGTGGAAAACCTGAACCAGATCCTCCACCTGACTCAGTTCATCATGCTTTACTGGCATTACTAGTCGGGTACCCACCAACCTCCCCCAATCCACATCCATCTTCAACACTTCCCTTGCTATCGAAGGAAGATCTATGGATATTATTGGAGGGAATGTGAGGTGAAAGAAAATATGAGCACCCCACTAAGCTTCTACAATTACCCTATCATAGGGTACATTATGAAGCTCTTCAGATAAAGGTCCCAGCCCTCATACACATCCCCTTTAGCTGGACGTTTTTTGAGCTACCTGGGCCACCTGGAAATCCTCGCTCTTCTCTTCCCTCCATCTCAGGTTTTGATTTTACTCGGGACGAGAAACAATCTAAGTCTGGGGTGGAGGTGGGTGGTATGTTTCTATTCCACCCCCTTATCTTTTTTATTCTTACATTATTTCTACCTTTTTTTGTTTTGCATATAGTTACTTTGTTCATGGCCATTATCTAGTCAGCCATGTTTTTATTTCTTTTGTTGCAAATGGTCCTTTTTCTAGTCGGCCAATATGAATAAATGTTTATCATTTTACCCCTTTGAATTTAGTAAATCTTTTGCAAAAATTGTTACATATTGCCATGTCTGAAACCACCATGTCATCTAGGATCCCAAAATAGCATCACTCCTTGGAAAAGTTGGCAAGTCGTATAGAATCAATAAAAACCAAACACAAATTTTCTCTATTTTTAAACTGTTGATTAACTTGATATAAATCTTGTATAATGTGATTGACATGAATGTTCTTTCTGATGTAATGACACTTTCAAAAAAAGGAGAAAATAAATGTGTGAAATTATAAGCACAAGGACACCTTTTGTTTCCCCCTTATTTTCTATCTAAAAAAAGAGAAGCAAAGAATCACCACCAGACAAAAATCAAGTATGGGGTGGCATGCTTCCCATATAAAAAATTTCATACCCCACAAAGGGGCGTACCATCAAAAGATGCTGAAAGTGCACACGAAAAAAATTGTGACCAATGTAGCCACAACTCCATAAATTTAAATCCCAAGTCGAATAGAGGAGGGATAAAAAAAAATTCATCACTTCCTTCTTTGTTTTCACACCCCTTAATTTCATCTTGTTCTTGTGAAATAACTCAAAAAAAAACATTTATAAAAATGAGTGTCAAAGTAAAAGTAAGATGAAGCATGTTTTTCTACAAAATCTTGATTTAGAACCAAGATATGATATTTGTTTTTAATAGGGAATATAGAATTTTGTGCTTTGTGGTTTTAGGAGATTGGGTTGCTTGGCCAAATTTGGAGGTAAGGAATAAAGTGATGTTACAAGGGTGAGGATATACATGTTGTTAGTATAAATTTGAATAATTTGTGATTTTATTTGTTTGAGGACAAACAAAGATTCAAGTCTAGGGTATTTTGATAAATGTATATTTATCCCTTTTATTTACATATTGTTTATATTTGTTTAGGATTATTTTGTTATTTATTCTCTTAGTTTCATAATTAATTGTGTTATTTTAGGTTTTTCTCTTTAATTGGAGTTTTAATTCTATTTTCTTGGGTTTTGTAGGAAAATTACACAATTTGCAGCAGTCTTGAAATTCATATATACCCTCCACCAAAAGTGACATAACTCTTGCATTCGAACTCCAAATTGAGTGTACAAGTATTCATTGGAAAGGAAATTTAATTTCCTAAAACAAAATATTATTATTTGGACCGCTTTTGTGATTTTCACGGGAGATAAATATGTTCAAAATCGATGCTGGGAGAATCTGCATTAAAGGGAGTTACATGGTCAAGATAATTAAAGACAATCAACTTTCGATTTTTGACTAGATCCAAAAAATTCAAAAATTGGTCTCTCTCTTTTTCCCCCTCTTTTGAGGGCAGCCTACCCCCTCCCCCTCCTATAAAAGTAGGGACTCTTCACTTGTACAAGCATTCCATTCTTCATTCCATTTCATCTAATTTTTAGTTGTAGACCACATCTTGTATAATGTTGGATCTCATTTTAGTTTGTATTTCTTCTGGTCTTTTTATGTCTGAGTAAATTTCTCTGGGGCATGGGAGTAGCCCCTTAGCCCAGTTCTATTCAATATAATCAATTATATTCCTCCATCGAACAAATGTCTTCTCTCTATTTATGAGTGGTTATTTGGATGATCTGATATATTCTTATGGAGTGATATGATCGTGGATCTCTATAAGAATGAAACAATAGTCTTTTAATTATGATTATCATCTTTTTATCTTTTTAATATTATTCTTGTTATAATCCTTGGTGACGCGACCACCTGAGCCTTGGGTTTGAACACCAGTTTGAATTCACATACTTTTTTATATGACCGTGCATAATGGCATGTTGGACGGTTGGGCAATGATCCGTGAATGCCAGGACCAACGGGTTCACGGGAAGTCCGACCCTTGTGAGTTTTTCCGTAAGGACATGTAACCACAAGGTCCAAATTTGATCCTTGCAGTTTAGAATTTTATTAGTTGAATAGGAACGTGGTTTTAGTGGTGATCTTCCAAACCCCGGATCTTTATTTCTTAATCAGTTAAATTTTATTTCAGCACTTTTATTTTTGTTCTTAGTATTAACAACTCTCTCAAATCAGGATTTAATTCTTTTACTTGCAATCAGATTTGTATTTCGACTTTTCTTTTCCACCGTCCCTTGGATCGATACCTATCTATACTAAGTTGACTTTTTATTCACAACAAGTTGACAATCGGGTTAGAAGGTTAAAGTCTAGGACTTTTCCTAGTGATTGTTGCGTGCACAACGACACGACATATCAAAGAAATAGATGGAAGGAAAGATAGCATTGGGTTGCCTCCCAACTAGCATCGTGTTTAACGTCGTGGCCTGACAGAAAATGTTCAGTTATTGGGATTTGGTGAAGTCGTGGGGTCGGATAAGGTTAGATCTTATAGGGATGCTTGTTTATTTGAATCTGAAGTGACAAGGTCTTCAACGGCAATGTATCTTTTGAGTCAGTGTCCATTGACCTTAAATTTCCCCTAAGACTTTATCCCACAACAGAAATGTACCATGAGGATAGACACATTTGACAATATAGGGGCCGTACCATCTTGATTTGAGTTTTCCTGGAAAAATTCTTAATCGTGAATTGAAAACTAAAACCCGGTCCCCTTCTCTAATGTCCTTTCGCCTTATGTGACCATCATGCCACATTTAATTCGATCCTTGTAAATTTTGACATTTTCATAGGCGGTCATCCTAAGTTTGTCAAGCTCATTCAATAGGAGAAGACGGTTTTCTCCTACGGAAGAGTGGTCAAAATTATGGCTTTTGATAGCCCAACCGGCCTTGTGCTCTAACTCAATTGGCAAGTGACATGACTTGTCGTAGATCAGTCTAAAGGGTGTAGTGCCAATGGGCATTTTGTAAGTTGTTCTATATGCCCACAGAGCGTCATTAATTTTTAACGCCCAATATTTCCTAGTGCGACCCCCCATTTTTTCTAAAATGGATTTGATTTGTCTATTGGAGACCTCTACTTGCCCACTAGTCTGAGGATGGTAAGGGGTGGCGACTTTTTGGTGAACTCCATATTTTTTCAATAATGCTTCAAAACTTTTTTCTAAAAAGTGGGATCCCCCATCAGAAATAACGGTGCGCGGGACCCCAAATCTAGGGAAGATAATATCTTTGAAAAGTTTTTTAACAGGTTTAGAGTCGCAAGTTTTTGTGGGAACAACTTCAACCCATTTGGATACGTAATCTATCACAACCAAGATGTAAGAAAACCCATAAGAAGAAGGAAATGGGCCCATATAATCGATTCCCCAAACATAAAAAATTTCTAGTTCTTGCCAAGATGTTAGGGGCATTTGGCCACATTTAGAAATGTTTCCCATCCTTTGACATTGATCACAAGAAAGCACATAGTCATAGGAATCCTTAAAAATGGTGGGCCAATGGAAACCACATCGCAAGACCTTTCTAGAAGTTTCTTGGGAACTCGTATGCCCACCACATGGGCCAGAGTGGCATTTCTCTAGGATTTCAATGCTTTCTTCTGGGGAAACACAACGACGATACAAACTGTCAGTGCAAAGTCTGAAAAGATAAGGTTCGTCCCAATAGTAATTTTTGACGTCATGTAAAAATTTAGCTTTAGAGTGTCCCTTGTATTCGGGATGGAATACACCTGCAGCTAAATAATTCACAAAATCGGCAAACCAAGGAAATTGGGAGTCTACCTTAAGCAATTGGTCATCAGACAAGGATTCATTTATGGGATATTCATCAATAGGACTATAACTAAGTCTACTGAGGTGGTCAGCCACAACATTCTCTGATCCCTTTTTATCTAGGATTTCTAGATTGAATTCCTGCAATAACAAAATCCATCTTGTGAGTTTAGGCTTGGCATCTTTCTTGGTCATAAGGTAGTGAATGGCTGCATGATCAGTATAAACGATAACCTTTGAACCAACAAGATAAGAGTGAAATTTGTCAAATGCGTAGACAATGGCTAGCATTTCTTTTTCAGTGATAGTGTAATTTTGCTGAGCTTCATCTAGGGTCTTAGATGCATAATAGATGACATGATGTTTTTGTTAACTCTTTGTCCTAAAATGGCACCTATAGCAAAGTCACTAGCATCGCACATGATTTAGAAAGGTAGGGACCAATCAGGAGCACAGATGATGGGAGTGGAGGTGAGAGCATCTTTCAAGCATAGGAAGTTGTCCATGCAAGCTTGGTCAAAATGAAAGGGGACCTCCTTTTTAAGAAGGTTGGTGAGAGGTTTGGTGATTCTTGAGAAATCACAAATGAATCGCCGATAGAACCCAGTGTGTCCTAAGAAGGTTCGAATGTCTTTGATAAAGGAGGGAGGGGGGAGCTTGGTGATGACCTCAATCTTAGCTTTATCCACTTCAATACCTTGATTGCTTACTTTGTGGCCCAAAACAATTCCTTCTTTAACCATGAAGTGACACTTCTCCCAATTAAGGACTAAGTGTGACTCAATGCATCTATCAAGAACAAGGGAAAGGTTTCTAAGGCAAGAATTGAAACTATCTCCATAAACGGAGAAGTCGTCCATGAAAACTTCCATGACAGTTTCTGTTAATCCTGAAAAAATGGCAGACATACATCTTTGAAAGGTGGTCAGTGCATTGCATAGGCCAAAGGGCATTCGTCTAAAGGCGTATGTACCAAAAGGGCATATGAAGGTGGTTTTCTCTTGATCTTCAGGGTGAATGGAAATTTGATAAAAACCCGAATAGCCATCTAGATAACAAAAGTATTGTTGATGAGCTAAACGTTCAAGAACTTGATCTAGGAAAGGAAGTAGGAAGTGGTCTTTCCTAGTTTCTTTGTTGAGTTTCCTGTAGTCAATACACATCTTCCACCCTATGACAGTGTGGGTGGGGATGAGCTCATTCTTTTCATTCCTAATGACTGTGGTCCCGCCCTTTTTGGGGACAACTTGGACAGGGCTTACCCAAGGGGAGTCAGAGATGGGGTAGATGATTCCTGCAGTCAAAAGTTTAATAACTTCAAGACGGACAACCTCCTTCATGTTTGGGTTGAGTTTCCTCTGTGGGTCTTGGGATGGTTTGCTATCTTCAATCATAGGGATCTTATGGATGCAAATGGATTGATCAATCCCAACTAAATCCATCATTTTGTACCCTAAAGCCATTTTTCTTTTCCTACGTTCTCCCAGAAGCGTGTTTTCCTGTTCAATGGTGAGGTCAGAATTGATAATGACAGGACATAATTGTTGTTCATTAAGAAACACATATTTTAGCCCTATGGAGAGAGTCTTCATTTCTGGGACTTTAGGTGCTTCAGGTTCTCCCTCCACTATGGAGATCATCTTAAGGCTCTCAATTTCAGCATTAGGGATCCCCTCAAAATAGTTTAGATGGGTGATGCATTGGTCAAATTGTTCATTGTTAAAGTTACAATCAAGAGAGATAGTAAGGGTTGTGTATAGAGGATCATCTACTAGCTCCCATTCTTATCTTAGCTGAGATAGTTTGTCAATGCAATCAAGGAGATAAACTTCTTCTTGGAAACTAGGCCCTTTCATGCTCTCAAAGACTCTGAATTCTAGTGTTTCCTTCCTAACCTTAAGAGAATGGTTCCAGCCTCAACATCAATCGAGGCTCTGGCTGTGTCTAGGAAGGGACGGCCAAAGATGAGGGGGTAACGTAAATCTTCCTTGATGTCTATGATCACAAAATCACATGGAACATAGGCATCTTTCCCAACCCAGACGGGAATGTCTTCTATGATTCCCATGGGCTTGGTCATGGAGGAGTCTGCCAACTGGATGGTCATGGATGTTGGTAGCATATCATGGAATCCTAATCTTTTGCATAAACTATAAGGCATGATGGATATGTTGGCTCCTAGATCAGCTAGGCCTTTCCTACAAGCATTGTCACCTAAGTAACATCCTATTCCAAAGGAACCTGGATCTTTTTGTTTTTTAGGCATTTTACTTTGGATTATGTCAGAGGTGGTCCTAGAAAGTTTGACAGTTTCATATTCCTCGGTGGCATACTTCCTAGTCAAAAGAGATTTCATGTATTTGGACCAGGCAGGCATGTCAGCTAGAGGATCAAGAAAAGGAATGTCAACGTGTAGCTTCTTCATGGCATCCCTAAATTTCATGAACCGGGCATCTAGCCTTGTTTGCTTTAGATAGGTTTGGTAGGGAGGTTGTGGTTTGTAGATTGGTTCCTCTTCTTCTACCGGTGGGGTTTCGGTGATGGTTTGTTTAGCGATAGGTTTGGGTTCAACAACAACAAAATCGTCATCCTCAACTTCTAGTGGTGTGGTGGGAGTGGTGTCAGGGGGAGGAGTGGAGTGTGCTTTTCTCGAACGAGTGGTGACAACTTTAAGTTGTTCGGGGTGCTTGGGGTTATTTTCGGGCTGCCCAGAGAAGGAACCGGCAGGAGGTTGTTTTTGGGCAAATAGGCGGGCCAACTGTGTGTCAGTTTCCTTTTGATGGGCTTGTATGGACACGAGGGTTTATTCTATATTTGCCAGACTAGGATGACTTGGGGGAGGAGGAGGGGGAGCATTTTGAGGCGGCTGGGGAGGTTGAGATTGGTTTATATTTTGGGGTGGAAGGTTTAAGTTTTGGAATTGTTGGTAGGGTTGTCGATTTTGGTAATTATTTCTATGATTGTATTGACTCCCAAGATTTCTTTGGTTGTTGTATGGAAACCCGGGTGGTGGTCGATTGTTGGATTGAGGGTAGGGAGGTCTTTGTTGGTTTTGGAGTTGGTTGAAATTTTCAGCCCCAGAAGCATTCCCATATTGGAAACCAGGGTGGGTCTGAGTTTGATTTGGATTGTAGTAGGCTTGACCTGGAATGGTGTGAATTGAATTTAGGTCTTCTAATTGTTGTTCAAACTCGGGTTGCATGGGAGTGCTGTAAAGATATTGACAATTAAGTGTGGTGTGGTCATAACCTTGGCAAATATCACAAAGAGAATCTACAGATTTTATTTGTTGAGGTAGATCTCTATAGCCTAAGGATGCTTCCAAACGATCTTGTTTTAAGGTGATAAACTTAAGGCTTTCAGCTATGCTTTGGATTTTGGGATCACTTTCGACCTTTGCTACCGTAAGAACACCACCTACTCCTCGTCTAGCTCTTATCTCGGAGGCTTGTTTCACAACCTCCCATGCACTAGTCAGGCTTTGGTGCATGAAATTTCCTCCAGATGAGGAATCGAGAAAGAACTTGGTGTCATTGTCAACGCCACGATAGAAAATTTCAATGAGTTGGGCTTGGCTAATGTCATGATGGGGACACTTCCTAAGTAGGTCTTTGAACCTTTCCCAAGCTTCTCCTAGAGATTCACCTGGTGACATGGAGAAGTGGGTGATTTGACCCCTGATTTCATATGTGAGAGAAGGGGGGTAAAACTTTTCAAGAAATTTATTTTGGAGGGCTTCCCAAGTTGTGACTTGATACTCACATTCCATGGTGTTATACCAGCTACTAGCTTGGCTGGTAAGGGAGTACTTGAACAATCAAAGACGGATTGCATCTCCTGAAACACCTGGAATCTTATTCAAAGAACAAAGGTCGATGAATCTTTGTAGGTGATCTTGGAAACTTTCCCCATTGTTTCCAGAGAAGGGATTGGCTTGGAGCATGGTGATCCATTGAGTTCGGATCTCAAATTGGGGGACAAGGATGTCGGGAGGCATGACAAGATGTTGCGCGTAGGTAGTTTTGGGAACAGAAAATTCTTTTAATTGTTTTTGCCTTTCGGCTTCCCTCCTATTGGCCTCTAGCGTTTCTTGTTCAGCCATATAGGTTGCATGTAAAGCGGCTTCTCTTTCCACTTGTTCGGCTTGAATTCACTCTCTTTGAGATGTAAGGGCTTGTTCGATCCTAACAACTACTTCTTCCTAGTTCATTTTTGTTTGACTTTGATGGTTTAAACGATGAAAATTCCTTTCTATTTCTGGATCAAACGTTTGAAATCGGCGTTCGATCGTCGCATGCACAAAATAAGCAGTCAATTCGTGTGCAGAAAAAAGTACTGTCGGAATGAAAACTCGGTAGAAAGAGGAGTACACTTCCGGAATGTTACTCGGAAGACATAAAAAAAGGAAAAAAAGTTTTCAAAAAAAAATTTGGGATTTGAGAAAATAATCTGTTGTCCCCGACAACGGCGCCAAATTGTTAATGTGTCGCTTAGCACTTACAATCACTAAGATAATTATCCTAGAGTTTAATCCTTTTTTAACTTTCCGATTAAGGCTAGTATAGAAAGGGTCGATCCCACATGACAACTTTTTAAGATTGTTTCTTTTATCCCAATTATTTTGAAGAACTAATTTATTATATTTTTGTATTTTCAGATTTAGAACGGAAAGTAAAAGTCGGGTTGGGGGTTTGAATGATTACACTAAAATAAGAAATAAACACAAAGTAACAATGTAATAACAAGAATTTATTTTGCCCCTGTCACAAGGAAAAGAAACAATTGTTAGCACAAGTAGACTATTGTGAAGGGAAAAAGACTAGAAGTAAAGAAAGCAAATCAATGGAGGTTGAAATCAAAGAGAGAGAATCGAGGCTCGTAGGGGTTTTCACCACCTTAGCCTAGGCGATAACAACTAATTCTTAAGTGACGATTCGATGAAGGTTTGCGAATTTAAAAACTCACAAGAGATAAATTCTACATGAGCCCATTGGTCTTGGTGCTCATGCTTCTTAGTTTATCATCCTAAAAGACAAAAATCCATGGTCATATCAAAGCGTCTATGTAATCGATTTTATTGTTCTAAATCAGGATTTCCATGGTCATTTCCATCCGGATTAACGCGGGATCCGAAGATCAACCGTTAATTAAAATCGATTACCATCTAGTCATTTAAGAAAAAGTCGTTAAAACCATGGCTAAAGGGTTATTCCCCTTACCTCGATAGAAGTCTACTCACACATGCTTGTGAAAAACATGGAGGCGGAGGGAAGAAGAGTTCTAGTCATAGTCTAGTCTTACTAAAGGATAGTTCCTTCGGCTAGAGTCGATGAAATGGCCGACACTTAATCCCTTGCTCCAGTCCACAGAAGAATAATAGGAAGAAGAAACTAGATCTAAACGAGCAAAGTAAAAGAATAACAATTGAAAGAAATACTTAGCTTGCAAAAACTATTCTTTATTGATGGAAAGAATAATAACATAAGAACACTAGAAGATTGCTCAGAAATCTCGTACAAAGATGATACAAGAGATGATGCTTGGGAGGAGGAAGTGTCCTTCTTTTTATAGGAGAAGGAGGGGTAGGCTATCCAAAAAAAGAGGGAGAAAAAAGAGAGGGAGCTATCCTTTTGAATTTTCAAGATTTGGTCAATAGGAATTTGATAGACTTTAATTGTCTTGACCATGTAACTCTCTTCAATGCAGATTCCCGCAACAGCAGATTCGAACGTATTTCGATCCTGTAAAAAGCACAAAAACAGTACAAATAATAGGATATTATTTTAGGAAATTAAATTTCCTTTCCAATGAATACTTGTACACTCAATTTGGACTTTGGATGCAAGAGTTATGGCACTTTTGGTGACAGATATAAAGTAATTACAGGACTGCTGCAAATTGTGCAATTATACTCCAAGAATATTTATCTCATTTCCTACAAAATCTAAGAAAAGATAATTAAAATTCTTATTGAAGAGAAAAATATAATATAATGTAATTAATTATAAAACTAAGAAAATAAAAAACAAAACAATCAAAAAAAGATATCTAAAAGATGCAAATAAAAGTGATGAAAACACATTTATCAAGTATGTTCTCCGATTTCCCATTTCACGTAATTCTATTAATTCTGACCTTATTCTCATTTCACGTAGGTCCAGTCTGGATTTTATCCCATCTTTAGTCTTACTTGGTATATTCAACAAAGTACCAATGACACTATCACAAATATTTTTCTCAACGTGCATGACATCGATACAATGCCTGACTGCCAAAGAACTCCAATAAGGAAGATCCCAAAATATTGACTTTCTCTTGAATAAAGATTTGTCACACCATGTGGCCATAGTACATTGTGATCTCTTACCAAATTCATTGACAAAGTCTTTTAATTTTTCATAAACAACCTCCCCTGGTATAGGTTTATGTGCACTCCGTTCCTCATTCAATCCATTGAATGTTTTGCGCTTCCTACGATACGGATAGAATTTTGTAAGAAACCTTCGATGACCGAGATATACAGTCTTACCGCCATGTTTTAGTCTTGTTGAATCAGTGTTCTCTTCACATATAGGACACACTTTAGCTCCTTTGACACTATATCCAGACAAATTCCCATATTCTGGAAAGTCATTAATAGTGCAAAACAACATAGCATGTAAATAAAATGTCTCTCTTTGTGAAGCATCATAGGTCATCACACCTTCACCCCAGAGTTTCTTTAAGTCATCAATCAGAGGTTCAAGATAAACATCGATATCATTTCCAGGTTGTTTAGGGCCCGATATCAACAACGACAACATTACATACTTATTTTTCATACACAGCCAGGGAGGAAGATTGTATATAACATGCATGACTGGCCAAGTGCTATGTTGGCTGCTCAATGTCCCATGTGGATTCATCCCATCTGTACAAAGCCCAAGTCTTAGATTCCTGACTTCTTCACCAAATTCAGGGTACAATAGATCAATCTTCTTCCACTGTGGGGAATCAGACGCATGTCGTAGGATCCCATCATTATTTTTCTTAACATCTACATGCCACCTCAAATTCTTTGCATCTATCGGATTGGCAAACAAGCGTTGAAATCGTGATATTATAGGTAGATACCACATCATCTTGGCAGGAGAACCAGTTTTGGACTCCCCTGAAGTCATCAATTTATACCGTGACGCACCACATTTTGGACAATCTTTCAAATCCATATAGTGCTTTTGAAATAATACACATCATGATTTCGTCACCAATGTTGACTTTCAAGTTGTTACCGCAATGCCTACATGGATAGAATAACCTATCTCCAGGTTGTTTTCTATGTTCCTCGGCAAATCTAATAAACTGGTCAAGACCAGATATAAACTCTGGGGTGCAACGACTGCAAATGGACATCTATGATCTATCCATTCTATGATCAAAGAGAAAACAAGTATATATTACAACAAGATTAGGGTATAGGATTAGAGTTTTTGCATGGTTAAAACTTTACGCCAACAAATACATGTGTTGTCATTCTTATATATAATAAATGTGTACCACCTATTCCATTCTTGAACACCTAATCTCACTAGTAAGTGTACAATGTGTATTGGATTTTCAAGAAAATTTCGGTAGCATTTCTCTGCTATTCTCTAAGTACATATGTACTTAGAGAACAAACGGGAAAATGTTGCCAAAATTTTCTTGAAAACCAAATACACATTATACACTTACATCCTAAGTGAGATTACGTATTCAAGAACAGTCCCAAACCAAGGACTATCCAAGATTTACTCCTAATGAATAAATCTTGGATGGGTTTCTACGCCAACAAATACATGTGATGTCATTCTTATATATAATAAATATGTACCACCTATCCCATTCTTGAACACCTAATATCACTAGTAAGTGTATAATGTGTATTGGGTTTTCAAGAAAATTTCGGCAACATTTCCCCGCTGTTCTCCAAGTACAAATGTACTTAGAGAACAAACGGGGAAATGCTATCAGAATTTTCTTGAAAACCAAATACACATTATACACTTACATCCTAAGTGAGATTAGGTGTTCAAGAACAGTCCCAAACCGGGGACTATCTAAGATTTACTCCTAATGAGTAAATCTCGGATGGGTTTCTAGGCCAACAAATACATGTGTTGTCATTATATAGCATTGATTTCAACATTTCGAGTGTCCATGCATGTTCATCATCAAGATAAAGATTACACATAAATTAGTATGACCTAGGGATGGATAGATTCATAATTGTTTTCAAAATTTTCAAACTAGCTCATGCATTATCATCAATCTACATCATACAATAGGGATTCATGTAGATGTTAGGGTGACACATCACTACAAAATCAGAGATTTAACATTAGGGTTTTAATATCTTACATAGATTGATCACAAGATTTCAGCAATATAGTTAATTCAAGATTATGGTGAAATGTGTTTTAGGGTTTTAATATCTTAATTCAACATGCATCAAAATTTACAGAATTAGGTCAAGTGTTAGTATTCAATTGCAAATGTATCTTCTTCTTCCTGCTCCCTCCTTACCCAATGGATAAAAGCAAGGCCACGACTGTGTGGGCTGGCCACGGCCGTGGTTGTGTTGGCCTACCACGGCCGTGGCCAGCCCATATGGTCGTGGTTGTGTTGCCCTACCACGGTCGTGCTGGCCAGCACGGCCGTGGTCGGCCAACACAGCCACAACTATGGTCATCCCACACGGTCGTGTCCTTGCTTTAATCCATTTGGTAAGGAGAGGGAGCAGGAGGAAGAAGAAGAGGCACCTGAAGGGAGAAGGAAGAAAAGAGGGGCATGAAGGAAGAAGAAGAGGGCTACCTAGCAGCGTGGAGAAGAGCGGCGGCGGTGGAGCGGCGGCGGTGGTGTGAGAGAAACGGTGGTGAGCAGAGAAGGAGGCGGTGAGTAGAGTTGCAGGCGGCGGCGGTGGAGGTCGGCGAGTAGAGCAGCAACAACAGCAGGAGAAGGAGGACGCAGCGACGGTGGCGGCGGCAAGCAGAGATGCACCAACAGCAGCGGCGGTGAGCAGCAGGTTGAATGCGGGCGGGCAGGGACATCATCGGGTGATTTTAGGCGAGCAGCAGGAATTCTCACGATGAAACAGAAGAAAGGGGAAGACTCGGGTGATCGCGGGTCTATTAAGTTTGTAAAATGTGTCAGTTATCTACAAAACTGACACCTAAAATCTTAAGTGTCGGTTGATAGTAACAAATTGACGTCCAATTGGACATTCCTTTACCTTAATTTTTTTGACGGGGACGGCACACACACCCTTATAATGGCAGTTATGCTAAGACAACCGACACCCATATTGGAACTTTTGGTGCAAATTTTATCTTCATTCAGTGTCAGTTATTAGGTAAAACACCGACGTTGTATCTGATACTTTGGTGTAATTTTTTTTTGCTCGAAAAAATTGGATTTCGTGGGCTACTTTAGGCGTCAGTTTCTTTTCTTCAACCGACACTGAATGAAAAGTGATACCCGTGTCTGGCTGGTCTTCAAATATAGACATCGGATGTCCTTATTAATCGACGTTTAACGTTAACAACGCCGGTTTTACTAAAAAATGGAGGCCTCTAAAAGTGACATTGAATGTTGTTTCTGTAGTAGTGTGGATCCAACTATAAGGGTAAAACCCATAGGGTGCAAGTGGGTCTTCAAGAAGAAGACTGACATGGATGGTAAAGTACAAACCAATAAGGAAGATTGGTTTTGAATGCCTTCAGACAAGTTCAAGGTGTTGCCTATGATGGAACCTTTTCTCTAGTTGCCATAGTTTAGTCCATCAGGATCATGATTGCTATTATAGCTTATCATGACTATGAGATTTGGTAGATGGATGTTAAAACCACATTCCTTTTTGAGAATCTTCTTGAGGATGTGTACATGACACAACCTAAGGGTTTTATAAATCCAAAGGATGGACATAAAGTTTGTAAGCACAAAGGTAAATATATGGATTGAAGTAAGCATCTCTGACCTGGAATGTTCATTTTGATGAGACAATAAAATAGTTAGGCTTTACTCAAAATGAAGATGAACCTTATGTGTACAAGAAGGTTAGCGGGAGCATGATTGCGTTCCTCATATTGTATGTGGATGACATAGTTTTGATAGGGAGAAACATCCCTACTTTACAAAAGGTAAAAACATGGCTAGGAAATACATATTCTATGAAAGCCATGACTGAAGCATCCTACATCTTAGGAATCAAGATCTATAGAGATAGATCTAGAAGGCATCTTGGACTAAGTCAGAGCACATACATTGATGAAGTGTTGAAGAGGTTCAACATGGAGAGATCAAATAGAGGAAACCTACCCATGTGTCATGGAGTTACCATCTCTAAAGATCAATGTCCCAATTCTTGTGAAGAAAGGGAACACATGAGTATGACTCCATATGCATCAGCATTTGGATCTATCATGTATGGGATGTTGTGTACCCGTCCTGATGTATCATATGCATTAAGCATGATGAGAAGATATCAGTCAGATCCAAGTCATGCTTACTAGACGTTCATGAAGAACATCCTTAAGTACTTGAGAAGAACTAAGGATCAGATCCTAGTCTACGGTGGAGAGGATGAGTTGGTGGTAAAGAGTTACACTGATGCAAGCTTCCAAACTAATAAAGATGATTACATATCACCATGTGGATTTGTGTTTTTCCTAAACAACGGAGATGTGAGTTGGAAGAGTTCCAAGCAAGAGACAGTTGTTGATTCTACAACAGAGGCCAAGTATATTACAACATCACATGCATCAAAGGAGGCTATTTGGATCAAGAAGTTCATCTCTGAACTTGGGATAGTTTGAAGCATCAACAATAGAATTGAGCTATACTGTGACAACAATGGAGATATTGCATAAGTAAGGAACCCAGATCGTATCAACATTCCAAGCACATACTATGAAATTTACATCTCATACGAGAGATTGAACAATGAGGAGAAGTGAAGATTTGTACAGTACCAACTGAGAATGATATTGTTGACCCCTTGACAAAAGCACTTTTGTAACAGAAGCATGATGGTCATGTTAGATGACATGGAATGAGATTCATGGGTGATTGGCTCTAAGTGAAAGTGGGTGTCTTTTGGTATGTATGCCCACAAAGCCAATCATATGATGATTGTAACGACATAACTGGTAATTGATTTTATTAATAATAAATGCAAGCTTTCAATTTATTCTATTTTATTTAGTTATGTGATAATGAAGTAACATAACAAATGTCTATAGAATGATATTACTCAATGACATATTTCCTCAGGTGTGTGACCTAAACAATGAGATCATACGGATGTTAAGAGTGTATACATTCTTATTATGTCCCTCGTTGGATGTTATTGTGGAAGGTTGATAGACAACAATAACACATAAGACTAGAGTCTATGTTGGTTGATGACAGAATCTCATCAGTCATGATATGTGATATCAAACCAAGCTCATAGATACTTGTTAGGGAACAATATATCAGACAGACCCACCATAGGAGTGATACATGGAAACCATAATTGGTAGTCAGAGTCATCTCTTAGAGTGTTGGTGGGGATTGTTGTTCTTAGACCTAAAGTGACTACACTCACCACATGTCATTCAGTGAACCTTGACATCATCCATCGTGTTTCTAAATTAGGGTTGCCATAAAGGTGATGATCAGATACACTACGACAAATGGGGATTATTGTGAGTGATGTAGATGGGATTTGTCCCTCCTATAGGAGTATGATATCCTAGACACTTGATAAGAGAGACTGAGAAATGCATGGCCATGCATATGTGAGTCAATATGAGATATTGAGCTTACATATAGCTCAGATAGTCTGCTCTGGTTCAAGGTACATGGATTGAACGATTGAAGGTGATGAAAATTCCATGCCTCAAGTTCAATATCGGATATCGGTGATAAAGGAACTAAACAAACACTATAACACCAATCACATATTGTAGGTTGAAGTTGTTCTCCAACCTTCCATTTACTTGAGTATAAATAATGTGTGTCTAGGCACCACTCTTTGCTTGTGATGTCATAATTGGTTATAGACATTCAGTGCCAACATAATATGGAACCTATACGGTCACACACATAGGATACACCTAGAAGAGGAGTTTAATCATGAATGATAATTGAATTGATTACTAAAGTGTTTAGGTATTTAATTTAAGCAACAAATTAATTGACTGGACTCTGAACTGATCAGTTGGAGTGTCGATTTGATTGCAAATTGCATTGGCTGAATTTTAGATGAGTTGGGGCACGAATTGACATGTTCTCTAAGTGAACAGATCAGCTCGTGGTTGCCAGATGACCATCTCATGGGATGTGATGCCCAATTCATAGAGCAATTTGATTGCATCAAGGATTAGTGTTGACGTCATGTCGTGCATTAATTGGATTAAAATTGCCAATACATATGTGATTGGGGAAAATGACAAAATGACCAGTTCACTAGGTGAACCGATTGGCTGCATGACAACTGATTGGTTGGGCCCACAAATTGACCATTTTTCCTATCACAAGTTGTGAATTTTCTTGAGATTATGGTCCTTTCCATTTCCACACAGACTGGGAACTCTGACCTTGACCCTTCTATAAATAGAGGGGTATTGGGGGCTTCTCAGACACATCAATTGACTCTAACCATTATTTATCTTCTCTAGTTGTGGTAGCCAAGAGAACCCAAGTAAGTCCTACCCAATAAAGGGAGGGATAGCAATTACGGGAGAGCAAGTTCCTAACTAGTACACCAACGGAAGGTACAACTCCTTCCTATCTATTATAGTAGAACGATAGGAGTTCTAGGCGGTCCGTGTGGACTTCTCTATAGGTGTGGAGCTTTTGCTGCTTGGAGGATGACGTCAACCTATTGTCTGTGGTAATCAACCAGGAGGTTGACGTAGGCACTGTTCGAGTGCAACTTGCGCACACCACGATAAGGAGATTTTCATTGAACTTATTCTAGGAGTAGGTATATCCTATAAACCATCCTTCCCATTACATAGTTATTGACACGTTCCATTGGATAAAGGGGATTATGACAATTATGTTTTTTTGTTTCCACTATTTGTTCGGTCGTTGTATTTCCCTAAAAATAGAGTCATTGAATTGGGTCAATAATGAAATTAAGATGCCAATGTGCTCTAAATGACTCTTGGTCATATTGTACTCCAACCAAGATGTACTTTATCAAGAGTGTAAAATGTATTGGTTCTTAACTATCAGTCCATTAAACCGGCTATGTCCTCACCATATAAGGCTTAGAGTATACCCTTGTCCCAAAGTCTATTGAACTAGCTCCTCCCTAAAATGGGGCTTTCCATGTTCAGACTCGATAGCTATATTTTTTAGCAAGATAATTTTTACTCATCCTATAAACATGGGACTCGCGTAGAATCTCAAAGTTCTTATGTTTACATCATGATTTTACAAGGGTTGTGATAGAAACTAAATTATGTGTAATATTAGAGATCTTTTCTTATTTTGGGTAAGTGACTAGTTTTGGAGATAAACCTCTCTAGAATTAATCCCTTGCACCCCATTGCTACTCTCTGGCTATATCATCTATGACTGTTCCACTCGGCATGCATGTTTATAATTTGTATGGTGCATACCTCTATGGTGGGTTATGTAATGTTATAATCTACTATTTCAATCATCTTATATAGTATCATATGTTTCTTACTTATCTATATGAACTCTTCTTTGATTAAAATTTGGATTTCAATATTCCATTTTTCAAATGAAATCAACATAAACAACAAACACTAGAATGGCTCAACCAAATCAAAATTCAAATAAGATCTATGATACACTATCATCTGATCACTATAGATTTTTGACTTATTCTTGTTTTATTTACTTAAAAAGAAATACATTTAGTAATTAAAGAATTAACCAATCTAAAAACATGAAAACATTATATAATATAGAAATTTTGAGATTTGGAATTTTATAAACCTAAGATTATGAATTAAATTGTATCTTGGTTGTAATAATCTTCCACTCTATGAAACTTCATCTTAGAATTTTTTATATACAAAATGATGGTTGTTATGCATCTAAAAGTCTAACTCACATGGTTATTGTTCTACATCATGATTTCTCCATAAAGCATTCACCAAATATTTTTGTCTTTTCTGGAGTTATGTATCTTCTTATTTATAATATGAACTGGAATGTTAAACAAAATGGGGGTGGGTGGGGAAAGTTTCAAGGCTAGTTGGAACATGGGTTAATTATGGGTGAGGAACCTAGGTTTTCATACAATTTGAGTACATCCAAAAGTCAGTACGCCTAATTTAACTGCCATAGTAGAAATGTCATTTGGATGAGAATGGATGTGTGGAACGGGAGAATATGCCCCAAATAGTAATGCAATTGGTGTGAGGAAGAAGCACCAAATCATCTTCTACTTAAGAGTACCAAAAAAGAACAATGGTTCTTGATGGAGAATACAGTGTATGGCTGTGATACCATTCCATTCCCATGCCCATAATGTCTAGCTCCAACATTGTTGGATAACTATAACATACACATGTAAAAGAATATGGATACTACATAGGATCCACTACCATGTTGTGTACGCTTCAGCATCACGCGTACGTGGGTTTTGGTATTGACAAAAATTTTGTATAAAATTATAGATCAAAGTCTTCCACCATATAAATCCTTATAATTAAATTTTAAGTAAACATACATGTGGGAGTCCAAACATCTCTAACACCACACTGGTGTCGACCTTAAGTGCTTTCTTTGCCCCCAGTTGCTTCTTACCATGCATTTTTGTCCTAAAAAGAATAGTTATGGCCTAAAGACTTAGAGTAGACACATGATTCTAGGTCTATTCAAATAGCTTCTTCCTATAATGGGGCTTACCATATTGGGCCTTAACTGATATATTAATCAGTAGGACAACTAGACTCTTTTTGTAAAATTGGGTACTCATATGGAGAGTCCAAGCACTTATTTTATTATGTCTACACTAATGATTCACAAGGCTTGACTTGATGAGTAGTAAATAAAGTATTTGTGAAATGAGTACTATCAAGATCATTGCTTAGTTTTAGGTATCTAATTGTGATAAGAAGATAATCCTCTCAAGGACTAATTCCTCACACTACTTCGCTAGTATCTGCCTATATCTTACTAAATTCTTACAGTTATTGTGCATGTTTACTATCTCAGGGACATACCACATTGGTGGGTTCTAAAAGTTTCTAATATATTACTCTAATCATCTTATATACTATCTTGTTGTTTCTTAGTTATATTAATGAAATTTCTCAATTACATTATCCTTCACCTCAAATTTATGTTCCCAACTCATCCAATTTACATTTGAAATCAACATATACAGCAAAAACTATAACTTGCTCAACCAAACCACAATTCAAATAAGATACACTACTTTTTGGAAATAAATTAGATATTTTATTCTACTATTATCTGATTAGCACAAATTTCTAGACTTATTATTGTTTTATTCACTAAAAAATCAACACATTAATAATCAAAGGATTAATCGAAACTAAAACATTCATATACACAAAATTAAATAGGAATTTGAGATTTAAAATGTTGTAACCCTAAGAATACCAACTAAGATAGAATTAGCTATAATAAATCCCCACTAAAAAAGTTCATCCCAAAATTCTTAGAATAGAAAATTTACTTGTATATCATCTCACACTCTAACTCTAATTTTCTTCTTCTACATCATGATTCCTCCACAAAACTTTCACCAAAGGAATTTCCCTTTTGTGTAGTTTATGTATCCTATTATTTACAATATGAATAGGGTCCACAACACTAGACACATATTTTCATAGATGAATTGGTTCATGAATTTACTATCCTATTTGTTCATAGATGACATTTCTTTAACATGGAGACATGTAATACATCGATTGGGTAACTCTTGTAGAACTTTTGGGTTGTATTCCACCAAATGATTGAATAGGGTACCATGTGCCTAGAAGTCAGGTTGCCTCACTTTGAAAACCTCATTACACCCTTTCAAGGTGAAATTGTTAGGTACACTTCATCCCAACATTGTACTCTAGTAGACTGCAATGTTTCTTTACATAACTTTCATGGCTTTCTTGTCCAACTTTATACTATTTTTTGTCACATATATTGTAACATACTGAATCTCAGGGTCTTTCCTACAATTTACCCACTTTTGAGCTTTTCTTGGCCTTCTAGTCCATTTTAACCTTTTTCATAAATTTCCCTTCTTTTATATTCTTTTTGGACTCCTTGTGCAATTTGAGCACAATTCAAGGTTGAAATTACCTTTTTCCCTCATTTATATAAATGGAAGGGTGTTTGCACAAATAACCCACTTAAGGTAATAATTAAGGGCTAATAATGCAAATTGGAGTTTTATGAGAGATATAAGTAGATAATATTAATTTGGAGCTTTTTGGATAAATATATTAGCAATAATGTGTATTTGAATTAATTAATGAGAATATTAACCTAATTTCCCTCTCTCTCCTCAAAAAGGATAATAATATATCAAAAAGGAATATAATGGTGGTATTTTGCTCTTAAAGTTAATAATTGATGATATCTCGAAATTCCCTCATGAAATCCATTAAAATAAGTATTTTCATATAATTCATTCATTTTAATATATTAATAAACACTTTAATGACCAATATATTTATTAAGGGCCATATTATGAGTAAAACGAGAATATAATTGCATAGGTTTGTTCTAGACTTTAATATGAGCATGTGGTTAAAATTTGGTGACTTTTGGAGTTGGTTTGACCCCTCAAATCATTTTTACAAGTTTCTAATATGGTGTAGCCTTAGATATTAAATCGATTTCATTTATTAAGCCATGTAACGCCATAGTTTTGCTTTAATTGATGTGTCATGTGCACCCCTTAGTTGGCTCATTATTGGATGGCCATGATTCAATAATCATGGACCCAGACGTGATCGGACGGCCACTAGGTCATCCCCTACCTCTGACGCCTGAACAGTTGGGCATCTCGAGCTCCCCAAGCTCCTTCCTCTCTCGTTTCTCAACCGTCTCTCATGATTCGAGTTGCTTCGAATTTGTCTTGGAATTACGGTTCGTTAGAGCACCTACTCGACTTCTTTCATACACTGTGCGAGAAACGCCCAACTCACCCCTTCTCTCCTTCTCCACCTCTAGTTCACAGCAAGACCTAGGGATCGTCTCCCGGCTATATAAGAGGCCCTAGAGCACCCTCGCTCCAACCCTGTTGCTCCTCTTCCTCCAATTCCTCCTGACATAGCCTGAGGTACCTGGTCCTGGCCACTCTTCTTCTCCGGCGACCTCGACCCACTGCTCGCAACATCGGCCACTTCTATTCGATTGCCTCCTGGGTGAGTATCCCTGATGCATGTTCTTTACTTCCCTCTCGTTACTTTTGCTCGTGGTGCCCCAAAGTGTTGGGTCCTATGGACCATGATAAGCACCTCACCGACACCGTGTGATTTTTCAGTTTCTGGTGCACCTCTGCCCTCGTTTACATGAGAATTTAGTGCGTCGGGCATCCACGAATGTTTTCGGTGATTTAGTTGATATTTTCCTCCTTGTTATCAAAGATTTTGATCGTGTTTTCTTCCCCTGTTCCTTGGTTGTTTTCGGTGTGTTTGTGAGCTACTGAGGTCCCCTCCCTGTGGCAAGGGTTCCTCCGGCTTCATCTGGTCTCATAGGACCCATTCACATCATTCCTTGGCTGAAGTTCGACCTGGTGAGGTAAGACAAGATTGGAGTCGAGCTACAGATGCCTGCCATCGCCATAGCTAGCGAGCAAAGATCACAGGTCAAGGAATGACCTTTGTATCCCCGCACCTCTGCTTTCACGACTTACTCTACAAGGACAGTAGTGTAATTTAAGTCCTAGTTGGTTTTCTCGTTGAAGGTCATTGCAAGGTTCAAATGACCACATTACCCTCGCAGGGTCAGTTGATGGTATTACCCGACCATGGGTATTTTAGTAATTGCCTCTTGAGACTTGTTTCTCTCTTTGCAAGGTGTGTTACATACGAATGACGGTACAACCCTCACTGCTTAATTAATTTTATTTGACGAGCAGGGGTATTTTAGTCATTTCACATGTTATTTACATCTAATTGCATTTTCATTTATATTACTGTCACTCTATAGTTTTCTTGCATTCTGATTGGCCGATTTTACTTAATTCATAGTAAATCGATCCCTAGTCAGAAAAATGCAAATAAATAGTCAATGGAAAGGATTTTTCATGTAGAACCTGATTTTATGGTTTTTGAGTATTATGATTCCTTTTTCGAAGTTTTCTTTGAATGCCTTTTTAAGTGTATAAAATTTTTTAAAATACATAATTAATTCATTTTAACTCTAAATTGTAAGATAAAATATGTTTTCTTATTCAGGAGAATATGACTAATATACTGGACTAGGTTTTGAACCTTGAATCACGGTTTTGTAAAATTAGGGTTTTTCTTATGCTTTAAGCCTTAAAAATACTAAACATGATAATGTTTATAACTAGGAAAATATGGAATGGTGATACAATCAAATTGGTGAATATGATGGTAATTAATTTAAAACAGGTATGTGACACCTATTATGTATGTGAATCATATATATGTATGTGAAGCCTATTAATGTATGTGGACCCTATTTATATATGTGAATCCTATCCAAGATGAATGTGAATGTTTATTGTGCAAACTACCTATCCTTCAGTTGGGCTCTTATCCAACCCTATCCTAAAGATGTGCTAGCCTTGTTATCCTTCAATATTCCTTTATTTGGATCTTTACACATTTGATGCTTTTGTTGCCATTATGACTCATCTATTTAAATTATGTGAATCTTGCTATTGCCTATGTTGTCTCATATTTTTGAAATACTTAGAAACATTGTATATTGTTGTTGCTTATATTGGATCCTTTATTTCTTTGGTTTTATTCCCAATGCTATGTTGCAACCTTGTTATACTTATCAATACTGCCAATTGACTATTTAAGCATGATGTATTTTAGGCCAAATGACAATGTAGTGTACATGAGTACAAACCACCCATAGGGCACTGAGGTTTTAGTCCTCCTACCGGGCACTGGGGTTTTAGTCCCCCTACCATTTTATATATTAGGCACTGGGGTTTTAGTCCCCCTGCCACTTTTTAGGCACTGGGGTTTTAGTCTCCCTGCCACTGGTGAGGTCCGGTAGGTGCCTCACCCTACATTGAGATGACTTTGTGTCTTAATATATTCATGATATGTGATTATTATTGTGGTGATTGATTATGGTAGTTTTCTCTCTCTTATTCATGTACTTGCCTCATTTCTTTTGAAATCCCTTATTGTAGAGAATCTTTTATATTGCAATGCTTTGGATTATTTAATTGTCCTATTTCTTTTGAATAACACATACCTTTTATCCTTCTTTTGTTGGATGATCCCAACCATCCAGGCTAGGATCAGAGTGCACAGGGAAGCTTGGTGAACCTAAGGCTAAGGATAGGATAAGAAGAAAAGGAACATATAGCTTGCATGTTCATAGTTGCCTTTATATATTAAGTTGTTTTGTTTGGAGACAATATTGGCTTAGTCTAAGTCTTCCTCTACCTAGATCCTATGTTTTGTATATAGTTGTACTTCCTTTATGGAAATGTTTGTAATGTACTATTTATACATCTTGAATATAGTCAAGTTTTATTTCTTTCGCTGCCACACAATTGGTGTTTTTGGTTTGCCATGATTTATAGTAGAGACTTGGTCTTTACAGCATGGTATCAGAGCATCAAGGTAGGCAAATTCTTGACTAATTCAAATTGTATCCTAGATAGAACCCTTATCATATATAGTTTTCCTTTAGTAAGTTTTCACCTTAGAGTTGACCAACATTGAAGTAGAGTTATAATTACATAATTAAAAATAAAATTTGTCAACTTTTTGGTGAATTGTCTATTGAGAAGCTACTAGAGTAAGAAGTTGAAAGTGATGGTGTCTAGAAAGGGTCAGAGCTTGGGGGCTGGCAATATTTTCCTCCGCCCCACTGGCTTGGTAATGAGGACTCCTGAGCTCATACGACCTGGCCTGGCCTGATCTGATACAGACAACTCAAAATAGTCTATCTTTGGGCATGTTGCCAAATTGTTGAATACCTTAGGAAAACCATAAGTGATGATTTGATCTCTTACACAAAAATCATCCTTAAATACCTTATACTCCTATGTTTAGGGTTTAGTGTACCCAAGGTTACATCCTGAAGCTGGGTTAGTAAATCCTTATAGTGTTGAGTTTTATGTACCCTTTTACCCTTAGCTTAGTTTGACTTAGTTGACCCTTTTAAGGGGTGGAGTGAGGGTAATGGTGTTCGTACCCTATTTGGTTTTGCAAATCTGATTTCGAGGATGAAATCCCTTTTTAGGGGGATGGAATCCCAATTAAGAGCAAAATCAAATACCTGTAGAGTTGGAAACCCTATCTATGTGGACATATGTACATAATAACTTATGTGAACAAGAAATTTACCAAACACATTATACTTGTAATTCAACTTGTTTGTTTATACACACCTGAATATGTAGTAAGTCATATAGAGATAGTTCATATGCTTGAACCATAATATATTCTTGATGCACATAATATTGAGTTACTCATTATTAATGGTGAATATACATAACGTTGACTATACCACCCTAATGGTAAAATGTGTATGGATAATGCACCCTAAGTATGTTTTTAACATGTAATGATCATGTTGACCTAAACCCTAATATGTAATCATCTAGCTTTGACAACATATATATACCCTTAATGCCTTTAATGATACATTAGTGACATTAGGTGTCATCATCACATAATATACCTTAATGCATGTAAATGGATTATAGTCACAAAGTTATCAATTTATGTAAGGTATATGACCTTGTTCTCTAATGAACACCTCATCATAACTTGATATATGAATTAATTCATTAATATTTAATGGGTTACATCTTGTTCACTAAAATGCATATAATGACTCAAACATGATAATGAATAATTGGATTCACATAAATATTCATAAAATGCCTAATGTGAAGTAAAATATGTATAATTTATAATATGAAGTGTAATGGACGAAAATGATTAATGATGTCATTAATATGAGTATGAAAGATGATATGACAATGTGCATATATCTCATCTCTTGACTCTTCTACTAATGCTGGACCTAGCAAGTATATTTATCCCACCTAATACCAACAAATGATATAGCTACACTTCCTTCCATGTAGAACTTCATATGATCCATGCCTAGACTAGAATTGCAATTTCTATTATATGGAAACTCCATTGAACTCCTATACTCATCCCAACTACCATTGAATAAACATGCACACGACCTTAACAAGTTTTGAAGTGTCTTCATGATCCATTCTGATTGTTCATATGTCTAAGCATGAAATGGCATTCTGAACATCAGACTTGTTTCCAAAGCATGATGCAATTGATTCTAGAATATGTAGGTGAACTTTGTTTCTATGTCTGATATGTTAGAAACAAGAGTCCCATCTACTATGAAAACATCATGTATGTAGACTCTGCCTAGATTTGCTATATCTCGTGTTGAATTCACCGTGAGAAATTGAGCAAATTTTGCGAGTCTATAAACAATCACCCATGCCAAGTCAAAGCCATGCAATGATTGAGAAAGACCTATAACAAAGTCTATTGTGATGTGTTACTCATTCTATATAGGAATAAGGAGCAGTTATAACGTACTTTCTAGTTTATGATGTTTAATGGTTGTGCCATATTTTTTCATGTATGGATATTCAAACAAATCTCTTAACTTTATGTATACTTTCAAACATCTTGGGTGCATTACATACACTAAAGAGTATGCTTTCTCCAGTTCAATGTCTTCCAAGCACATATCTATTATGATGGTATATAACCTATCATCTAAAAGTTTGAATTCTAGACTTTTACTTTCTATCATAACATTTGTAATGTGTATCACCTCACGATTTTCATGTTGCATTTCTCCAATATTGTCATAAAAAATGGTCTACATAAATAGTAGTTACAACAAAATAAATACAATATGTTTATTATTGGTGTTGTAATCAGTATATGTAGTAAAACATGTCTGTTTACACATTATTTATTAGATGTTTAATACAACCCAAGTTGCATATGACGGGGCAGACCCATTTCTAATATATGTGAGACTACGACAGATGCAAAAGCATTGTAATAGACCATAATCACACAACATGATCTAGCTTGTTGTACCCAACTATAAATCACACAACATGCTCTAAGTCATTTTAGTAATCACAAGCAGTCACTAACCTATTGTAATAATCACATGTTGCAAAAACTCCTAATTGTCAAGTTTGATAATTAAAACAATATCAAGATTACAATATGAGTTTATGTTTAATTTGATGTTATTATTTGATATATGATTTTATAGACTTGACTCTCACTAAAGGAATGTTGCATTTTGGGATGATATTACCAGTCAACCAGTGTGTGTTTGTAATCCCTTAATTGTGTTCAAGAATTTATTCTTCCTACCATTTGGTCTCCAAAATATTACCAAATTATTTTACATAGGAATAACTTGTACTATATATGTATGTTTTATGTTTAAAAGTATTAGCCCATATCCGACCCATGTAATAGATTTAGGTTTTGAGTGAGGTTCTGGCTGACCCAGATAACATATTGGAATGAAAATGTATTTGACTTGCATATAGAGACAAAAGGTTAATTAAGTTTTGAAAATGTCAACTATCATGTATATGTGACCTATATGTATTATTTGTAAAATTACTACTATAAAATGTTAAATAAATGTAATATATAAATACTATTGTCTAGATCTGATGTTGATGAAAAATTGTAGTCATATCCCCTACATTTATGGGGTATAATTAAATATTATCCAACAATTACTGAAATATTTGTAACTTGGCATTGAATATAAAATGCACATTTAGTTTTCATGAATGGTCTACAAATGTTCGGTTGTGATACATTTTTAGCAGGAGGCATATATCTGTGATGGAATATGAAAGTCTAATTTTCTAACATGAGTGGTATTATTCCCCTACATCTTGAGTTTTCGATTGAGATGGTCCATATCTGGCCCATCAAAAAAGTTAACACATTTTTAAAACTAAAGGAAAAGTGGAAGGACAAAAATAAAAAAACACATAAAGCATCTTAAAACTCAACCATAGAAAACAACTTAAGTGAATATTAAAAATCTTATGATTACAATGTCGACATTCAATTTCTTCTTGCAAAGGAATAATTACAAAGCAACCCTTCATTATAAAGTCTCATGAATCAATGGGAAGTTTTCTTTTAAACTCAATATAAAGAAGCCAAAGATACTGAACTTGCTTTCTTTAGGAAAAAAACTAGTGAAAAAGATAAGATGAGGTAAATCTACTTGATCTCGGAAAACAAGAACTTATTGATGCCTCTATTTCACTATAAATAAAATGATAGATTATTGAAGTAGTCACAAGAAATTGTTTGAACTAGTATACCATCTACATGAGCAAATTGATGATTTCACTTGTGAGGTTGATGATCTCAAATCATGTCCCTCCTTTAGTGATGATATATTTTATCTCAAATCTAAGATATATGTTCTATAGTTTGATAATGACAACTTATAATGACACAATAATGATATTATAGATAAATTGTGTGATTACCAAACCCAAACTATCATATGCACTAATAAAGATTATGAGCACATATATGATGAGAAGAACAATTTTTGTTCTTTGATTGTGATCTTGAAAGCCACAATTTTGATCTAGTGAGAGGCAACAAAGTACACAAAAATACAATCTCAAAATCCCCAAATGGGAAGTTGGGGAAACCTACTTCATCATTCCTATATAAAAGTACGTAGAAGTAGTATCGGATACAAACCAAAAGATCATCTAGCAAATAAAAGATTTACCAAACCATTTGTTAAGCCAACCATTCATGCAAAATCCCAAATTCTTTGTCCTTATGCAATCATTTTGGTCATGTTGTGTACCATTTCTACTATAAGAAGCATGATCTCATGAAGCCTATTTGGATCCCAAAATATTCCTCACCAATTTAAATAATACATTCTTGAGAGAAAAGTTGTGGTCTAATCCTAATGATAGATACACCATTTTTGCAACTTTGATGTTTGATTTAAACTTGTATATATGAACATTCTTATGTTTGTTACATAATTATGTGTTAATTTAAATGTCAAAATTGTTCTTAAGTGACAATAATTTAGTCGACCGAACCTATAATTCAACCAATCTTATATCAATCAAACTCAAAGTTTAAGAGCCGTGGTTTCTGCAAATTATCAAGTATGCTTTTCAAAGATAATCTATTATATATGCTTTAAGATACATTTGACATATTTTAGAATGACTCTTTAGTGAAAAAAATTGGCATATTATATCTAATATGAAAAATCAACATCCTAACTATAAGGGTCCTATACATGGGTACCAAAATTTAAATTTGTAGGATTGGATAGTTGATAGTTGATGCACCACGCAGATAACTAGAGATAGAAAGAAATAGAAGACATTAAAAAGTAAGAAAGGAGTAACAATAACATTTGATGAAAATGGAAAGGCAAAAGTTTTTGGTATCATGAGTATCATTAACAATCTATTCACTAAAATTGTTTTACTAGTATATGGCTTGAATCAAAGCCTTATTAGTGTCATTCAACTATGTGATAATAGTTTCTTTAGGGAAGTTAGAGGGTTTTTATTCATCTCGCCCTTCTCATGCAAGCAAAATCAAAGGCACCATTACAATTTGAACTTGATGAACTAGAAACAAAATTAAATCTAGTAGTACTACTACCATTACATGAGTCGAGGTTTAGGGCCTCGAGAAGATAACTAGGTGCCCTACTGTAGAAATAATAGTCACCTTGGTTTTTCAGGTGGTTCTTTGCAAACAAGTTGGAAACTGTGTTTCCCTTTCTCTTGATATGGTTGCATTTCCAATTTTCCTTTAGCTTCCTTCTAATATCAGCAATCCATCGAGCATGTTTTGGGTTATCTTCACTGTCCACAACTATAGCTTCTATAGCTAGCTTAGAGTCCATCTCAATGTAGAAATTCTGGCAGTTAATGTCCTTACCACCGCCACAGCTAAAGCAATAGCTCGAATTTCAGCCTCCAAAGCACTGTTGGTGTTTATACTTTTCACCCATCCTCCTATCTAAGCACTTGTACTATCCTTGTAGACTACTGTGATGCTGGATCTATTATTCTTAAATGTAGTGTTAGTGTTGAGCTTCAGATTCCCTTCCTCAAGTCTCTTCCACATGATCAGTGTACTCGATATAGGATTCTCTCCATTTTCTTGTTCCCAGGATGATAAACATATCTCCATTTCTCTTTTAATGAGGTGCACTAGATGACTACTATATTTAAGCTTTTGTTTGAACACTCCTTCATTTCTATTCCTCTAAATGAGCCAACTCCTATCAAGAAGGTAGTGTTATGGGGAGTTTTAGAATCCATGTTATCCTTCAACTAGTTCTACATGCTCGATGCTCCAAAGAAAGATCTCCAACTACTATTGTTGATAATGCTCTTCCACACTACAGTAGCAATGGTGTAGTCTCTGAGAGTTTGGAGTGTATTTTCATCCTCTAAGACACATAAAGGGCATGTACTATTATTTGACATTTGCCTAATAACTCTACATTTATTGGTGAGCAGGGCAACATGTCCGACTAACCACTAAAAGAACTTAATCTTCATAGCTACCTTCGCCTTCCAAATGGTGTCCCAACAACCGGGAGTCTAGATATCTTTGTCGACTCTAAGAGAGTTGTAGGCACTCTGAATCGTGAACTTGCTTGAGTCAGCGTGCCGCCAAGCTTTGACATCTTCATCTGATCTTCCTACTGGTATGGGGATCTTGATGACTTGTGACACTACTTGTGGAGGTAACCATTGATCCAAGAAGTCCTTGTCTCACTTGTTTTCCAAGTTCACCAAACTAGCCACTTTCAGGTCATGCAATGCATCAGTTGTCAGTTGAAACACTCTCTCTGCTAGGATGTCTTTGTCATCCTGCCATTTATCATACCAAGCATTGATGTTTTGGCCACTCACCGGGATGAAGATAGAGTTTGTTTCAATGAATTCCTTACATTTAAACGCAACTTTCCCAAGCTTAGAGATATGAGGGAGATTGGTTCCCACAAACCTCTTGTATTTAGGCAATAAACTAGAACACCAAATGGTTTGTTTTCCTGTGTATAAGTCCCACAAATGTTTAGCAATGGATGAGATCTTAAGCTCACGCATGGAGTTCAGACTGAGGCCACCGGACTTTTTAGTGCAAGTAAGTTTATTCCACATGACTAAAGAAAGAGGGTGGCTTTTTTGGTTCCCTCCCCAGATGAAGGATCATATATTTCTATCTATAAAGTCGCACACCTTCAGTGGGACAACAACAGTTTGCATAGTGTAGCTGGGGATGGCAGTGAGGGAGGATTTGGCAAGGCAAACCCTTCCCGCAAGGCTCAGACACCTTGAGGACCAGGAGTTGATATTAGCTTAGATCTTCTTGAAGATATCCCCATATGTGTCCATATTCACTCTCCCATGTACGAAAGGAACCCCCAGGTATTTCCCCATGTTTTCAGATAGGGAGAAGTTGCTGAATCTACAAATTTTCTTTCTAAGGTGCTCAGGAACACTCTTAGCAAAGTGAATGCACATTTTATTTACTGAGATTTGTTTCCCTGAAACTGCCCCAAACTCCTTAAAACACTGTAAGATCATTTTCATCTGTCTGATATCAGCTTTGGCAAACAAGATCATGTCATCTGCGAAACACAAATGAGAGATTCCTGGACCATTCTTACATAGCTGGAAGGGGGTCCATTTCTTACCGATCACAAGGGAATTGATCGATTGGCACAGACGTTCTAAGCATAAGACAAATAGATACGGGGATAAATGGTCTCCTTGCTGATGCATGGGTTTTGAGTCACTTTTATAGGCTTATTTTATATCTGTTTTATGCATGTATTTGTCATTTTCTTGATTATATTTGCATAATTCACTATAGTGGGCCTTTAAACTCTTTTTCCATCAAATTATACTTATTTTATCATATTTATATGATTTTATATAATCCCCAGACTTATACACATGTTTCGGCACTTTTTTAGGCACTTTTGCATTGTCCAGAGTCGATACTATCGACCATGGTGTCGATAGTATCGAAATTTTATCAGAAAGCAACCCCAAAACATGATTTTGAAAGGAAAAAACTGTATCATGGTCGATACCATCGACCTTGGGTCGATACTATCGACAGCGTCGGGATCTGGCGATTTTCAGTACTAAAACGGAGCGTGTTAATCCGACGGTTGAGATTTTTCGGAGCCGTAAAGTGGTCCTATGACCTAATAAGAGCACGGACCGCCCGAGGGGGATCTCATATTGTGTTGCACAACATCCAAGAAGGAGGGAGAGAGAGAGGAGACGAGAGACTAAGGCCGTCAACCGAGCGATCTGGGCACCTCCGACGGGTGATTTTGCTGCCGGAAGACTGCAAAACGCGTGTTTCTCGAGGAGGATCTCCAGGAGCACCTTCGTATCAGGGGTTACACGAGTTTTCTCCATGTTTCCCACGTTTTTCTTCTCTACTCCTATGTATTCTCCATTGTCAACCATGCGGGGCTAATCCCCATTATTCCTTAGGACCCGAGAGTAGCCCGGGGAACCGTTATATTGAATTTTTGCATGAATTGATATAGAATTCTCATTTCTTGGATATATAATTATGGAGATTGCTTGATTTAATTATGCTTCATTACCATAGGTAAAAATTACACTAATAATTACTCTAGAAAGGGGATTAAAGGTCAGAAAACCCACTTTTATACACCAACTTACGCGTTCCTTAGACTAGGCGACGTACGGATAGTGGAGAGATACCCAGAGTCATCGTTAATGCGCCTAATCTAAGATATAAATTGCTACGAAAGTAGAATTGGCTTAGATTTGGGTAGTGGATTGTACCGTGAAAGCGGGCAATCTTGATTACAAGCTCTTTATCCAAGATTCGATAAAATCTACGTTATTTATGCAAGATATTCGGTATAACGAGACCCCGTGGTGAAATCGGTAATCCTAAGGAATCCCATTCTCATTTGATTAAACCAACATTTAATCATCACTCTCTTTGTTTTCACTTTATTTTATTTTCTTTTTCAAACCAATCAACTCTTTTAATCAGTTTAACTGATCGCAACCAGTTAGTAGTAGTCTACTCAAATTCACGTTTCCCTGAGTTCGACTCGGGCCTCACAAGGCCTATATTACATTGATATGTATACTTGCGTTTGCACGCACGGTTTACGTGTGTCAAGTTTTTGGCGCCGTTGCCGGGGAAACGGTGAATTTTAGCACTACGAGTGCTGCGAGCAGCCACACTAGGCCACTTTTAATTCCTGTAATTTTTTTTTCATCTTTTGAACTAAATTACAAATCGTATTCATTATTTTAATTATTAGTACCGATTCATACACTACCATTTGAAATTTCAGGTACTAGAAAAGTAATAATGGGTGACAGAGCAGAAAATGAGGAGCAGACGATCTGGGAAAGGATTAAGGCTTCTTCTTCTTCTGCACAGAAGGGGCCAATCAAGAAACAAGCTATCAACATACCCAGTTACAAGATTGATCCACGGCTTATTCAGTTGGTCAAATCGCAGGCTTTCCATGGACTTAAAAATGAGGATCCGGTGACCCACATCAGCACGTTCGTGGAAAATTGTGATATGATAAAGATTGACATGTTCCCACAGGAGACATTGTACTTGAAGTTGTTCCCCAACTCTTTGGCTGGAAATGCACGAGAATGGGTACATAATCTTGATGATGAGTATGTGGAATCGTGGGATCATATGGTCGAGGTGTTCTTCGAGATGTTCTTCTCGCCTGAAAAGACAAACGATCTAGTGAGGAAGATACACAACTTCAGCCAGCGAGCCGGTGAAACATACTCTGAAACTTGGGAGCGCTTCCAGATCATGCTGAGGAAGTGTCCACATCACGACTTAGACAAGGAGAAGCTAGCTAAAATTTTCTACTTTGCCCTAAATGAACATGATAGGAGCAATTTGGACTCAGCAGGTTTTGGTTTCTTTTTTAGCAACACAGGCACAAGGTGTTGGGAGATTCTAAGGAACATGTCCAAAAAGCAGTCTTGGGGTGAAAGAGATGCACCCGAGCAGGTTGGCGTTACACATGAAGCAAGGGCCATCAAAGCGCTTAATGACAAGTTGGATATTATAGCCAAGAAGCTCCTAGAAAAAGAGGACAATGGGTCTGATGATGAAGCACATGCAAAGTATATGCATCAATAGGGATATAGAAATAACAATTATGATTGGAGGAAGGAACACAATTTTCAGATAATGTAGCCTAGCCTAGAGGAAAAGAACAATGAATTGCTTAGCCAGGTGGTGAAACAAAATCAAGAGATGATGAGTACATTTGCCAAGCAGTTACAGTCTCAGGGCGAGATTTTGAATAAATTTGGGCAGACATTGCAAAGTCATGGAGCACAAATGAGGGCACTAGAGACGACTGTGACCCAAATTTCCAATGAAGTGGCGGCCATGAAGCATACAAATCAACAAAGATAGGCTAGGAATGCAGATGCTATTCAAGCCGATCATCAAGTGAAATATATATCTGTGATTTCTGAGGCAGAACCCCCGGTGGTGGAGGTCCAGGACAAAAGCAAAATGATTTTTGATACGGAGGCTACACCAAGAATACCGTATCCTCACAGTCATTATGGACTACCAGGCGGATGTTGTCCATTCAGAAAAATCTGCCAAGAGCACATCGCGGCCGCGCCCGCACCTAGGCAAGAGGAGCAGGTGAAGGCCATACGTCATGGTGAAGCTGCAGTCACTGAGAGAGGGGAGCAGCCACAAGTCATGCCATCCACATATGATGTGTCAAATCCTATCCTAGAAGGTGGAATTGAAGCAAGCTTAGGGGAGGAGACCCCTAAAGTTCCATATGTGCCACCACACAAGGGAGCGAAGGACCCAAACATGCCTTTCCCGGATAGTCTGAGGCTGAAGAAAGAGCATAGGCACTACAAGAAATTCTTGGAGATGTTTAGGAAGCTCCATATTAATATTCCATTAGTAGAAATGATAGAAAAGATTCCAGCATATGGAAGGTTTATCAAGGACATAATCACCAAGAAAAGGCGGATAAAAGACACTGACATTTGTGTTGTTGATGAAAAAGTGAGTTCTATAATCCAAGGATGGCTACCAAGGAAGAGGAAAGATCCAGGATGTTTTTACATCCCATGTTCCATAGGCGGCCAGCATTTTCTGCAAGCACAGTATGACTCAAGGGCAAGCATTAATCTTATGCCACTTGCCACTTTTCAAAAGCTGGGATTGAAGAAGCCAACACAAACTTCTATGACAATTGAGTTGGCGGATGGATCCATTGTGAAGCCACAAGGTATATGTGAGGATGTGCTAGTCAAGGTCGACAAATTCATCTTCCCTGTTGACTTTGTGGTCATGGACATGCATGAGCTGGAAGGAGGTGAGATGCTATTGGGAAGGCCGTTCCAAGCTACAGTTGATGTAATCGCTTCCATTGGGCGAGGTTACTTGACACTTAGGATTGGTGATGATAGAGTTAAATTCAAATTACCACATGACTCATTGGAGACATCTCTTGACAACCCAGGTTAAAGGTATCTTTATGTCAAGCCTAGGACATTAAACAAAGGAGCTTGTTGGGAGGCAACCCAACTTTCGATTCATTTTTATGTTTGGTTATGTTCTTTTATGTTTATGTACTTAGTTTTTTCTTAGGTTTTGATAATTTTTGTAAAAATGGTACCCTAACTCGTGTTTTGAAGTGTGTAGAATGTTAAGGTCGATACTATCGACACCCATGTCGATAGTATCAAGTTTGGAGAAGTAAACGCTGAAGAAAAGTCGATACCATCGACCCTAGGATCGATAGTATCGAGATTCCTGAAGATTTACAGAAAACTTGGTGCCAGTAAAGTCGATACCATCGACCCTAGGGTCGATAGTATCGACAGTTTTGAGTTCCCAGGCTTTTAGATGCGTCGATTTAGCAATATTGCTGAGTCTGGGTCGATACCATCGACCTTGGTCGATAGTATCGACACCTGCAGGACAGCTACATAAAATAGGTCGTAAAAGGTATCGAAATGAGATTTTTTCGAACCGTTTTTTGCAGAGGAAAGATGGATGAAGCAAGTCACGTCTTAGAACCACTAAGACAAAAAAATGGGCCACAAAAATGAGGGATATAGAAAGCATCACTTGGTCCACTTGAGCATCTAACCATCCTTCTTCACCACACTTCAAAGCAAATGGTATCGTTGTTCCACCTCTTAAGTGAGAATGTTGACTATGAGGCCATAGTCTTATTCAAGCTTAGGGGGGTGTTGGAACAACCCTTTATCTTAGTTTTTACTTACTTATTCATGTTGCTTTTATTTTTGAAATATTAGTTATTTTTATTTCTAGGTTTACTGCTTTTGTAGGATCCACATCTATCTAGTGTAATCTGTGGAGCAATAAATGCATGGTTTCATTTGCAAGTTTTACTCTTAGGTTGTGTGCACATAAAAAATGAGCATTTTGAGAACTTTTTGAGCTTACTCTTGTTAGTAATTGAGTTGCATAACTGAGGAAGTGCTTAGGTGAGTCAGCTTCAGGACATGGGGACATGAATGACCATCTTTATTGTCCAAGGAAAAGTGATTGGCAAGGATGTTTGAGCCCGAACCGACCAAACACTAACGTGACCTTAGACTAAAGTTTAAGAGAGAAATCCTTCAGTTACCCTATACACAGGTCTTTAGAGAGGGACATATGATATTTTCAGAAGGTTCTGTCAATTAGTCTTGTGATCTGATCCACCGCAATTTCATTTACACTCCACCATAAGAAATGGGAGCACATTACTGTCTTTCACTTTTTGATTGCATCTCATGTAGATAGGTCTTGCATTATATCTATTTTCACATTTTTTTGCATGAAAATGAAGAAAAAAAAAGATAGAGTAGTTATACATGCACATTATCCTTAGGTGTGTGTCATTTAATTGCATAACTATCATTATGTAGTTGCATTTGCATCTTTTGAGCATATTGTACAACATGAATCTTATGTCTTCTGAAACATTAAAGGTGGTGAACTTGTTCCATATCTTCTGAATGCTTCAAATGTATAAGTTATGTAACAAGAAGTGGAGCCCGACAAATAATTCATTTTCAACTATGAAAATAAGGGCTTGAAAAAAAAATAAAGAAATTGAAAAAAATTGAAAAAAAAGAGAAGGAAAAAAAAGAAAAAGAAAAGAATTGAGAAGTAAGTAGGAATGAGAGGGAGAAAGGAACATGTTCTCACCGGAGAATTAATAAGAATAAGCACATGGTGTAGTTTTTTTTTTATATTCCATCTCACCTTGAGATGGAATGATAGTACATGCATCATTCTACCAAAAATATAGCATTAGGACATTTTCACTTGCATTTTGCATCATGATAGGTCATTAATTTTTGTATTGCATGATTGACTGTTATGTGCTTCCATCTCTTCCACAACCACCTATCCCATCCACCCGTTGCTCTAATCGGTAGGCCACCCATGATATTCTCCTCAATCATTAATATCAGGAGATCTGCTTCCATTTAGATGGTAGTTAGGAAATGAGCAACGTAGATAGAAGATCACAAGATGCATCAAGTATGGACCAAATGAGTTTATCATATTAAATGCTTTAATTGATAGTGTTTCACTGATTGGGGGACGAACGTCTTTTACATAGGTCTTTGGTCGCTTGGATGGCAGTTATTGTTCAGTGGTCAATGAGGGCCGGTTTGTGGAAAGAAAGTGGGGATGATGTAGATTCATTTCATGTATTTATGTTCTATTGCTGACTTATCTCAACCAGATCCAAAGTTTTGTTGCTCGAGGATGGGCAAAGTTTAAGCTTAGGGGAGTTTGATGCATGGGTTTTGAGTCACTTTTATAGGCTTATTTTATATCTGTTTTATGCATGTATTTGTCATTTTCTTGATTATATTTGCATAATTCACTATAGCTGGCCTTTAAACTCTTTTTTCATCAAATTATACTTCTTTTATCATATTTATATGATTTTATATAATCCCCGGACTTATACACATGTTTCGGTACTTTTTCAGGCACTTTTGCTTTTGTCCAGAGTCGATACTATCGACCCTGGTGTCGATAGTATCGACATTTTATCAGAAAGCAACCCCAAAACGTAATTTTGGAAGGAAAAACATGTATCATGGTCGATACCATCGACCTTGGATCGATACTATCGACAGCGTCAGGATCTGGCGATTTTCAGCACTAAAATGGAGCATTTTAATCCGACGGTTGAGCTTTTTCGGAGCCGTAAAGTGGTCCTATGACCTAATAAGAGCATGGACGGCCCGAGGGGGATCTCATATTGTGTTGCACAACATTCAAAAAGGAGGGAGAGAGAGAGGAGACGAGAGACTAAGGCCGTCAATCGAGCGATCTGGGCACCTCCGACGGGTGATTTTGCTGCTGGAAGACTGCAAAACGTGTGTTTCTCGAGGAGGATCTCCAGGAGCACCTTCATATCAGGGGTTACACGAGTTTTCTCCATGTTTCCCACGTTTTTCTTCTCTACTCCTATGTATTCTCCATTGTCAACCATGCGGGGCTAATCCCCATTGTTCCTTAGGACCCGGGAGTAGCCCGGGGAACCGTTATATTGAATTTTTGCATGAATTGATATAGAATTCTCATTTCTTGGATATATAATTGTGGAGATTGCTTGATTTACTTATGCTTCATGACCATAGGTAAAGAATTAGACTAATAATTACTCTGGAAAGGGGATTAAAGGTCATAAACCCCACTTTTATACACCATCTTATGTGTTCCTTAGACTAGGCGACGTACGGATAGTGGAGAGATACCCAGAGTCATCGTTAATGTGCCTAATCTAAGATATAAATTGCTATGAAAGTAGAATTGGCTTAGATTTGGGTAGTGGATTGTACCGTGAAAGCGGGCAATCTTGATTACAGGCTCTTTATCCAAGATTTGATAAAATCTACGTTATTTATGCAAGATATTCGGTATAATGAGACCCCGTGGTGAAATCAGCAATCCTAAGGAATCCCATTCTCATTTGATTAAACCAACATTTAATCATCGCTCTCTTTGTTTTCACTTTATTTTATTTTCTTTTTCAAACCAATCAACTCTTTTAATCAGTTTAGCTGATTGCAACCAGTTAGTAGTAGTCTACTAAAATTCACATTTCCCTGAGTTCGACTCGGGCCTCACAAGGCCTATATTACATTGATACGTATACTTGCATTTGCATGCACAATTTACGCGTGTCACTTGCCACAAATCCCTGGTTGCTTTGAAGGTTCTTACTACTTTACCATTCCATATTATAGATGATTCTCCTCCAGTGATAGAATTGAGAATGTACTTCCGGATAGGCTCAGGTAGGCCAATTTTCGTGATAGTATCTTCAATGAAGTCCCATGACATCTTGCCATAGGATTTAGAGAGGTCGATTTTAATGGCCATCATCTTATATGACCCCTTCCATCTCATCATGTGGATGATCTCTTGAGCAACTGTGATGTTGTCTGCAATTTGTCTGCCCGGCACAAAAGCACTCTGCGTAGGTGATATCCACTTTGGAAGGAACTTTTGTAATCTCTCGGCAATGATCTTAGTAGTGAATTTAAGGCTCATGTTATTAAGGGATATGGGATGAAGTTGGTCACATGATTCAGGTTTAGTGACCTTCGTGATGAGTACCACTGTTATAACCCCAATTTTTGGGTTTCTTTTGAGAGGAAATGCAATTTCCCAATAAATATGTGATTTTGTAATTAGAATGATTTAAGTAAATTGAGTGGTTTCTTTAATATATAGACTTGTTTAATATTGTGGGCCTTATTGGCTACTGGGCCCAATAACAAGAAGAATTAAATAAAAAGGAAAAGGAATCAATGAATAAAAGGATTTTTGTTTGCAATAATACATTAAAATGTTGAACAAGAGAAAGAATGGAAAATTCTAGAAAAGGATATATCGTGGGATAATGGTATTAATGTTCAAAAGGAACAAGTTTAGTATGGGAAAGGTATCACCTTAAATCCCAAAGAATAAGTATAATTTGGAAAGGAAATTAATAAGTTCCTAAAATTGATGCAAAGATATACCAAGGAGAGAAATAGATGAATAATCCAGAATCCTAATTCCACCCTTCATCCATCCAAGGAAAGATGGGGCTTTTAGAAATCCAATGCTCAATTGCCTTTGCAACCACATTCTTTTCTAGAAAGGTAAAGATACTATAACCCTACCCCTCCTCTTAGTCCTACCCTAATAGAAAGGACCACTACATAAGGATGGATCCCACATTGCTTACCCAGGCATCCTCGCTAGGTTTCATAGACCGAAGGAGATGAGAGAAGAAGAACCCTTGTTCATGTTAGTTCCTCCTTGACATAGTGGTGGCGGATGCAAGAAGTTGGATCTCATATTTGCACTGTCACCCACTCCTATTCCTTGGGGATACGATTGGTATGAAAGGGGACTCCTTTGACCGGACCTGGGCACAAGGTTGGAGGGTGGTGGTGTTGTCGACAAAGTTGGGGTGGTTGAAGACCCTGTGATGCGTCCACGATCTGCAGACCCACCGGAGCAACTACTCCTTTGACCACACGTGTGAGGGGAAGTTTGGGAGGTTGTTCCTTGTCAGGGAACTAAGGCGAGTTGAGGATGATGTTAGTTCTCGCCATAGATGAGGGTTAGAAGGTAAGAAGGTCCTGCCGATCCGGAAGTACAGACCTCGACGGGGAGAGCCCTATCTGCATCGCAGCCAAAAGAAAGGATGGATGAAGTTGGGGATGGCACCGGCTGTGACATCGACACTTGTGTGGAAGGAGATGCCCTTGTGTGGAGATGATGTGGATGGAAGGTGGCACCAAGGACGTGGCCTCGCTGCGCAGTGGACACGTGGGAGAGAGCGCCGACGCAAAGCACCACGGCTGGCGTCTGTGAGAATCATGAGGAAGGGGATGATTAAGAGCGAAATGACGCAAGGACCCCTTGGGCTGCATGTTACCCATAAGGGTAAAGAGGTAAATTGATTCTTTTATTTAGCCATCCCGCCGATAAACAAATAGTCAATAAAGTTGACGTGTTAAACTATGATTGGTCAGTTAATGCATGTCTTGAAATAATTCTAGAAATTTATTGGTAACTCAGATTGCAACAAGTTATATATGAAAATTTATCATGAGAATGCAAAGAATGCAATAAAATGTTATCAAGGTCTAAAAATGCTTGTAACTATAAAAGCATGTAAAGATGCTATCTTTAATGGTTTTACTAATGAAAAACCCTAGATTTTGATGTTAATGAGATGTAGTGAAGTTCAATGAGCAATTTAAGTTGATATTAACCTATAATTAGTAGAAGAGAGATTATAATCTAAAGGAAAAATGATCTTTGTGCTTAATTGGCCTAATTTAGGGTTTCATGTATATGATATGCATTAATGGGCTTAGAAACCCTAATTTAGGTGATGAGGACTTTTAATGGTTTTAATTGTTCAAATCTATGAATAAAATAAAGATATGATGATCCTAAGCCAAATTGAGTATAAAAGATCCTTAATGTAGATAGTTTGAGAAATTAGGGCTTTTAATGAGTAGAAATGCTATTTTAGGGTTTGTTGACCTAAAAAGGATAAAGTTTGAGAAATTGATCTAAGAATCCCTAATGCATCCTAATGAGACCTAGAAACCCTAGTGTAGTACCCGAGTTAATCTTGAGGATGTTTAATGACACATGGGTGTTATGCATTAATTTTAGGATCATTGATTGATTACTTGATTTATTATTCTTGATTATTCTTGCTTGGACATCAAGTTACTCTGGATCAGGTATGTGGTTAATTATGAGTACATGCTTTATGTTTCTCGGTGTTTCTCGAGGCTTTATCGATTGCAATGAAATTAAACTACTTGGATGTTTTCATTACTACAATCCTTAAAGTGAATATGATTATCATAATTTATATATGAGTGTGACTCGCTCAAACCTACATACCCCTCTGGATGTAAGATAATGGACCAAGCCCTGGAGGGAAGGTCAAGGTGGTCAAGCCCCAGAGGGAAGACCATAGGGCGCCCAGAGAGGTGACCCCAGGTACCAAGCATAGGATGGAGAAGGTTTCCTTAAAGTCACTTGCAAGGACTTAACCCTAGAGAGGGTATCCCAGAGGTGGTAAAAGCGGTTGAGGAGTCATACTGAAAATGTAATTTTGCATTGTTAACAACTAATTGATGTTATTATGTTGTTAGATCTTATGTGCATTGTTTTGTTTGTCCCCACATACCGGCATATTCATTTATACTGATCGACATTTTGTTCTTTGGCATTTTAGGTATTATTGAAAAGAACAAATAGTAAATTGAGACATTATGAAGATATGAATAATTAGTTTGAGGAGGATTAGATAGATAGACTCCATCCATGGATAGAAGTCTAGAAATCCGAAATTTTTACAAGGTATGCAAGAGATTTACTTTATTCCAGCTTTCTAGTATAGTTTTAGTAGAATTTAATAGTTATTATTAATTAAATGTTTAACCATGGATCCTAAGTTATTTGGGATAGTGACTCTAACCTTTTAGTCTTCCTTGATTGGGGGTTACCGGGAGGTGGGGTCGTTACAATCGCAGTAGCATCACAAAAAGTTTTCTCGAGGTCCTTCCCTGCTAAAGCGTCAATGATTGTCTTCAAAAGGGAATGCTTAACCGCATGCCAATTATGTAGTAGAAAAGAATGATCAACCCCGTTAGGACCAGCTACCTTGTGGGGGTTAGACTTTGCCAGAATGTTGTGGATCTCCTACAAAGAAGGTTTTTCCATAATAGCTAGATTTTCTTCCATGTTTAATCTATTAAACGTGCCCTGGTACCTTTGTTCATTCGCCTGATTGGTCAAAACCAGATCAGTGAAGATATTTTTTAAGTGTTGGCAGATTGCGTCCTCAATGATGGACACCTCATCGATCCATTCCCCCGATTCGTCCTTGATCATAGTAATCCTGTTATGTCTCTTACGTTGCTTAACATAGGCATTGTAGAACTTGGAGTTGCAGTCCCCGTTCTTGAGCCATTTGATATGACTTCTTTGTTTTAGATCATCCTCCTCCTTGATAAGGATATCATTATATTTCCTTTCCATTTCTGCAATAAAATCATCTATAGTGGTGTCGAACTGGTCGGCTAAATTAGCTTGAAGGATGTTCAAATTTCTCAACACTCTATGGTTCTCCCTTATAATGTCTTTCCTGTTGTTAGACGCCCACTTCATTATGTTCTCTCTGGATTTGTTTAGAGCTTTATGGAAGTAGTCATCCACACTCCAAGATTCCTTGATCATATCCTGGAAATCACAGTCCTTGGACCAGGATTCCTTCACCATGAATCTAGGGTTGCTGGTCGTACAAGCCTTTGATCTCAGGAGTAAGGGGTAGTGATCGAACAAGGCTCTAGGCAGATGCTCAACAATGAAGTTGGGAAACTTGCCGATAAAGGCTGCTGAAGACTCGGTATGCTGCATGGACATGGTCCAGATTATCACCAACATATTCCCCCCTAATCTAGACATTGCTATTCCAGGTCTTGGACTCCAAGTAATCTTCTCATCTCTGCAAATTTGATCTTTCCAAGTGGCTTGGTGAGTATGTCAGCTCGCTGATCTATAGTGCATACATAGTTGACAATAATCTGGCCTTCTTCTATTTTCTCTCTGATGAAGTGGAACCTGGTGTCTATATGTTTGCTCCTACCATGGAACACATGATTATTCATCAAAGCAATAGTTGATTTATTGTCCACCAGTAGATGAATTGGTTCTGTCTCCCATTCTACAACTTCATGGAGCAAGTTTCTAAGCCATATTCCTTGGCATGCAACTGCTATAGCTGCCATGAATTCAACTTCACACGAAGATAAGGCTATACACTTTTGCTTCTGGGATGCCCACGAGATGGGTTTTCAATTTAAGTAAAACACCATACCCGTTGTGATTTTCCTTTCATCAATGTCCCCAACTAAGTCACTGTCCGAGTAGCCTATGATTGTGACATCTTCGTCTCCCTTCCTATAAACCAGACCATGGTTTATAGTGCCTCTACCATACCTTAGAATGTGTTTTACAACTTGGTAGTGTGTCATCCTTGGTTCCTCCATGTACCTGCTCAAGAGTCCAACTGAATAGGACATGTCAGGTTAGGTGTGGAGTAGGTACCTCAAACTCCCAACAAGACTTCAATATTCAATGGGATCTACTGCCTCATCACCTGCATTCTTCTTCAGTTTCAGTTTTGGATCCATGGGAAGTTTGCTGTCATTGCAATCACTCAATCCGTCCTGCTCTAGTATGTGTTTTTCATACATGGATTTCTTTATGGAGATGCACCCCTTCCTTTATTCAATCTCGATCCCAAGGTAATGCAAAAGGAGTCCCATATCACTCATTTCAAATCCCCTCCTCATTTGATCCTTAAACTGATTCACGTCATCAATTTTTGGTGCAGTGATGATAAAGTCATCTACATATACTCCCACAATGAGTGTATGATCTTCAGTGCTTCTTGTGTATACGACTTGCTCCTGTGTACACCTCCTAAATCCAAGTGTCTTCATACTTCTATCGAGCTTGACATTCCAAGCTCTAGGAGCCTAACGAAGTCCATACAACGCCTTGTGCAACCTGTACACCTTTGTTTCCATCCTTTTTACCATGAATCCTTCTGGTTGAGAGATGTATACCTCTTCTAGAAGCTCTCTATTCAGAAATGCTATTTTTACGTCAAAGTGATGGACACCCCATCCTCGATGAGCTGCAAGCGCTAATATTAGCCTCACAATTTCCATCCTCGCTATTGGGGCAAAGACTTCTTCAAAGTCTATGCCATGCCGTTGAACATATCCCTTTGCCACAAGCCTCGCCTTGTGTTTGGTGATGTTCCCGTGTGAGTCTTTCTTCACTTTGTAGACCCATTTTACCCCTATTGATTTATGCCCCAACGATAGTTCAAATAATTTCCAGGTGTTGTTCTTTTCTATTACTTCTAGTTCTCTCACCATTGCTTCTTGCCATGTTGGGTTCTTTGCAGCTTCTGCATAGCTTGATGGTTCTTCAGCATCCGTCAGCAGTAGCTCTCCCACAGTTTCTTCAGTGGCTCGATAGATGTCATCAATAGAGTGGAATTTCATTGGCATCATTTCAGTTGATGAAGATTCCTGAGCTCTAGGTGAGCTCAGGTCGGGATGAGTTGATGATGACGCTTTTCATGCTTCTGATGATGAAATTGCAGGTTCCCCTTATAGTGATGATGTAGGAGCTCCTTGAGAATACGATGGTAACCCATTGTCAGATAACTGTTCTTCACCACCAATGTGGTGATCTTCTTCTTGTTCACGATCACTGAATTTGTCCATCGTGACTGTGACTTTGAATTTTGGGTCAATTTCTTCAACCTCAGTCCATCTCCATTCTCTATTTTCTTCAAACACGACATCCCTACTAACATTGATCCTATTATGACGTGGATCATAAATCTTGTGTGCTTTACTACCTGGTTCCACACCATGGTAGACCATGGGTGTACTACGATCGTCCAGCTTCTTGGTGTATGCATTTGGGATCTTCATATGCACAATGCACCCAAATGCCTTCAGATGATCTAGGCTTGGATTCCTGCCTGAACAAGATTCATATGGAGTGACATCACCTAACGCCTTGGTTGGCATACGATTCAATAAGTATATAGCATGCTTCACAACTTCCCCCCACAATATTGAAGGCACAACCATCGTCTTTAGCAGTCTTCTCACACTAGCCTTCACAGTCTGATTTCTTCTTTCCACTACTCCATTTTGCTGGGGTGTGTAGGGAGCAGTGAGGTTCCTTCATATCCCTTCTTTCTCACAGATGGTGGTGAACTTCTTTGATAGGAATTTGCCTCCTCGATCAATCCTCAACATCTTCAGTGTGAGCCCAATTTCCTTCTCAACTAGGTTTTTGAATTTGTGGTAGTTCTGGAGTACTTCTTCCTTCTGCTTCGGCATATATATCCACATAATTCTGCTATAATCATCAACGAGAAGAAAAAATACCTATTTCCGGTGAGTGTCGACGGCGTTATGGGACCACACAAATCGGCGTGGACCAACTCGAGTCTTTGTGTTTCCCTAAAGTTCGCCTCATTTGGAAATGAAGATCTCATTCGTTTCGTAGCTAGACAAGCTTCACAAACCTAGGTTGGATAGTCGATCATTGGTACTCCGAGTACCATTTCCTTCTCTTACATGTTCTTCAGAGATCTGAAGTTTACATGACCCAACCTAGCGTGCCACAGCCAGGCTGGGTCTTCTAACTTCGCTACTAGGCAAATAGGATCACCAGATTCTATCTCCACCTTATAGAGTATGTTAGTTGATCATCTAACTTTCATAAGCAATTTGTCATCCCTATCTTACAACCATAGAAAAGCTCCTTGAAGTATGATTTTGTTACCTCGCTCAGTCATTTGTCCAAGGATGATTATGTTGCTGTCAAGACTTGGTATGTAATAAACCTCTATCAGTAACCTTTGTTCACCATTCTTGAATTGGAAAAGTACATATCCTTTGCCTTTGATCTATACCTTTGAGCCATCTCCAAACTTCATCTGTCCCTACACAGTTTCATCCAGTTCTTTGAACTTGCTCCGTCGTCCAGTCATATGGCTGCTCGCACCATTGTCGAGATACCATTGATCTGACTGACTCTTCTCGTCACTGTACTTATTTGACACAATTTTCTCCTCATTTAGCATAACCATGTTGAGTTCGTGCTCAACATGTTTGATCAGTAGCAAGGTTGGTTCTTCATCTGCGGCCCGAGCGAGATTGGCCTCTTCCACTCGTTGTTGCTTACCTCTACACTCTGAGGCATAGTGACCCATATTGTTATAGTGAAAACATCTGACTTTGCTCTTATCTTTTCCAGTGTCTTGGTTTCCATATGCTGCTTGATGAGAGATGTTCCCTTTTCTGCATCCCCCTCTTCTGCATCCTCACCCTCGTCCCCACCCTCGTGGACCTCCTCGCCCACGCCTACGGGAATTGTAGGAGCTTGGGGTGTCTTCTCCTGAAGTTGGCCTTGTCTCAAACTTTGGTTATTTCTTCATCAGAAGGGCTTATTGCTCGTATCTCCCATCATACTCTCGGTACCTCTCTTTGTGTGCCTTTAGAGCTCCAACCACCTCATCAATTTGCATTGTCTTCAGATCACCAAATTGCTCCATGGTGGCTGCAATTTGTAAGAATTTCGGGGCACGCTTCTGAGTAGATTTTTCACTACATGTGACTCATCCATCGGCCTTGATATGATCATTTGTCAAAATACTCCCCTTAATGATGTAACTGCTTTGCAACTAAAATTTTGAAACTTTCATGACTAGAAATCCTCCTGTCACTTAGGACCTCAAATAATAATCACTCCTTGGAAAAGATGGCAAGCCATAGAGGACTGATAGGATTCAAGAGTGATGCTTTCTTATCATGTACAATTTGTATAAATTTTCTTGATTTTTCGAATGATTCGGTAATAGTTGAACCAATGCATGGTACTCTAAAAAAAAGATGGAAAAAAAAGTTGCACAAGAACATCCTCTTCTACCACTTCCAAATCTTTCCATTCGTCAAAAAGAAAAAAAATCCAATAATGCCCAAAAGGCTAAGTTTGGGGTGGCACCCCTTCCCCCTCTTCCGCTTCTTCCATACCCACAAAATTGGGTGTATCACCAAAAATAAAAAAAATGCGGTCAATGTAACTGCATGTCCACTAAATAAAAAGGTCTCGAGTCGAATAGAGGAGAGACTGTCCTTCTTCCATACCTCCTTCACTCCAATTTTCTACCCAGGGGAAAACTACAAAAACCCCAACCATCCAAATCAGCCATGTTCTTGTGTAAAACTTAAGAAAAAAATTGGAGTACCAAAGGTAAAGGTGAAATGAAAATCTGTTTTATTGCAGGTCTTGAATTGATGCAAGTTTGTGAAGTAGGAAATATAAAAGTCAGTTTTTGTGAATTCAGGAAGTCAGGGTCGCTTGGCCATATTTTGGTGGAAGGAATCAAGTGGTTGTTAGGAGAGTGAGGATGATAGGTTGAGAGTATGTCTTGAAAGTATTTCTTGATTTTAATATTGCTCGGGACGAGCAAAGTTTAAGTTTGGGGTATTTTGATGAATGCATATTCATCACTTATTTTTGCTTCATTTAGAATAATTAATTAGGACTTTTTGTTAATTTTAGCTAATTCAAAAATAAATAGCACTTTCATCTTCTTGATATACTTTTACCGAATTCTTATGATATTTTTCTTAATTTTTAAGAATTATCTAATTAATTAAATCGAGAAAATAAAAGATGAAGATATGAGGCTTTTCAAATATTCCCACAGTGCCTGAGATACTCGTCACCAAAATAGCCATATCTTTTGCGTCTAAAGATGGAATTTCAATATAAAGTATGGAATGAAAAGAGAATTTTATTGGCTACAAAAAAGATATATTTTGCGGCAATTGTGGTGTTTATTTGGCTGCACAATTAACCACTGAAAGTAGCCTTACGTTTTCCCGCAGAGTCTGATTTCAGTATATTCCTTTCACCAAAATTGGTATAACTCTCACATACCAATGCGGAATTTATTTTGCAAGTATGCGTTAGAAAGATAATTCAATTATATAAAGGAAAAATATATTTTTGGGCCGCTTCCGAATTTTTGACTAGCCCAAAAATACGCTCGAAATTGCTGTTGTGGGAAATTAATGCAAAAGGAATGCAAAGCAATCAATTGTTTCCTCTATTGTTTAGATTTAGAAAGTTAGCAGCCGCCGGCAGCCATTTCTTTTGCCCTAAACCTAACGTATGCCCCTCTCCTTCTCCTATAAAAGGAGGGGCACTTCCTCCTCCTGAAGGCATCTTGGATTTCTCTTTGTATGGAGATTCTGAAGCATTTATTCTTGTAATCATCTTCTCATTCTACAATAAAGTAGATTTTATTTCAAGCATTGTTCTTTCATACTTGGTTCTTGTCTCTTCATTCTGCTTTATTCTTAATCTTCTTTTCTCCGTTCTTTAATTCTGGAGCAAGGAATTAAGAACTAAGCTATTTTATTGTCTCTAGCATAAGGATTAACCTCTTGATTTTGGGCTAGACTATGGCTTCAGTACTTTCTTCCTTTGTCTCCCCCTTCTCCATGAGTGAGTAGTTTTCTATCGAGACAAGGGGAATAACCCCTTAGCTATGGCTTTATCGACTTTTCCTTAAAAATGATTCTAGATGGATTTTGGGTTTGATAACTAATTGATCTATCAAAGTAATTAATTAATTTGATCAAAAGTTAATCTGGATGGAAATGACCGTGAAAGTTTGGATTTAGAACAACAAACCCAATCGCATAGGAGTTTTGAAACGACCGTGGATCTTCTTCTTTTAGGATGATGAACTAAGAAAGATGAGCACCAGGACCAATGGGTTCATGTGGATTCCATCTTTAGTGGATTTTTATTAATTCACTTGCCTTCATCGAATCCGTCGTTTTTAAGGATTAGTTTGTTTTTGCCTAGACTAAGGTGGTGAAAACTCCTAAAGTCTCGATTCTCATTTCTTGATCTAATCACCGCTTGTTTTTACTTTCTTTGTAGTCTTTTCATTCATAATAGTTTTTCTTGTGCTAACAACAATTTTAATTTTCCTTGTGACAGGGCAAATTTACATTCTTGTTAAGCGCATTTTCTTTCTTGCATTTCCTTCCTTAGTGTTAATCATCAACCCCCAAAACTCGACTTTTACTTTCTGTTCCAAATCTAAAAAATACCAAAACAAATAAAAAGTTCTTCAAAACAATTGGGATAAAAATAAGCAATCTTAAAAAGTTATCCTGTGGGATCGACCCTTTCTATACTAGCCTTAATCGGAAAGTTGAAAAAGGATTAAACTCTAGGATAATTATCTTAGTGATTGTAAGTGCTAAGCGACGCATTAACAGTTTGGTTTCAGACATGGAAATTTGTAACAATGTTTGCAAAAGATTTACTAAATTCAAAGGGGTACAATGATAAACATTTATTCATATTGGCCGACTAGATAAAGGCCATTTTGCAACAAAAGAAATAAAAACATGGCCGACTATTTAATGGCCATGAACAAAGTAATTATATGCAAAACAAAAAAAGTAGAAATAATGCAAGAATAAAAAAGATAAGGGGGAGGAATAGAAACATACCACCCACCTCCACCCCGGACTTAGATTGTTGCTCGTCCCGAGCAAAATCAAAACCCGAGATGGAGGGAAGAGAAGAGCGAGGATTTCCAGGTGGCCCAGGTAGCTCAAAAAATGTCCAGCTGAAGGGGATGTGTATGAGGGATGGGACCTTTATCTGAGGAGCTTCATAATGTACCCTATGATAGGGTAATTTTAGAAGCTCAGTGGGGTGTTCATATTTTCTTTCACCTCGCATTCCCTCCAATAATATCCATAGATCTTCCTTCGATAGCAAGGGAAGTGTTGAAGATGGATGTGGATAAGGGGAGGTTGACGGGTACCCGACTAGTAATGTTAGTAGAGAATGATGAACTGAGTTGGGTGGGGGATCTGGTTCAGGTTTTCCACCATCATGATGACCTGCATATGGGAGAATTGATGCTAATACAAAAAATTTAAAATCATTTACAAAAGTGTTTGTTTCTCCTTAAAATTAATGCCATCAACATTGGGTTTGGTAAGTTTCATTGTTGATGTAACATATGTCTCTAATTTTTTTGTACAAGGGTTCCCCAAGTATTTAGGAGGGATGATGATGTCTTCCTTGCAAACAATAGAAGGGGTGTGTGGGCTTCTTCCAATGGTGGTATCTCCCCTTCTAGATCAGCCATGTGTGGGATGGAAATTGGCTATGACGGTTTGGGAAGAATCATAAAGGGGGTTAGATTCTCATTATCCAAAATAGACTCAAAGAAAGGGTATTGGTCTATGGTATCATTCAGATTTATGTTGAGGATGGGAGGAGTTGTTGAATCTTCATAATGACTCTCCTTCTTTGACATTTCATATTCAAGTAAAAGAGTCTCTAAAGGAAAGATAGGGATACCAACGTCCTCATCACACACAAAATATGGCCCCATGGTTTGTTCTATTTCTTCAGGATCTGACACATATGACACAAAATAAGGATCATCATCGTCATCGTCAGGAAGAACCATCTTGGGTTGCTCAAGTTCTATAGGGGGAGTTTGTGATTGATCCTCTAGTAAGGTAGCTAACATGGCTTGACTGGATTCAAGTTTTGCTTGTGCTTCTACTACCATCTTTTCTAGGGCCTTAAGTCTCTCTTCCAGTTCAATATCAATTTGCATTTCACCATAGGATTTATACACCCCAAAATTTTGGTCATCCTCGCCACACTCCTGATAGTGTCCTTGGCCATAGTACTCCCCATATTGTTTTGGGTGGCATTGCTCCTCATAATAATCTCCAGAAGATCGTGGATTGTGATTTCCATTGCGTCCATCTTGGTAGGAATATTCAATATTATAAGGTGTCACCAATTCATGAGGAAACATATTTGAACAATCTATATTTTGGGTTTGAGCTTCTAGCAGGGCGGTTAATAAGGCTTGGCTGGTTTTTAGTTTTGTTTCTCCTTCTATTGTTATCTTCTCTAAGGCCCTAAGTCTCTCTTCTTATTGAGGATTACATTGGGTTTCATAAACATGTTCATAACCCCCAAGGTTTTGTTGGTTACACCCCACAAAATTTTGTTGATCATATCCCCAATTAGAATATGGATAGCAAGGTTCCCCATAATGGTTCTCAAAAAAATGTGGATTCACATTGTACCCACCAGGATGAAAGTGCTCGCAATTAAAAGGGGTGCTATTATAAACATGGGGTAGAGTCGAACAGGCAAGAGATGCATGGTGGTAGAGACCACAATAATAACATTGTGGGGGATATTGGGATGCCCACTCCATTTGAAAAGAAAAATTCCTGAAAGATATGCCAATCAATGAACGAGAGAAGAAAGATTACAAGGGAAGAGGTTAGTCAAAAATTACAAAGAGAACTAAAAATTATATTTAAAAAAATATATGAAATAACTAAAATTACAAAAAAAAGTAACTAGAAAGCAGTAATGCTAGAATGAAAACTCAGCAGAAAGAGGAGATACACTTTCGAAATTGTGCTCGGAAGGTAAAAAGAAATTACAAAAATCTAAAAGAAATTATAAAAAAGACTAAAGTTATGAAATTTAGAGAATATGAACAAAGATTATACAAGATATACATGCAACCAGATCTGAAAAACAACTGTGTCGTCCCCGACAACGGCGCCAAATTGTTGTGTGTCGTTGTACACGCAACAATGACTAGGAAAATTCCTAGAGTTTAACCTTCTAACCCGGTTGTCAACTTATTGCGAACAACAAGTCAACTTAGTATAGATAGGTATCGATCCAAGGGACGACAGAAAAGAAAAGTCGAAAACCAAATCCGATCGCAAGTACAAGAATTAAATCCCGATTTGAGAGAGTTGTTAATACTAAGAAAAAAAATAAAAGTGCTGAAATAAAATTTAACTAATTAAGAAATAAAGATCTGGGGTCCGGAAGATCACCACCAAACCACGCTCCTATTCAACTAATCAAATTCTAAACTCTAAGGATCAAATTAGGACCTTGTGGTTACATGTCCTTACAGACAAACTCACAAGGGTCGGACTTCCCGTGAACCCATTGGTCACGACGTTCACGGATCATTGCCCAACCGTCCAATATGCTATTATCTATGGTCATATCAAAAAGTATGTGAATTCAAACTGGCGTTCAAACCCAAGGCTCAGGTGGTCGCGTCGCCAAAGATTATAACAAGAATAAGATTAAAAAGATGAAAATATGATAATCACAATTAAGGGACTATTGTTTCGTTCTTACAGAGATCCACGGTCATATCACTCCATAAGAATATATCAGATCATCCAAATAACCACACATAAACAAAGAGAAGACATTTGTTCGATGGAGGAATATAATTGATTATATTAAATAGAACCGGGCTAAGGGGATACTCCCATGCCCTAGAGAGATTTACTCAGACATAATAAGACCAGAAGAAATGCAAACTAAAGCAAGATCCAACATTATACAAGATGTGGTCTACAACTAAAAATTAGATGGAATAGAATGAAGAATGGCATGCTTTTACAAGTGAAGAGTCCCTCCTTTTATAGGAGGGGGAGGGGGTAGGCTTCCCTCAAAATAGGGGGGAAAATAGAGGGAGACCAATTTTTGAATTTTCTGGATCTTGTCAAATCGAAAGTTGGTTGTCTTTAATTATCTTGACCATATAACTCCCTTTAATGCAGATTCTCGAAGTAGTGATTTCGAACGTTGTTCTATCCCATTAAAAGCATAAAAGTGGTCTAAATAATAGAATTTTATTTTAGGAAATTAAATTCCCTTTCCAATGAATACTTGTACACTCAATTTGGAGTTCGAATGCAAGATTTATGTCACTTTTGGTGGAGGGTATATATGAATTTCAGGACTTCTGTAAATTGTGTAATTTTCCTACAAAACCCAAGAAAATAGAATTAAAACTCCAATTAAAGAAAAAATATAAAATAAAACAATTCATTATTAAATTAAGAGAATAAATAACAAAATAATCCTAAAACATTATCAAAAATATATAAATAAAAGGGATAAATATACATTTATCATCTTCAGATCGCCAAATTGCTCCATGGTGGCTGCAATTTGCAAGAATTTCGGGGGCACGCTTCTGAGTAGCTTTTTCACTACATGTGACTCATCCATGTTCTCCCCCGGAGATTGGATTTGATTCACCAAGCTACTCAATTTTTCGGCGAATTCTTCGACCTGTTAAGCGTCACCCATTTGTAGTTTTTTGAATTCCCACCGCAAGGTCTGAAGCTTTACCTCCTTCACCCTTTCGACGCCGACGTGCATCATCTTGAGAGCCTCCCAGGCCTTTAGCTGTCTCCTTTCCGGTGAGCTGCAACAATGTCTCCTCCAGCACAACTTGATAGATGACGTCCAGCGCCATCTGATCCTTTCTCTCCTCAACCTCGTCGCTATCGTCTGAGGGCTCAACAGCCGCCCATACTCCCTGAGCGTGCATATTAGCCTTCATCTTCATCATCCAGATTGGATAGTTCGTCTTGGTCAGCATTGGATACTTCAGTGTGACTCCCCTTCTTTTGCTGCTGTTGTATCAACAACTTCTTCTCCCTTAGACCCACTTGAGCTTGACCCATACTTAGGCATCCTAGCAGCTCTGATACCACGTGAAGGGAATTACATGTTGTGGATCGAGCTTAAGCTCCTTAGGTCAGACACAAGGTGTGGGTTAGAAGAACTCTCAATGCACGAGATGTTGAGGGAAATGTGATCATTTTTTTCACCTATGTGTTTTCCTTAAATACAAAAAGAAATCATAGCTAACTAATCCGATTATTATGTCCTAGATACTCTGCCACGACTCAACAGAGATCCAACAATCTCGGATCTGATCCTATGACTCAGTATGAGTGTGTAACAGACTTGCACTCAATCGTTCCATTATTGACACATGGACTATGTGCTATGCACGTCACACCTTGCTGCTGAAGACTCGGTCTGCTGGCTGGACATGGTCCGGATTATCACCAACAAGCTGTGACTCTATCCAACTATTCTTGAAGGTGACCATGGATATAAGTAAATCTGGTTCCTGAGAAGCCCAAGTCAGTGAGGCTGGCTTCCAGAAGAGTATTACTGAACACTATGGCTTCATTTAAGTCATAATGTTTGCTACCCTTCTTCTCATTTGGGTACAAGGTAGTGTTAAAGTCCCCAAGGACCACCCACGACTGTGAGAATGAAGTTCCCATCTCGACGAGGTGCTTCCATACCAACCTGCGGACACAGATATGTGGATTCTCATAAATGAAAGTAATGTACACATCGTTATTCACCTTGCAAGTAATGAATTGTCTATGTGAATTAACAATTTGGATGTCGCCTGCTTCTTCTTTCCAACAGACCCAAATTCCACCGAAAAAGTTGGTTGCTTTGCAGTGGTGAGACTTAGTGAAGCCCAGATCCTTGATCATTTTTGTAGCTACTGGACCACTGATTCTGGGTTCCAAGATTGCCACCAGTTTTAGTTTCTTGAGAGAGATGATGTCGCGAAGGATTTGGCATGTATCGCGATTGTCGATCCCTCTAGTATTCCAACAGAGTGTGTCTGACATTAACAACAGTAGATGAGAGATAGTTTGATGGTGTTCTTGCTTATAAACGACAAGATCACCTTCATTCAGGGAGACATTCTCCATATTCTCATCTAATTCAACTATGGGGGCATCCTCTTTTTCCTGGGTTAGTCGGGGGCTTTTCCTCCGCTGTTCAAACAGAGGTTTGATCCTCGCCATTTATAATCTGGCATTTGAGCTCTTTGCCTTTCTACCTGGGGGGAGAGGGCCTTGTCTGTCTGAGGTGTTGGTGTTGGTGGTGGTCATAGGAGGGTCCTTCGTACCCCTGTTTCCCAGCATAGGTTGTTCTGCACTCGAGTTTTCCTTGGTCGTCTCCTTTACGAGGGATTATGAGACAGGCATGGGTTTTTCTTTAGCTGCTAAAGAATCCTCTTGGTCCTCTATGACAATAATTTCCTCTATCACCTCATCGATCTCCAGATTAACAGCAGTGTGGTCACCGTCTGAGTTCAGGGAGTTTAAGATCTTATCTGATACAGGAAGACTTGCGGCCAGCATTGAAGATAAATAGCAAGTATTAAAGACAAATCCCAGTTTGTCAAGATTTTCCAAAACCAACGTCCGATGTCAGAAAAAACTCCATAATACCGTTTTGGAAAGGGAAACGGGCTAATAAAGGCAAATCATAGCTTTGCTGTGAGGTATGCCCTCAAAATAGGATTTGAGTCCGTTTCAGCCTCAGAAATAGTACTTTTGTATTTTAACAATTTCTTTTTTTCTTTTTGTTTTAATTCTATGAGGAAAGTAATTGCATTAGGATTAGGATCAGGATTTTCCCTACTTGTATAAATACACCCTCAGTTGTAGCCTTCAAGGCATCTCTTATTGTTTAATAAAATTCGAGACTTGCTCTCTCTCTGGTGGATTCCAGTTCCCTGGTGGATTCCAGGTTGTCTTCCCCAAGTTCTGCGCTTGCAAACTTGGTTATCTTTTAGGATTTTAGCGCTTGCTTTAATCTTGTTCTTCCGCACTGTGTTAGGTGGTATCAGAGCAGGCCTTCTCCTGTTCTTTTTCATCTCGGCCATGGCAGACAAACCAACAACCAAAGTGGATATTGAGAGTATGACTGCGGCTTTTACCACGGCTCTCATTAATCTGACCGAGCAGATGGCAGCGTTTACGGCAGCAGTCACGAACAACAACAACAACAACAACGCCACCAACAACAATAACCATGGTCATGGACGACAAGATAGGAGAGAGGAACCATACCGGTTCCTGCGAGGTGGCAACAACGCTGGAAACTCAAGTTCTGAAGAAGAAGAAGTCGAGGAGGAAGAACCGGTAGGCCAAGGCAACCAACAAAGCAATCAAGACTATTGTGTAAAGGCTGATATTCCCTTATTCTACGGAACTATGGGAGTAGAGGAATTTCTAGATTGGCAAATCGACGTTGATCGTTTCTTTGACGTCATGGAGGTTTCTGAACATAAGCAAGTTAAGATGGTGGCAATCTGGTTGAAGAGCACGGTCGCCGTATGGTGGGACCGACATATCCTTCAAAGGCAGCGACAACGGAAAGGACCAGTTCGTACCTGGCGGAGGATGAAGCAACTCATGCTTGAACGATTTCTACCTGAAGATTATGAACAAATCCTCTACAAGATGTACATTGAGTGCGTTCAAGGCAGACAAACGGTGACGGAGTACACAACTAAATTACTCTATTATTCAGAACGTAACGAACTGGGAGAATCGTAGAATCAAAAGGTGGCTCAATACATTAGCAGACTAAAAAGCTCTATACAAGAGAAGATGGGGTTACAAACTGTATGGACTGTGACTGAAGCATCCAGTCTTGCATTGAAGGCCGAATTGATGGAGAAAAGTCCACGTGGTTTCTCATCTTTTAGGAAAACTTCTCTCCAATTCAACTTTGATTCCAATACCAGCAAGGAGAAGAGTACGACCCGAGATCCGATTCTTGGATCCAAGGAGGGAGGCAGTTCTAGCAGAGCACATAAGGGTAAAGCACCTACCCATAAACCAGTAAATCCATATGCCAAACCCTCAGGAGACACACGTTATCGATGTGGTGGAAAGGGACATAGATCTAATGTCTGTCCAACAAGGAGAGTTGCTACTATCTTGAACGACAAAGAAGATGACAAAGACCAAGACGAGTATGCAAATGTCAAGTTTGCATAAGAAGAATCTGAGGAACAACTAAATTTTGTGTTGCAGCAGACCTTATTTGCATCCAAGGAGGAAGGGCAGAACAAAAATCTGTTAAAAACTCATTGTTCTGTCAAAAACAAAGTCTGCAATGTGATTGTTGATAATGGAAGCACTGAAAATCTAGTTTCGCAGAAACTAGTCGACTAAATGCAACTCCCGATGGTCCCCCATGAGAAACCCTATACTCTGGGATGGGTAAGTAGTGGTTCTCAACTTCGAGTTACATTATCCTATAGAGTTCCTATCTCAATCGGGAAGCACTACAAGGAGGAAGTTCTATGTGACGTCCTAGACATGGATGTCTGCCATATCCTACTTGGTAGACCATGGCAGTATGATAATGATATCACATATCGGGGACGGGATAATGTGCTGATGTTCACGTGGAACAAACAAAAAATCGCCATGGCTCATGTATTACACTTTGTTAGGAAGCCATAAGAGAAGAAATCAAGTTTCCTAGTAATGACTCAAGATGACAAGGAAATTGATGAAGATGTGAAAGATTCAGAATGTTTCTATCCAGTAGTAGTCAAAGGGCTTCTAAGTGTGGAGAAGGAACAAGAGACGATTCCAGAAGAAGTGATGGAAGTTCTGAAAGATTTCAAAGAGTTGATTACTGAAGAATTGCCAAACGAATTGCCTCCTATGCGGGATATTCAACATCAAATTGATCTGATTCCTGGTTCAAGTCTGCCAAACCTCCCTCATTACCGCATGAGTCCTAAGGAGAATGAGATTCTAAGAGAGAAAATTGAAGATTTGTTGAAGAAAGGATTCATTCGTGAGAGTATGAGTCCTTGTGCAGTCCCTGTCCTCCTGGTCCCAAAGAAGAACAACCAATGGAGGATGTGCATTGACAGCAGGGCCATCAACAAAATAACCATCAAGTATCGCTTCCCAATTCCTCGATTAGAAGACATGATTGACAAGTTATACGGTGCTAAATTATTCTCAAAGATAGACTTGCGAAGCGGTTATCATCAGATCCAGATCAGACCAGGAGACGAGTGGAAGATGGCTTTCAAGAGCAAGGATGGACTGTTTGAGTGGACGGTGATGCCTTTCGGGTTATCCAACGCTCCTAGCACTTTCATGAGATTAATGAACCAGGTGTTGCAGCCGTTTATTGGTTCGTTTGTGGTGGTCTACTTTGACGATATTCTGATCTATAGCAAGACCAAGAACGATCACCTGGGGCATGTCAGATAAGTGATGCAAGACCTACAAGAAAATTAATTGTACATCAACCTCAAGAAGTGCATATTCAGTACCAACAAATTACTCTTTTTGGGTTTTGTTGTTGGTGAGGATGGGATTCAAGTGGATGAAGAAAATGTGAGAGCAATCAGGGATTGGTCTGCACCTAAATCTGTTACCGAAGTCTGAATCTTTCATGGTCTGGCCACTTTCTACAGGAGATTTATTCAGGATTTCATCACCATCACCACCCCTATTACTGAGTGCTTAAAGAAAGGAAAATTCAAGTGGGGATTTGAACAAGATCAGAGTTTTTCTTTGATTAAAGAAAAACTTTGTACGGCTCCATTATTGGCACTTCTTGATTTTGACAAAGTCTTTCAAGTTGAATGTGATGCCAGCGGAATTGGCATAGGAGCTGTCTTATCTCAAGAGAAGAGACCCGTGGCTTTCTTCAGTGAGAAGTTAAGCGAGGCACGCCAGAAGTGGAGTACCTATGATCAGGAGTTCTACGCTGTCTTTAGGGCTCTCCGTCAATGGGAACATTATTTAGTGCATCGAGAGTTTATCTTATTCACTGACCACCAAGCATTGAAATTCCTCCATAGCCAGAAAGTGATCAATAAGATGCATTCTAGGTGGGTGAGTTACCTTCAAAAGTTTCCTTTTATCATACAACATAAGTCTGAGACACTCAACAAGGTGGCAGATGCATTGAGTCGAAGAGCCTCTCTACTGGTCACCCTCTCTCAAGAGATCATAGGCTTCGAGTGTCTAAGAGATTTGTACAATGAAGATGTTGATTACAAAGAGATATGGGACAAGTGCAACAACAAACACCCTTCTGCAAATTTTCATATCAAAGATGGGTACCTCTTCAAAGAAGATGTGTTGTGCATTCCTTGCTCATCTTTGAGAGAGAAGTTGATTTGAGATCTTCATAGCGGTGGACTTAGCGGACATCTGGGCAGAGACAAGACTATTTCTAGCATGGAGGAAAGATACTACTAGCCACACTTGAGGAGAGACGTCAGCGCCATAGTCAGAAGATGTTATACTTGTCAGGTTTCAAAAGGACAATCCCAAAATACTGGACTTTACATGCCTTTGCCTATTCCTGATGATATTTGGCAAGACTTGACGATGGCCTTTGTGTTGGGATTACCATGTACACAAAGAGGCATGGATTTAGTGTTCATGGTGGTGGACAGGTTTTCCAAGATGACACACTTCATAGCATGCAAGAAAATGGCTGATGCATCTAACATTGCCAAGCTATTCTTTAGGGAGATTGTGCGTCTCCACGGGGTTCCTAAATCAATCACGTCAGATAGGGATACAAAACTTATCAGTCACTTCTGGATTACACTTTGGATATTATTTGGGACCACGCTGAAAAAATGTTCTACTACTCATCCGCAGACTGATGGACAAACTGAAGTAAGAAATAGGACTTTGGGTAACATGATCCGAAGTGTTTGTGGAGACAAGTCGAAGCAGTGGGATTTAGCTTTGCCTCAGATTGAGTTCGCATACAATAGCACTGAGCACTTTGCTACAGGAAGATCCCCATTCTCTGTGGTTTACACTTCAGTTCCAAGTTATGTGGTCGACCTGGTTAAACTCCCCAAGACACATGATACTAGTGCAGCGGCCAAAACTGTGGCAGAGGAGATTGTTGCTATAAAGTAAGATGTCAAAGCTAGGTTGGAAGCTACTGGGAAGAAGAAGAAGTCTGGGGCTGACAAGAAAAGAAGAGTTAAAGTTTTCAAAGAAGGCGATTATGTGATGATGTTTTTGCAAAAAGAGAGGTATCCAGTTGGTACTTACAATAAGTTGCAACCACACAAGTACGGTCCATTCAAAATAACACGAAAGATCAATGACAACGCTTATGTTGTGGCACTTTCTGAAGACATGAACATATTCAACACCTTTAATGTTGATGATATTTGTGAGTGTCATGCAGATGAGACCCTATATCCAGAAGAGAACTCGGGGTCGAGTTCTTATGAGGTGGTGGAGATAGATGTAGGAAGACTTGCGGCCAGCATTGAAGATAAAATAGCAAGTATTAAAGACAAATCCCAGTTTGTCAAGATTTTCCAAAACCAACGTCTGATGTCAGAAAAAACTCCGTAATACCTTTTTGGAAAGGGAAACGGGCCAATAAAGGCAAATCGCAGCTTTGCTGTGAGCTATGCCCTCAAAATGGGATTCGAGTCCGTTTCAGCCTCATAAATAGTACTTTTGTATTTTAACAATTTCTTTTTTTCTTTTTGTTTTAATTCGATGAGGAAAGTAATTGCATCAGGATTAGGATCAGGATTTTCCCTACTTGTATAAATACACCCTTAGTTGTAACCTTCAAGGCATCTCTTATCGTTTAATAAAATTTGAGACTTGCTCTCTCTCTGGTGGATTCCAGTTCCCTGGTGGATTCCGGGTTGTCTTCCCCAAGTTCTGCGCTTGCAAACTTGGTTATCTTTTAGGATTTTAGTGCTTTCTTTAATCTTGTTCTTTCGCACTTCATCATTATCGTTTATATCTTTGAGCACTTCTCTTTTGTCATCGGTCATATTGATCTTCTTATTTTTCCACGTTTTCCCTGAGCTATCCGAGCTAGTGTCTTTTTAGCATCTGTTGTTCTAATTTGATCATCTTCCTGGTTTCTTTGTCCCTCATTCTCAGAGATTGGCTAGGCTTTCGAAGGGATTCCAAGAAGTTTCTGTCGCTTTTCTGTTAGTTTCTTTTGATTCTTTCTGTTTAGTGTGTTGTCTGTGGACAATTGCTTTTTTCCACTGTGTTTGCCAACCAGCTGCATTATTGTCTCCTCTATTATTATTGGATCTGTTGTCTTCTTTTTCTAGATATGTACTACCATTCGCGTTAGATGCCATGGTCTCCACATTGGAAGGACATTGAGTCCAATCATGGCCCATCTTTCTGCATCCTTCACACATTTCTGGAAACGCTTCATACTCGATCTGGTACACCTCATTGTTAATAGTAATGGTATGTATGAGCTGCTTGGTTGTATCCACCTCAATAGCTAGTCTAGCAAACTTGCTTCTGGTTCTGGCCACAGTGTGATAGTATACCTTCACCAAACTTCCCAATGCCATGCCAATATAATCAAACATGGTGGAAACATATAAGTGCAACAGAAGGTTGAGAATCCTGACCCAGGTAGCGAGATATTTGGGTAGTTCTGTTGAGGGATGAAAGGACGGGTGTCATTTCCATATAGCTAGGCACTTACCAAATACATTCCAAGGTCCCCCTGTGAAGGCTATATTGAAGTCTCGCCTATAAGAGAATTGGACGACGTAATGACCAAGGTTCACTTCGAATATATTGAATCTCCCGATCGGATTCCACATCCATTTCAATCTTTCCCTCATTGTCATAATAGTTTAAATGTTATACTAATAAATCTTGCATCTATAATTCTTTTTTAAATACTATTGATGTCATTTTTGAGGGCACTGGAAATGGGAACTTATATATTCTTAAGGAAAACTTAATGTGTCTCGTTATAGGCAAATGTCTCATAGCAAATGATAAAAATAAACTCTTGTGGCATATAAGACTAGGACATATAAACATGAATGTAATCAACAAATTATCCAAACTTGACCTCATTAGATGTCTTACTAAACTCCCTAATGAAAAATGATAAGAATGCAAACCTTGTACAAAGAGAAGGAAACCAAAAACTCAATAAACTCTAAGAACATCATATCCACTACTAGACCTCTAGAACTCATCCATAAGAATCTTTTTGGATCAATGTGAACCCCATTTCTTGGTGGAAACATATATTTATTTTTTATTCTTGATGATTTTTCTAGATCTACTTGGGTCCACTTTATAGTTGTAAAACGTATTACACTTCATCTTTTGTCAGTAGAGCGAGAAACAAGCTTCAAATTAAGACAAGTACCATTCGAAGTAACCATTGTGATTAGTTAAAAAATAATGAACTTGAAATTATTTGTGACCAAGAAGGATATGGAGACTAATTATCCTAAACAAGAACTCCCAACCAAAATGACCTAGTTGAAAGGAGGTATAGATCACTTAAAAAGATGCATAGACTGCTTCTTGAAAATGACACTCCAAACATTGTTTTGGGAAGAAGCAGTGAACAAATCATGTTACATTCAAAATAGATTAGTTATCCATTCCTAGCTATAAGAATACCTCCTATGACATTATGAATATCAATAGTAATAGAGTTAATTACATTTGTACCTTTGGCTACACATGGTATATTGTAAACAAAAAGATGATATAGATACATTTAATGTTGAACCTTCCAAATCATTCTTTTGAATAGACTCCACATCAACTAAGCATATAAGGTTTATAATTAAATTTCTAAAAAAATATGAAGAATCAACTCATGTAAAGTTCATTGAAAATCCCCAAAAGATTATATTGAAGATTTCATATTTCAATTGAGGATCAAACAGTTGAACCAAAACCATCATCTGTAGTAAATCAATATGGATAAAAATGAAAATGTTAATCACCCTACTGAATCAACACCTAATGAATCTACTCCTTGGTTAGTTAAGATCACCCTAATGATTTAATCATTGTAAATCCTAGACAAAAAGTTACGACTAGGTATTCATGTGGGGAACAAGCCAACATGACTTTTATACCTAAATTAGAGCCAAATACCATCACAATGCTCTTGGTGATGACTATTGGATCGTGTCCATGTATAAAAGAACTAAATCAATGTTTTTAAAATGAAATTTGGGATCTAGTTTCCAGATCACCCAACAAACCATAACTAAAACTAAATGGGTCTTTCGAAACAAGCTCAATGAAGTTGGTAATGTAGTTTGTAATAAAGTGCACCCCATGGCCCAAGGATACAATCAACAACAAGTGATGGAACTTGTGCACTACTGGATATACTCAAGTACAAACATGTTTTGACACTAGATAGTCACTGTATTATTAATCTATATTGAATGGATGACAGGAACATATTTTCAATTAATATAACTGAATACGGAGTTTTTTCATACAACAACCCAAATTTTAAGATATAAACATGATGATTAGGTTTATAAATTAATGAAAGCTCTGTATAGTCTAAAACAAGCTCCAAATGACATTACAAGCGTGTCTAATTTTTTTTGCTAAATAATGTTTTCATATTAGAAATGTTGATTGTACACTACAAAATAAGCTTTTTGGACCCTTTGTATTTGTACAAATCTATGTTGATGATACTATTTTTGGATCAAATGATGACACACTAAGCGATGGTTTTGTTAATTTATGAAAAATGAATTTAAAATGATCTTAATGGGGTACTTTTTCTCTAGTTTCTAAATTTAGAAAATGTGGAAGGGAGTTTTATTTACCAAGAAAATACATTAAAAAATGAGTAAATAGATTGTACATGGAAAATTGCATGCCATGTACCACTTATATGGCTACATTTAATAAAATTGATAATAATGGAGAGGGGAAATGTATAGATACCCACTTATATAGAGGAGCCAATTCCACAAAAACCCAACCTCTCTACACTTAAAAGAATTTTAAGATATCTAACTGCAACTATTGGCTATGGTATTTGGTATGCACATAAGGATGATTTTGAATTCTTAGCCTATACGGATACATGTTATGCTGGTTATAGAATTGATTAAACAAGGTACTAGTGAGCATTCTTTATTTTCTCAAACTCCTAGTGTCTTGGTTCAAATAAGCATAAATATATCAAAAATTGAAGTTGTCATGGCTATTAGAAGTTTCTGTGTTAAATTTGAAGCAAATTTTTGAAAAGATTTTCTTGCAGGGTCAACTCCCACATATACATTGTGATATCACTCGTGAAATAAATTTATCGATAAATTATATATTGTACAGTCATGTAAATACATAAAAGAAAACATCATTTTCTATGTGATAACTATGAGAAAAATCAAATTGTGGATAATGAAAATCGATTAGTGGATATATTAACAAACCAATAACCAATACACTAATTATTCTAGTAAATATTGATTTCTAATTGCTAGATTATCATCCTTTGTATATATAATCATGCATATGGCTATATATCTTTCGGTTTACATTATTTTTCTTAGTATTTTATCTCAAATTATTTGTTATTGGAATTTTCTTCTGAAGCCTTATGCTTTTATGTCAAAAGTAGAAGAATATTGTGCATGTCTATGATAAGAGATATGGGACATTATTAGGATTTTTTGAAAAGTAATCATGTCTAAGATTGGATCACAAACTCAAAGGTTGGAGATACTTTCCTCCTCACCACCAAAATGATCTATGAATAATTCTTTGATCATTGTTGATTCCTACATAGCAAATGATCTACCAATCCTAATTTTTTTACCTTTACATATAATAAGATAAGATGAATTTCAAATCCAATTTATTCTAATTATTTTTAAGAAAATAATGTTATAATCATCATTTTTATTTTTCTTAAACAAATTTATCTAGTATATATGCATATTTCACGACATTATTGTTCTATAATTGTTAATAGAACATAAAATTTTGGGAAATAGATAACCTTTTTGTCTAACTATAATTCGACTACGAGGGGTCCGATCCAACACACGCTTAAACTGAGGGAGACCTAGGTTAGTGAAAACAAATAAACACTTTGGCCGTCAACTGTCTCATATTCCAACATTGCGATTGTCAGTCAAACTAACAGTTTGATCAAGGCACCATCAATTATCTTTAAATTGGATGTAAATCTCTCATATCTTTATACCATTCTCTTTATATATTTCCTTCTTCTTAGTAGTCCTAGTCTCCTTCAACCTGCTTTGAGAAAATCACTATTTCCATATCTCCATTCTTATACTAAAAAATTGTTGAGAGTTCTAATGGCCTCTTATACCTCTCTCCCTACCAAGAAGGGACCTTGCAATAAGAAATTTGCTCCCACCTGTGGAGAAGTTCCTGGAGTGAAATTCTTCAACTCCAATGCTACATAATGCTATTGTGATATTGTAGCCACAAGCCCAATCTTCATTCACTCATGGACGTCCACCCCATTGTTGACTCTGACATCAAATATCCCTTTTCATTTTAGATGTTGGATGATGTGATTCAACCAAATAGTCTCTTTAGGTCCAAGAAAGCTATTTGGAAGTTTAGACTAATGTCCAAAAGAAAGATGACAACTCTCTATCTCTCTATCACCCTACTTGGTCCTAGTAATGTCATTAAATTTAGAGAGTATTATCTCATGTCTATTCTTGAAAATGTTCCCAACACCTATTCCCACTATCTTGATTTATGTATATATAATCCTCTTGAAGCATTCTCTACAAATAAAATAACCATTAGCCCTACTATTAGAAATTATATCATAGTAGAAGGGAAATATATGCATGAAACTAGGGGTACACTTATAAGCAGATATCTTATTACTATAGATGAACTCATAAATTTCATGGTTTACCATGAGATTGTTCCTTTAATCCATTGTTGTAGAATTTTGTCAATATATAATATATGCCATTATTGCGAGAATCCCCATTAACTTCGTTAGGATTAGTATGAGCGAAATGATTGATTTTTTAAGAAGACATCCATGTGCTAATTTAGTGTGTTATATCTTCAATCATTTCAAAAACAAATCTCTCTATGAGCTCCACTAAGAGCTTGATCATCATGCAAAAAAGTGAACCAATGGACAATTGAAAATATGGGCTTATGGTCGGGTACAAAAGAGTTATCAAAAAGGTTCCCAAAGAGAAACACTAGGATGAGACAACACGTGACAAATCATATCAAACTCCAATCACTTGTATCCACACAAATTTTTTTTCATACATTCATGGCTTGGTCTATCAAAAGTGGTTGCCATCCTGAGTATAAACACCAAGCCATAATATACTTAAAATATCCTATTGTTTAGATAAATCCATATATACCAAATGAATATCCTAGCATTATTATCCCAATACATTAAAAACCTTCAACCTATCCTACAACTATGCTCAACCTCCACCACGATAGACTTCCACTAATAATTCACTCAAATCTAATATGGCAATCCTCATTTCTATTTTGATAGAGAACACACCTTCTTGTAAGCTTATGTTGTCAATGCTACATGGTTATTCAACTAGGATTGCACCATATATTACTATGACACAAAAAATATGGGTGTTGATCAAAATCGGTATGTCTTATTAAAGACTATTTAACGAGATTTAAATTTTATATTTTATGGTGTTGTATCTTCTTTCTATGAGCATGTTGTTTCATGGTCTGGTTTTCTTTTCAAACAATTATACTATAATATCCTTGAGTTTATGTAATATTATTCTTTTTTCTTAGATCTATATATCTTTCTAGTAAATTTGGGATTTAACACATTATATATCCTTTTGGAGGATGGCCATTATATAAAACTATTTTTTTGAATGACATATATTGTGTGAATGTTTTTTATAACTATTATATTAAGTGCGCATAATATAATGTGGAGTTAGAACATTTGAAATGAACTTATCACAAGGAAAAAAGATTATTTCTATTATATTCCAAAGAGTTGTAAACTGTTGAAAGTCCATATTGATATCTTGTAAACAAATTAGTGTGGATAATCTCAATAGACCTTTTTTTATCTTCTTTAGGTCCATAGAAAGACACAAATATTACTATCTTTCAATTCTTAAGTATCTAGAGCCTAATTTTTATGTTTCAGTATGCGTATAGTTTATAAGAATTCTTAATCAAACTTATAGTCTGACAGAGATGGTGTAATGACCCCGCTTCCTGGTAACCCCCAATTAAGGGAGACCAAGAGGTCAGAGGCATTATCCCAAAATAGGATTAGTGGTTTTGCAAATAATCAATAACAAATAATAAATTTTACAACAACTAAGCTTTAAAATGGAATAAAATTTTTCGTTTCTCATACCTTGCAATATAGGAGTTGAGGGACTTTACCCCATACAACATCTATCTAAAATCCTCCAATATTTATTAAGCTTTATTCCATCATTGTCACTTTAAAGGAATACCCATTTTCTTAATAACCTAAAATGCCGACAAACAAAATGACGGTCAGTATAACGAATTATACTGGTATGTGGGGGAAACAATAATCTTACATTTACTTGTAACAACACATTGCAAGCAATTATGATTTAACAAAACAAACTTTACATTTTAAGCATGACTACTCACTCCTTACATACCCTAGCCTCTGTGATGTCCCTACAATGGACATGGATACTACCTCTCATATGGTAGATCTCAACTAACCCCCATGATCCTACCTTACATGTAGATCAATACATAGGGTCATGGAGTCGTATGGTCCTACCCAAAGGTAGACCAACACATCGACTCGTGATAACCTGATGATCCTACCTTGCTGGTAGACCATGTACTAGGTCATCTGATAACCTAATGATCCTACCTCATGGGTATACCATGTACTAGGTCATCCTTCTCATCATTAACAAAGCTACAGAGGAGGACCATGATCTGAGCTAGTCATGCACATATAATTATGGTGATAGTCATAGTCACTTTATAGTTGCATGAAATAAAAGTTAATCAAGCAATAATTTCAAGCAATCGATAAAACCTCAGGAATCACCATGAAACTAAAGCAATTTAACCATAAGCATAACCACATACCTGCTTTGAAGATCTCAAAGAAGCAGCTTATCCAAATCCAACTTAGATGTCCAAACAAGCAAGACAAGCAACCAATCATGCAAACTTTGATCCTGAAAGCATGTATAATGTCTAATTGTCACAAACATATCCCAAAAAACTCCTTATTGACTTGGGACACCTTTCTATAGTTTCTAGGTCTCATTAGGATTCATTAGGGTTTCTTAGATCAATTTCTCAAACTTTATCTTTTTTATGTAAAAAAACCATAAAATAGTTTTTCTACTCATAAATACCCCTAATTACTTAAATTATTCATTATAAGGGTATTTTATACTCAAATTGGCTTTGGAAAACATATATCTATCTTATTCATGGATTTTTGCAATTAAATCATTAAAAGTCATAATTATCAAAATTAGGGTTTCTGAGCCCATTAATGCATATTCATGTACATGGAACCCTAAATTAAGCCAATTATGTGCAAAGATCATCTTTTTAGACTTGATTCTCTCTATTATCAACAACATGTTAATATTGGATTAAATTATCCAAAGAAAATCATTAAATCCAACTATCATCAAATCTAAGGGTTTTTCATTAATTAAATCATTAAAGATGATAACTTTATGTACTTTTCCAATTTAAAGCGTATTTAGGCCTAAACTATATTTTTAGTGCATTCCTTGAATTTTTCTTATGAATTTTCATATATAACTTATCTCCATCGGATATGCCAATCATTAGTTATGATTATTTCAAGATTAAATTACCTTTACACCAATGAAATCGACCCCCTATTCCTTTTCCACGCGAGCAAATCTCCGAGTCAGGGTGGAAAGTCACCTCTGCCCCGCACCCTAGGATTTTAAGCCCCACAAGCCTGAGGGTAAAAAGGTAATTAACCTCTTCATCTCCTTCCTTCACCAGTTCACGATTCTGCCTACTCCTGCTTCATGCCACAGAGTCAACCGAAAGGTTGACTTGGAGCTGTAGGGCTCCGACGAGGCCATCGAAGGTGCCATCAGCTCCCATAGGCATGGTCGAACTCACCTGCAGCCTCAGGTACGCCGGAGAGGCGAGAACAGGAGGAAGAGAGTAGATCTAGGTTGCGGCGATTTAAGGAAGAACCAGAGAAAATATGGAGGGCAAGATCAGATTGATGATGGAAAAGGCTCCCCTTTGGTGCGATAGATTCCGTACGAGTCTTCCCCTTACAGAGGGGGATTCCTAGCCCTTTATATAGGAAAATAGGGTGACTGTCAGTCTCCCATGGAGTCTAGGCCCCGACAGTCATTGGGCAAAGTCCCAATCATGCATGGAAATGAATCATCCGGTATAAACTCTCGAAGACGAAAATCAACTTCTCAGGATTCCTTATGCATCAGGGAGTGGGTGGAATTAAATTGATCTCACAGTTTACTATTTGCGGCCTTCCTCTTTTGGCTCAGGGTAGAAGATGATCTGTACATCGTTGGATCTCAGATCCACGGTCCGCATCGCATACGCCCAAAAACAGTCCCATTGAGGTTGTGACATTTTAATGTATTTCCTTTTCCCTTTCCACTTTAGGATATTTTGTAAAACTCATAACTCTCAAACCGATTATCTGATTAATACCAAATTTTAAAATAAAGTCCTTGATGACTTTATCTACTTGTGTGACAAGTTTGGGACTCAAACTCGAAAGTATGAGATACTTTTCTTCATAAGCAAGTTATCACTTATTAAGGTATATTTTAATGCATATATTCTCTCTCCTATTCTTTTATATTCATTATTTGGATTCGTTTACCATTAGAAATCATGTGGACTCAAAATCTCATCCATGATGATTCCATTATCCATATCTCCACATATTTCTTTATATTTTCATCATTATCTCAAATTTCCTTCTTAAAAATGCAATATGTGATTTCATCTTTTCTTTTAATCATATTGGAGTCATTAACATCTTATGATCCAAAAAATCACATGCTCAAAGTAAATATTGCAAAGGGAATCCATTCAATACATATAATTCATACAATTCCCATAATCATACATTTATTGGGGAAATTGCATTTCCAATCATATAAACCCAAAAAAATTGGGGTTGTAACAGATGGGCTCAATTAATCTCTTAGTTTGACCACAAAAAATTTGACCAAACTCTAGCTCAATCAAAAAGTAGTAAAAAGTGAATAATATTATTTTTCTAGCTATTGTGTTGAACCAATGCACTTTCTCTACAACTATGGACGAAGTACAATTTGACTAAAGTACATCTTCATCGAATACAGTTGGACTGAGAGTTTAATGAACCCCTCTCCCTGTTATTGCCAATAAAGGCAAACCAAGAGGGAAAGGGCTATTATCATAATTTTAGGATCAAGGTTTAGTAATTAACCAATAATAATCATTTGAATGGATAAGAGTTTAATAACAATATGAAGATAGATTCTCCTCTAAGGAGTTACATGGAAAGGGAAAACTAAGGTTTGCAACATGAAATAAATCTACTGTCTATAATCTTCCAATGGACTTTAAGCATCTTTCTTTTGGTGCCTTCTTATTTGGTGTCAATCTTTTTAGATTAATTATAGTTTAACCTAAAACAACATGAAACAAAACATAGTCAGCATATCAAAATATACTAAGTACGTGGGGGAAATAAAATATTTGCATCTAGGTGTTACAAAATAAACAACCATGGCAACATATATTATTACATATTCAAACTTGCAATTTTCTCTTATAACTTCTCAACCCTATTTTACTTAGTCTATGGGAATATCCTCTCATGGGGTTTGTCGCTACAGTGTACTTGAGCCACCTTCCCAATCATGGGATTGGTGCTATGTTGGCCTTCCCAATCATGGTCTTGACCTATTGTGACCTTCCCAATCATGGGCTTGATCATAGTCATCTCAAAGACTTTATTTCCATATCCAAACCTCTAGAGATAGTATGAGGGGTTCAAGCATGTTATATTTATATAATATTTATATAATCTGATACTCATATGTGACTTATAGATTGTAGAAGTAAATAAACAACCAAAAATTTAATTGCACCCCATTTGAGAAAACTCAGAAAACCACAGAAGTCGATAGCGAGTCTTCATAGGTATAACCACATACCTTTGCTCAGAGATGACTTAATGTCCAAGACATGAGAGCAGATACAACTGATCAAGCAATCACCCTATAATTAATGCATAACACCCAAGTATTATTATTGATGATATACTTGGGCTCTAAGTTAGGGTTTTGGGGTCAAATCAGGGTTTTGTTAGGGTTAGGCTTCCCAAAGCCTAATTATCATATTTTGAGGCTTTACGTCTTAGAAATCCCTAATTTTGGAAACATGTGAATCCTATAAACTAAATTAGATCCAAGATACTCTTTTTATCCAAAAATATTAGACTTTACTCATAAAACTAAATAATCAAGATTTACTCATCAATTTCATCAATCTTACAAAATTAGGGTTTATATGTATTGAATTACATTAAAGATTGTATCTTTAAGTACTTTTGGTATTTGAGTGGGAATTAGACCATGAAACTAATTTTATTGGATTCATTATTTTTTTGATAATATATATACCTTTTCTATATCTGGATCTACCTATGATTTTTTAGAATTATTATTAATTAAATCTCTTATGACCAATAAGTGTCTACCACCTAGGCGGATGATTGGGTCAAGGGACACACCTCAGGGCCACAGTCAAGCCAACCGGATTGCACTAAGATGGCGTCCTATGTCCACATGGCTTAGTGAAAAAGAAAGGTGAAAAGTCAAGAAAACCCCTTACCTCGCAATAGTGGACGTGGGGGCAAAGAAGACCTTTCGCCCTGGGTAATCGTCTACCTTTGTCTCATGAGAAACTCCCTTGCATGAGTCTGGCTCTGAGTTCCTGACTTCCTGATTAAAAAGAAAAGATACCTCCTTATTTGTTGCACCTTGTTGGACTCAACTACGGTCTTCAATTGCTCAGAGGTGGTCGGGGCAGAGATAACAAAGAGATGCTTCTCTCTATATGGTGTAGATAGGAAATGAGAGGGAAGGACAGAGAAGGCGATCAAATTAAGAGTAGGGGGATAGTCTTCTAGTCATGCCTAGTCTCAGGAAAGGTGTACTGGCCTCATAGGGGATTTCCATCCCTTTATATAAAAGTACAAAGAAGTAGTATTGGATATAAACCAAATATTCATCTAGCAAACAAAAGATTTACCAAACCATTTGTTAAGACAACTACTCATGCAAAATCCGTAATTCTTTGTCTCCCTACAATCGTTTTGGTCATGTTGTATACCATTGCTACTACAAGAAATGTGATCTCATGAAGCCTATTTGGATTCCAAAATATTCCTCTCCAGTTTGAATAGTATATTCTTGACATAAAAGTGGTGATTCAATCCTAATGATACATACATCATTTTCGCAACTTTGATGTTCGATGTATACTTGTATCTATGAATATTCTTATGTTTACTACATAATTAAGTGAAAATTCAAATGTCTAAATTGTTCTTATGTGACAATAATTCAGTCGGTCAAATACACATTTCAACCAATCTGATATCAATCGAACTCAAAGTTCAAGAGATATGGTTTCTGGAAATGATCAAGAACACTTTTCAAAAGATAATCTATTATATATGTTTTAAGATTCATTTCACATATCTTATAATGATTCTTCAATGAAAAAAATTGACATACTATGTTTAATATGAAATATTATCATCCTAACCATAACAGCCCTATACATGGGTACCAAAATTTAAATTTGTAGGATTGGATAATTGATAGTAGATGCACCACACAAATAACTAAAAATAGAAAGAAACAGAAGATATTAAAAAAGAAGAAAGGAGGAACAATAACATCTGATGAAAATGGAAAAGCAAAAGTTTTTGGTATCATAAGTATCATCAACAATCTATTCATTAAAATTGTTTTACTAGTGTATGGCTTGAATCAGAGCCTTATTAGTGTCATTCAACTATGTGATAATATTTTGAATGTTATATTAATAAATCTTGCATATATAACTATTTTTTAATTACTATTGATGTCATTTATGAGGGTATTGGAAATGGGAACTTATATATTCTTAAAGAAAACTTAACGAGTCTCGTCATAGGAAAATGTCTCACAGAAAATGATGAAAATAAACTATTGTGGGATATAAGTTTAGGACATATAAACATGATTATGATCAATAAATTACCCAAACTTGACCTGATTAGATGTCTTAATAAAAAACCTATTGAAAAATGAGAAGAATGCAAACCTTATACAAAGAGAAGGAAACCAAAAAGTCATTCAACTCTAAGAATATCATATACACTACCAGACATCTAAAACTCATCTTGTTACAACCCCAGTTTTGGGTTCATTTGGTGGGAAATGTGATTTCTCATATTAAAGATATTTGAACAAATAAAGATATGATTTGTTTTGAATAAATGGATTTCGTTTACAATAGCCTTGATGATTGTTTTGTGGGCTTTATTGGCTATTGGGCCCAATAACAAGGAAAATACAAAAGAACTCCATTATTAATAAGAAATGGAGAAAAGAAAGATGTAGAAACCTCTAGAAGGCAAAAGAACTTAATCCAAAGGTGGATTTCGTGCCACATGGGTTCCTTGGGTCCCGAGGAGTCCAAAGATGCTATATAATGTAAAAAGAAAAGAAAAGATCAATTAAGTATTTCTTTATTAAGGAAGAAATTGAAAACAATGAAATATATGGGAAATAAGTGAAAAGAGGTATAATTGAGTTATCCTTGGTGGAATTTCGTAACCAAAGGATTCCTAATGATAAAAGGAATACCAATGAGGAAAATAAAAGATAAATAAAGAGAAATTCTCAAAAAGAGATATTTTAATAAGGAATAAATAAGATAATGTGAAGTAGTGGAAATATATGCATCTAGAAGGATAATAAGTATCCTTAATGAGGAATTTCGAAATCTTAGAGTTTCTTGGGGTCCAAGGAACCCCAATGGAGAAAATGAAAGAGAAAATACCAATAATAGAAAATAAGAAGATAATATGATGATTAATGAATAAATTTTGTGTTATTATTAAAAAGGTGGTATTTTCTATTAAAAGAAAACATGATTTCCGTGGCCAATGAATTAAAAGGAAAGAATAAAGAGAGTAAGGGAGAGGATTTTCGTATTCCTAAATATCCAAATAATAAAGAATATCAAAAGATAATAAAGAGAGAGAAACTTGTTTATTAATGAAGGAATAAAATTCCTATTAGGAATAGGCTTTGTTCCTTCGTGGGCAACCATGTTGGGGCATGACTACCCTCCTCTATAAAAGGGTATACCCCTTAGACGAGCCCAAGAAGTTCCCATGCATCTCTCTCTCCTCTCTGTCTTCTTTTTCGTGAAAACCCTAGTCTTGGAGGGTAGAGCAACCCTAGAGCAAACCAGGGGCTGAGGAGTCGTCATGTTGGAGGCGGGAAGCTTCCACGACAACCCTGAATAGATCGTCTACCAACCCAACACCTCTAACACCGCACAACTCCTGTCATAGGTCTGCAAACTGTAGTAAACACGGCAGCAACTGCGGGCCTTTTTGCGCTTGAGAATGGACATATCGATCATGTCTAGGGGGTGCCTTGCGTGCGCCAAGGAGCAGCGAGGCTGGGGCGGCCATGGGCGGTGACGCTCGGGCCGTAGGGGAGGAGCAGGAGCCACGCCATGGTGTCTAGGGTGACTGCTGGGTGCCATCAAGAGTGTGAAGACGATCATTGTGCTTTAGACAGATATGTCCCTTAGCGGGCTGAAGAAGATACAACTTAACTGAGGGCAAGAAGGACTTTTCGAAATGTTTTCAATTGAACAACGTTGCATGAGATAGAGGCTATGTGGCGCCTCCCTATTGGTCCAAAAAGGTAAACCTTGAAAAATGCATAACTAAATGTTGGTAACTCCGATGATAGCAAATAAAAAATGCATTTTGCTCAGAAAAACAAGAGGAATTCAATAAAAATATATTTGAAGGCGAATTCCTCTTACAATATGAAAAGTAGTGTAAGTTATTAACTTTAATGTATTAAAGATTAAGAAACCCTATTTGGAGATGATTTATGTATTTAGTAGGGTTTAATGGATGATTGAATTTGACATTAACTTGTTAATTGTAAAAAGGTACATTAAACACAAAAAGGATGAACTTTGCATGTAATTGGTTAATTTAGAGTTTCATGTGCATAAATATGCTTTAATGGGCCTTGAAACCCTAATAATGGTAATTATGACTCTTAATAGCTTTAATTGTTCAAAATCATGATTAAAGTCGAAATATGATAATTCTAAGCTATTTTGAGTATAAAAGCTTCTAATTGTGAATAAATACCCTTAATGTAGTAATTAGGGTTTTCTAATGAATAAAAAGGTATAATTAATGACGAATAGAGCTCATATGTGATGTAGATTATAATGAACTATGAATTGATGATAAATGAGCATAATGATCTTGTCATGGATTAAAAGGATAAAAACAATAGCTTTAATGTAAAATAAGTTTAATGGACTTAATTGATGGATAATTATGCTTTTTCTGATATCGGGGTTATATGTTGTTTAAAGATAACCTTAATCTCTTTCATGAAGAACAAATGAGATAAATATGGTTTGTGAGTAATTGTATAAAAATTAGGGTTTAGAATAGTAAAAGGTAAAGGAAAACCCTAATTGCAATGGAAACCCTAAAAGTGGACTAGAAACCCTAGGAAGCGAGCTAAGTTTGATAGATCTTGATGATATGAGTAATAAAAAGAAAATTGTATGATTATTTCAGGATCTTGTTATGAGTGCTTACTTGCTTGGATTTCTTACTTGCTTGGATTATTCTGTCTCAAATCAGTCTGACAGGTATGTGGTTACGCTTATGAATAATCGCTTAAGTTTCACGATGATTTCTACACATTTTTATCGGTTGCTTGAAAATAATTGATTGGATGACTTTCATTTCATGCAACTATAATGTGACTATGATTATCACCATAAATGTGCAAACATGATTGACTCAGATCCTGGTCCTCCTCTGTGGCTTTGTAAAGGCTAAAAAGGGTAACCCAGAGCAAGGTCTAGGCTATCATGAGTTAGAAATTGGGCTACCCACATGTAGTGCCATGAGACTCTTTAGCACACCATGAGTTAAGGAGTGGGCTACCTACGGGTAGTGCCTTGTGACTCAATCCTAGAAACTGATTCACCTGTTAGGTGGGATCATGAGGGGTTTAATGGGGATCTACCATAAGGAAGATAGCATCCAGGTCCACTACAGGGACAACGCAGAGGCTAGGGTATGTAAGGATTGAGCAGTTATGTGAAAAATGTAAAGTTGTTTGTTTAAAATCATAATTGGCTGCAATATTTTGTTATCATAGTTGCACGATTATTGTTTCCTCCACATACCAACTTTATGCTGACTGACATTTTGTTTGTCGGCGTTTTAGGTACAAGTGAAAAGAAAAAATAGTAAAGTGGCATATGTGGAATTAAATGTGAATCAAAGTTCAAAGGAAGATTAGTTAGAATAGACTCCATGTGGATAGAAGTAGATATCCAAGTTTTTGAAAAATGTATGCAAAGTTAAATTTTATTACAAAGTTTCAGTTTAGTTAGTAGAATTTGATAATTATAATTGATTATTTGTCAAACCTTTGATCCAGAAATTGGGATAACGACTCTGATCTCTTGGTCTCCCTTAATTGGGGGTTACTGGGAGGCGGGGTCGTTACATTTGGTATCAGAGCCTGGGTTCCTCATTTAATCTTTAATAATTATTAAATTTTAGAAACTTTGTAGAACCCAAGGGAGTTATTAGAGGAATTTCCGAAACACAAAGGTGTCTAGAAAATGATCACATCCGGGGGATGGCAAGATTTTCCTCTGCACCGCTAGTCAGAATATGAGGACTCCCGGATTAGTGTGACTGCCTGGCCAATGTCTCAGGATTTGACTCAAAATAAGATACCTTTAGGACTCTCTCATCTTGTTCATCCCTTCTCAACTCAAATGATGTTAAGGATTATAAGGATTAGGGTTTTCTCTCTCTTTTTCTCACCCTCTTGAGGTATGGGTAAAGTTGATAAGGTTTAAGGAATCCTCCACCAAATTAATAAAAAGCATGTAAATAAGATGTCATGGACATAAGCTTAATAGATTAAGCGTAAAGGAATAGATACATGCTTAGGTCGTATGACATAAGTTGTCATGCCCTCAGGAGAGACCTGAGGCTAGACCTTCTTATCAGGAGGATAAGTAATGATAGTTCGTCTTGGAGGTAGAGATCTCCATTACAAGTAGAGACCTGACACATCCTCTGAGGATGGTGTTAACCCTAACCCTAAGTGAGGGTTAGAGAGAGAGCTGACATGATGAGTTAGATGTCTTAGTAGACCATGTGTTTGGATGGACATGCCTTGGATGTCATATGAGCCATGAGAGGTTGGATGACCGAGTACCTTTGGCGACCCAACCCTGGGAAGGGTCGTGCATGTTAGAGAGAAGGATAGCTCCTTCTTTGATGAGGTTAGAGAAGAACCTATGGAAACCCCATGAGCTAATATGAGCATGGCATAGTAGGCACCCATAATACGTCTATAGTGCAAGCAGTGGGTTGAAATCCTGGCCAAGGGAATATGTTGGATATCTGATGAGATAAGCTTAAAGGGCTAGTGATAACCTTGAGCAAACATAAGTTTGAACATAAGTATCACCCATGTAGGGGTATGTTTGTGAGCTTGATCCACCTTCATGGAGAGCGGACCTCTAGTTGTGAGGTTGTTTATAGGATTAGCTCTAGAGAGAGAGAGCAGGGACCATACAAGAAGGTCGGAAGCCTAGACTCTGAGATATGAGGAAAAGTATGGAGTTGAGGGTGATGCGACTTAAATGGATGATAGGGGTTGCCTCATGCATGATCCCTGGAGGCTGATGATGTCTAGGTTGCCATGAGAGGAACCAAACCCTAGAGAGAGGATGAGTCTACAGGTACCTCTGTGCCTATGGTATAGATGAGAAGAAGAGTTCCTTAGACCTAGAGAGGTTTAGTAATAGGTTGTGAGGCCTTGTACCTTGTTGATTGTCCTTGAGGGGGGACTCAACTCTGAAGTGTTGCTTGAGAAGAAGGATGACAGGAAGTGTACGTCATACCTTGTACATGCTTGGTTTGGGGTTAAGAGGTGAAGCAGAAAGTTTGACATCAGAGAAGTGAACCTAGGGTTCCTAGGCCTATAAGTGGAAAAGCGGTGTACCTGATGATCATGATGAGATTTGAGTTTTTATAGATGCGAGCATGGTACTTCTTATGTTGAGAAGAAAGGAAAACCCCTTATGTTTATGGTATGTTTGGCAAACCCCTCCCAGCCAAGTTGATGACATGAGAAGGTACGATCTTGATCTAATGTTGAGGAATGAGAACCTGTATGACCTAGCCTGGTTTAGTAGGTGGTCTGCTTGTGCCTTAATAGCTTGCTAGGGTTAAGCATGCTTATGTTGATGTAAACCCTAAGGACATTTGTGACCTTGCTGTCAAGAGTTGTAGTTTTCTTCCACCCTGGGAGAGGGACCCTTTGGTAGGGTGTATACCATTTTTGTGGGTTTTGAGGAAACTCATAAGATCTTGAGAAGCTAAGTGAAGATTACATGGTATGAGAATGAACCTACAGACCCATAGATAACCATCTCTAAGTGCATGTGGTTGTGTTACCATGGAGATAACCGGTATGGGGCCTAGCCAAGGTAGGCAGGCTGCCATGACCCCTATGAAAGGATGAAAGTCAGCCCATGAATGAAGAGAGAGAGATGATGAAGGCTTGGGTAAGGTTCTAAGTTGGACATGTACTATAATGGAATCCTAAGTCTATCCTAGGGTTAGGTAGGGATAAGATCGATGGAAGTAGGAGTTGCCTAATTCCCTAGTTGCACATGACCATAGGGTCGGGAGGTAACAACTATGATTGGCCGAGGGCCATGGGTTAGGAGATTGATCACCTTCATGAACTCATGAGACCCAAAGGACAGATGAGTATGGCACTCTCTGGATGCATGAGGGAAGAGGGATGACCCCAAAAGTGTCGGCACCCTATAGACCTAGATGAGTTGACAAAGGATTGTGTGTGGACCCAAGTAGGTTCTAGACCAATTTTCCATAAAAGTAACTTTGATATCGAGAATGATGTTGAGACATAAGATGCACATTTCAACTAAGATTTAAAGGTGTACTGGCAGGGTGGGATGTACCATCTCTACTTTTGGTACATGAAGAACTTTGTATTTGGACTGCAGCCAAATGCTTATTTCCTCTTGTTATGGGAGTGAGAGATAGGACAATACACATGCCATACACCAAGGATAAAGATGATGTGAGTTGGAACGTTGCTATGAGGTATGAGGATAGAAATAATAACATGCCCTTATGGAGTGAATGATACATGGATGGTTTGAGAGGTTGAGTTTGAAAAACCAAGAGGATAAGCTGAGAGTTTTCTTGATGAAGATAGACCTAGAGCTGAGATGAGATATTAATTGGAATACACAGAGGCGTAAGTCTTCAACATTACCTAACACCTAAGGATGAGAAGTGGTAGTGGATGCTCTGGATAAGATGAAGCTGCCTAGTTTAAATGGAGACTAGAAGAGGTTGTTAGGTTAAACTTCAGTTGGAAAAGAGATAAGTTTGGCTAACACTCAGATGTAACAATAACAATTGATCAAGTTAATGGTTGTTTGGTTAGCCAGCTTGGTCCTTGCACTACTACAGAAACAACATTCAACGTCACTTTTAGGGGCGTCGATTTTTTAGTATAACTGACGCTGTTAACATTAAACGTCAGTTAATAAGGACATCCGACGTCTATATTTGAAGACCATCCAGACACGGGTATCACTTTTCATTCAGTGTCGGTTGAAGAAACGAAACTGACGCCTAAAGTAGCCCGCAAAATCCAATTTTTTTGAGCAAAAAAAAATTGCGCCAAAGTATTAGATACAACGTCGGTGTTTTACCTAATAACCGACGCTGAATGAAGATAAAATTTGTGCCAAAAGTTGCAATATGGGTGTCGGTTTTCTTAGCATAACCGACGTGATAAAGGTGCGCACATTGTCCCCGCCAAAAAAATTAGGGTAAAATGAATGTCCAATTGACGTCGGTTGTCTTTGGATAACCGACGCTTAATAATAAAGGTGTCAGTTGTTATGGATAACTGATGCCTTTTAGTAACTTAATAGCCCCCACGCATAATGGACTCTTCCCCTTTCTTCTGTTTCATCGATCGATTTTGCTCTGGTTCCCTACTGCTGTTGCATCACCTGCCGCCTGCCTCCGCACCGCCGCCTACTGCTGCTGCAGCTGCTCGCCACCGCCGCCGCCTGCCTCTCCTTCTCTGCTCGCCGCCGGTGCCTCTATTGCCGCTTCTCTCCTCACCGACGGTCTCCTTCTCCTCCTTCTTCCAGCGCCTCTACTGCCCTGCTCTCCTCACCGATTTCCTAAAGGTACCTACTCCCGCTCTTCTTCCTCCACCCTCAAGCAGGTACCCTGCTCCGCGTGGGATTTCACAACATGCACCAGCACTAGCGACCGTGTGGGCTGGTCCTCCACCTCTTCTTCTTCCTCCTGCTCCCTCTCCTTACCAAATGGATAAAAGCAAGGCCATGACTGTGTGGACTGGCCATGGCCGTGGCTGTGTTGGTCTACCATGGTCATGATGGCCACCTAATCTAACTTAGGATGTAAGTGTATAATGTGTATTTGGTTTTCAAGAAAATTCCGGTAGAATTTCCCCGTTTGTTCTCTAAGTACATATGTACTTGGGGAACAATGGAGAAATGTTGCTGAAATTTTCTTGAAAACCCAATACACATTATACACTTACTAGTGAGATTAGGTGTTCAAGAATGGGATAGGTGGTACACATTTATTATATATAAGAATGACAACACATGTATTTGTTGGCCTAGAAACTCGTCCAAGATTTACTCATTAGGAGTAAATATTGGATAGTCCCCGGTTTGGGACTGTTCTTGAACACCTAATCTCACTTAGGATGTAAGTGTATAATGTGTATTGGGTTTTCAAGAAAATTTTGGCAGCATTTCCCCATTTGTTCTCTAAGTACATATGTACTTGGAGAACAGCGGGGAAATGCTGCCGAAATTTTCTTGAAAACCCAATACACATTATACACTTACTAGTGAGATTAGGTGTTCAAGAATGGGATAGGTGGTACACATTTATTTTATATAAGAATGACAACACATGTATTTGTTGGCCTAAAGTTTTAACCATGAAAAAACTCTAATTTGTTAACCCTAGATCCTAATTTTGTTGTAATATATACTTGTTTTATCTTTGATCATAGAATGGATAGATCATGGATGCCCATTCGCAATCGTTGCACCCGAGAGTTTATATCTGGTCTTGACCAGTTTATTAGATTTTCCGAGGAACATAGGAAACAACCTGGAGATAGGTTCTACTTTCCATGTAGGCATTGTAGTAACAACTTGAAAGTCAGCATTGGTGACGAAATCAAAAGTCATGACATGAGCAACGGGATTATACAAGGCTAGACAGAATGGCACTGACATGGAGAGATTTTAAATCCAAAACCAGTGGATGTCGATAGCAGTGGTTGTGTGGAAGAAGAAATTGCCTCCGATGACGTAGATGTGAATGAACCAGTTCTAGTAGACATCGTTGATGCGATGCTGGATAGTTGTGGGGTAGAGCACACCGATCCACCTCCCATTTTTAGAAACATTGTGCATGATGCTGATATATCATTATACACAGGTTGTACTAAGTTTACGAAGCTTAGCACTGTGTTGAGATTGTATAAGCTGAAAGCTAACAATAGATGGAGCGACAAAAGCTTCACGTCATTGTTGTCTTTGTTGAAAGAAATACTTCCTGAAGGAAATGAGTTGCCAATCTCAACATACCAGGTAAAGAAATTGTTGTTCCCAATGGGAATGGATGCCAAGAAGATACACGCATGCCTAAATGATTGTGCATTATTTCAAAAGGACTATGTGGATTTAAAAGATTGTCCAAAATGTGGTGTGTCACGATATAAATTGACGACTTTGGGGGAGTCCAAAACTGGTTCTCCTGCCAAGGTGATGTTGTATCTACCTATAATATCACAGTTTCAACTCTTGTTTGCCAATCTGATAGATGCGAAGAATTTGAGGTGGCATGCAGATGTTAAGAAAAATAATGATGGGATCCTACGACATGCGTCTGATTCCCCACAGTGGAAGAAGATTGATCTATTGTACCCTGAATTTGGTGAAGAAGTCAGGAATCTAAGACTTGGTCTTTGTACAGATGGGATGAATCTGTACGGGACATTGAGCAACCAACATAGCACTTGGCCAGTCATGCTTATTATATACAATCTTCCTCCTGGGCTGTGTATGAAAAATAAGTACGTAATGTCGTCGTTGTTGATATCGGGCCCTAAACAACCTGGAAATGATATCGATGTTTATCTTGAACCTCTAATTGATGACTTAAAGAAACTCTGGGGTGAAGGTGTGATGACCTATGATGCTTCACGAAGAGAGACATTTCATTTGCATGCTATGTTGTTTTGTACTATTAATGACTTTCCAGCATATGGGAATTTGTCTGGATATAGTGTCAAAGGAGCTAAAGCGTGTCCTATATGTGAAGAGAACACTGATTCAATAAGACTAAAACATGGCGGTAAGACTGTATATCTCGGTCATTGAAGGTTTCTTACAAAATTCCATCCATATCGTAGGAAGCGCAAAACATTCAATGGATTGAATGAGGAACGGAGTGCACCTAAACCTATACCAGGGGAGGTTGTTTATGAAAGAGTAAAAGACTTTGTCAATGAATTTGTTCAGAGATCACAATGTACTATGGACACACAGAGTGACAAATCTTTATTCAAGAAGAAGTCAATATTTTGGGATCTTCCTTATTGGAGTTCTTTGACAGTCAGGCATTGTATCGATGGCATGCACGTTGAGAAAAATGTCTGTGATAGTGTCATTGGTACTTTGTTGAATATACCAGGTAAGACTAAAGATGGGGTAAAATCTAGACTGGACCTACGTGAAATGGGAATAAGGTCAGAATTAATAGAATTACGTGAAATGGGAAATCAAAGAACATACTTACCTCCCGCTTGTTACACATTGTCTAGAAAGGAGAAGAAAGCTTTTTGTGAATGTTTGGTAAATGTTAAGGTGCCACAAGGTTACTCATCCAACATATGTAGATTGGTATCAATGAAAGATCTGAAGTTGATAGGTCTTAAATCTCATGATTGTCACACTCTAATGTAACAAATATTGCCAGTGGCAATTTGATCTATATTGTCGAAGCATGTAAGGTTTGCAATCACCAGACTTTATTTCTTTTTCAACAGTCTGTGCAAAAACGTTATTGACCATGATACTATTGATAATTTGCAAAGAGAAGTGGTTGTTACCCTATGTTAGCTTGAGATGTATTTTCCTCCGTCGTTCTTTGATATCATGGTGAGCGTTTTTAAAAGTGATGCTCGAAACCGTTATCGGCCTGAAGGGAGTATTATTGAGGGTTATGTGGGGAGAGAGGTTATGGATTTTTGCAATGACTTTCTCAGTGGTAATGACACTCCTGGTAATGACAAGAATATTAAGGAGCAATTTGGCAAAGGAATTTTGGGATCACAGATGAAAGTAATCAGCCGTGAGCAGTTGGAATAAGGTCACTTGTATATTTTACACAACATGGACGAAGTGAGTGTTTATATCGAGGAACATACCAATTTCATAAAGAGACAATATCCTCGAGCCAACTATCTCAAACAAGACATTTATTAAGTGGTTTGAAGATAAAGTCTTACACCAACTATCTCAAACACCAGATGATATAACTGAAACTATCAAATGTCTCGCCTTTAAACCAAAATTGAATGTTATATCTTATGAAGGGCATGGCATTAATGGATTCACATATTACACAAAGCGCCAATATGATAAGAGTGTCATCCAAAATAGTGGGGTCACCCTTCAAGAGTCGACTATGTTTTTTGCAAGTGCAAAGGATAAGTTTCCACGTGAAGGTAAAATGTCATATTACGGTGTCACTGAAGACATATGGGAGTTTGACTACATAGATTTCACAACTCCTCTCTTCAAATGTAATTGGGTTGATAACACCAAAGGAGTTATAGTGGATGAATTGGGTTTCACTTTAGTGAACTTTGAAAAGATTGGCGAGAAGGGTGAACCATTCATATTGGCATCACAGGCAAAATAAGTATTTTATATCGATGATCCTGCAAATGATAAATGGTCGGTTGTTCTTCATGGTAAAAGATAGTTCATTGAAGATCCTATAGATGAAGAACAGTACTATGATAAGTATGATGACTCCAGTCCATTCTCAGTTGGGTTGCTAACACTAGAAAATATTGAAGCTAATGATGATTTGTATGTGTGCGGAGATCACAATGAAGAAATGTTAATTGATAAAAAATCGCAATATTAGAGGCATGCTTATATTTTTTTATATGTTTTATTTTTCTGAATATGAACTTTACAATGTGAATTACTTTACAATGTGAATGTGAACTTTACAATGTGAATTTTACAATGTGAATTACCTTACAATGTGAAATTTGCAATGTGAATTACTTTATAATGTGATGTGAACTTTACAATGTGAGCTTTACAATGTGAATTATTTTACAATGTGAACTTTACAATGTGAATGTGAACTTTCAGATGGCTGAGCATTCTCCTGATGACTGTGTTGATGATTACCGTGAGGGTGACAACATCAATGCATCACCTCATAATGTAATTTTTAAAAATATATCATATATTTATATCTATATGTCCATTTATAGTTATATCATGTAAGTGTGTTTGTTTTGTCAAATTTTAGGTTGATGATGCACATGTACCCTCTGAAGCACTTGAGGCACTTGATGAGCAACACCAAAAAGTTGACAAGAGAAGGGGTATCACTATGATGAAGAAGTTAATAGCGCAAAGGGGCAATGGACCCAAACTTGTTGTGGATTTTAATAATGCAGGAAATGCAATTGGAGTGAATCACAATTTGTTTGTTTCATATCTTGGGTATGTTACTCGTAGCCATTGCGGTTGTAAGATAGATTCTTGGTATAAAGTTCCTAAGGGTAAGAAAGACATAATATGGAAGGATTTATGTGTGAGTTATTATTAATTTGCAATTCTATTTTGTAGATTACTAATTTTTTGGATACTAGTTAATAGCAATTCTATTTTGTAGAGTATATTTGAATTGGATGAAAAGCTCCATCGTAAATGTGTGATGCAATGCTGTGGGAGAGTCTTAAGGAACTATAGGACAAATATCACCCAAGAATACATAAAATAAGGTGACAAGAGGAATAAGACAACCACTGAATAGTGGAACTTCCTGGACCCAGAAGAATAGGACGCATTTGTTGCTTCAAGACAAACTGATAAATTCAAGGTATTAGGCATCACTCCCAATTTAATTAATATACGTTGTATTCACCTATTCAAGATTAACATGTAGTCTTACTAAGCAAATCATTAATGTGCATACTAACTAGGCCCTCAGTGAGGCGTAAAAAGCAAGGCGTGCACTGAATGTGCATGACCACACAATGGGTCCAAAGGGGTATGTAGGCATTCACCAAAGACTACATGCTGAGTCTACTGCTCAGTCTGCTGCTACTCAAGAGTCCTCTACTATAGGTACCATACCTCTGCCTCGCCATGATGTCTGGATAGCTGAGAGGCAAAATAAGAAGGGAGAAATAAGGAAGCCCGCAACTGCTGAGGCGGCTGCAAAAATGGTAAAATAAAACTCTTAGAGAAATCGTTCGAATATTGATTATTTGTGGTGTTTACTTAATTAAAAAATTTTGTTTTGACGATAAGCGGGAGCTGCACGAGCTGAGGAAACAAGGCAAGTTCATCCCTGAGGGCACAAGGGATGAATTGACAGTTGCTCTGGGTAACCCAGAGCATCCTGGATGTGTTAGGGCTGCAGGCGCTGGTGTGGGCATCAAAGCGTTCTTTGGGCCATCCCAGCGCAAACATGTCCCAAAAGCAGGACTTTCACAAGAAGAGGTAACCTATTCTTTCTTTATAATGGTACTATAAAAGAGAATTCAATAATCAGAAGCTAACATTTCTTTTATCCATGTATAGGTAGATATGATAGTTGATAGGAAACTCGAAGAAGCAATGAGCAAGTGGCAGGCATCTCTGACTGCCACTCAGCAGATAGTACCTATGGTGTCCCACTCTACTCCTACTATAGAGGTTGGGAGTAATCATGTAGACCCACCACCTATCACATCCGCTGTAAGTATTTTTATGACATAGTAACTAGTCTTTTCAAGATGATATGTTTTCAAGATGATATGTATATAACATTCTTTACACAAAAATTTGTAGGGGTTGAAGCCATGCCATTTAAAAAGTAAAGAATTTGTCATTGCAGAGGCATCAGCTTACCCATCCCTACTAAGGGAAATGTTTCATGGGTCTCCATTACCAACTGGTTGGGTTCGTGTGAGCCCAGTATGTATATTCCCCAATTGGATGGATCTTCCATTGCCATATGCCCACCCAAATTGTGAAATGCTTGGTGAGGCAGAAGGCGGAGTGATATTGTGGCCAAAAGTGGATGTCCTCTATACTGAAACTGTATGGTAAATTTACATTACGTTAAATTGTTAGTGTGTGTATGATGTCAATTGATATGAAATTATATATATATATATATATATATATATATATATACAGGTTAAAAATAAGACACCCAGAGCATCTAGGCCTCCACCTCCACCTCCTACATTACCAAGTTGGGTTCCACATGACCTACCTGTCCCGTTAGGTCCTAATTGTAGGGGTATGGCAATATGGTTAGGTGAACATGATATAAATTGCCCTATACATGTTTCTATAGATGCGGATGCTGCATGTCAATCATAAGAAGGCAAACTATTTATACAAGATATTTTGGAGTTGTTTCGATATGATTGGTTGAATACATCTGTGATAGAGCTATGGATAAGGTGAGATCTTCTTTATACATCCATATATCTTATGTAGGATCTGGTGATCTGGTTTCTTATTTATTAATGCATACATAATACATGTTTTGCAGCTACTTAGACAAGATATGTGTAGATTTTTCATTCGAACATGTAGGATTTTTGATTCCATCTTTGATTAGTCTAGTAGCTAAAGACCCTCTGTCAGTTCAACCATACTCTTGTGATGCTTTTACAAATTTTGGTCAAAATAAGAAGACGGTGATAATAGCTCCATTCAATGTGGAGTAAGTTTACTTTGCTTATAATTTGGACTTAAGAAAATTACATTTTTATTATGGATTTTGAGTTATTAATTTTTAACTTTTTTACCTCTAGTGGTATGCATTGGGAGTTACTAGTTATTTTCCCCGAGATGTTCACTGTCTATTATCTAGATCCTAAGGGGACTAAATTGAATTCAAAATATGGACACAAAATGAAAATGGCATTATTCCGATGAGAAATATTTCATTTTCATATCCGTTAACATATGTTATTACATTGCTATTTAATTATGCAATGTACTGTGTTACATTAACATGTAGGGGTTTATATGAGTTCAAAAAGGCTGGAGGAAAGGTCCCCAGGAAAAAGAACCAGCCAATAATTTGGAAAAATGTGTAAGTCAGTTCCCGACTACAAAGTATATATTATTTATGTGAACTGTGCTTAATTAGTTGAATTTTTTAATATTTTGTATGTTTCAATTTATAGTGTGCTACACAAGATAACAGATGGGCATGTGCATACTATGTGATGCGATTTATGCACGTGATTATCAAATATGTCACAGTGGACATCGATACCATTCCTGAGGTATTACATATAGTCTCATTAGATAATAGAAAATATATCAATCTTATTTATATATTATTAATTATATATATACATCATTCTCTTTGCAGGTGTTTAAAACTGACCACACTATAGAAAAGGCCTTACCAGATGACATGCTCCCTATACAATGGAAGAATTAAATGATGTCAGAGAAGAATGGGCAACAACCATACAAGTAGTGGGGGTTTTAACATATAATTGGGATGTTGATAGCGAATAATGACTAAAGAATGATATTTTGTAAATGAATTTTTGAATTATAATGTGTGAATGTTTCTACATGTATGAATGTTTCTACATATGTCTGAATGTTTATACATGTGTGAATGTGAAAATGAATGAAACTATTGGCTGCTATATGAATGTTTCTACATGTGTGAATGTGAAAATGAATGGAACTACAAATTGCTACATGAATGTTTCTACACATGTGAAAATCGAATGGAACTGCAGGTTGCTAAATGTGTGAAAATTAATGTTGTTAATTTTGTAGGTTTGTGGCCTGTTGTTGGTTGATATCAATGGATGTCGTAAAACCTGCAGTTCATAACAGAACTGTAGGTTTCTCATCTTGTGACCAGCCACAGTAGGCCTACAGACTGATAAGAAAAAAAGCATGAAATAGGCGTCGGTTATTTGTTTAAAACTGACGACAAATGATTACAACGTCGGATAAATAATTATAACTGACGCCTAATGCATGTGATGTGGCGTCGGTTATGAATAATAAACTGGCACTGATGGTTCTCGCGTCGGTTTCCCTACTAGTAACCGACGTTGATTACCCTAATGAGGCAAGACACCACAGCCATGCTGGCCACCTCGGTCGTGGCAGTGGACCAGACACCATGGATGTGCTGGCCAGCACAGCTGTGGTAGATGACCAGACAACACGGCCGTGCTGGCCAGCATGACTGTCGCAGTGGGTGATATGGCGTCGGTTATCACTAATAAACCGACGCTGATAATGCCCCAGATGGCACCCTTTCTGTGGCGCGAATGTTTATGGCGTCGGTTTCAAAGATAATAAGTGACGCCTATACCCCCCTGCTGGCACGTTTTCGGTGGCGCGTGAAGGGTTGTGGCATCGGTTTGAGAACCGATGCCTAACAGTTGGCCTTTTAGCAGCGCCACATAGGTGTCGCATTAAAACCGACACTAAAGGCCTTAAATAACTGACACTAAAGGCCGGTTATGTACTAGTGTTGATGCAATAAAAGGAAGGTTGTAAACCTCAAAAGGAAGTGATGAAACCCCGATTAGAGTGGTTTAGGGTTTCCGAGGAATCGATCTTAAGGAATCATGACATACAAGAGATCATGATTACCATATAGCATGGTACTACCAAGATAATAAGTACCAATAGTACTTTGGATGCTTAAGATGAAGTTTCATGGGGTAAGTTGCCATGCAAGCCAGGAGGTGAAGGATGAACACCAGTAACCAGTGTTTTGACATAGAGGATAAATAATCCCTAAGAAGGGATGGGAGATCATCATTATGGATGTTGTAAGTCTCCCCTAGACCGAGGAAGGTTGAGATGCAATATGGGTTATGGTAGACTGCCTTACCTATATGACATGAGAAAGAAAGAGTTTTGTTAAGGGACAGATCCGGTTGAACCACATATGAGAGAAATGGTTCAACTGCACCATGCGCGTTCAAAAGTTCTTGAGTATGACCTAAAGGTTCACTTCCATAAGGTGGAAGTAGGTACATGAAGAACTCGATGTTCATACCGTTTATCACCCCTAACTAATGGTTAGTATGATCCAGACTAGAGGGTCTGATGAGAGCATGTGTGCTCGTTCAGGGTGATATATGGAGATAGTTCTTGTCTTTGGTAGATGTGATGTTAATGACCATAGCCAATATCGGGTTGTAAAGAAGCTCTATAAGGGAGGTTGTGTCGGTCACCACTTCATTAAGATGATGTTGGTGAAGGGACCTCACGAAGGTAAAGAAAGGACCACAATGTGTGCATATGAAGTCGCTTTGATCGTACAATGGCTGAAAGGAGCCCAGAGATGACATGAGTTGTAAGATGATGCAAGGTAGACTGACATGTAGTTCACTGTGGGGGAATATGTGACATGAAAATCTGACCCCTCTGCGTTATAGCTAAGAGAGATGAGTTCCCAATACATGGGTTCTTTTTTGATGGTTTGGTGGAGCAGGTTGAGTTTGACCTTACCCCTCATGATAAAGTAATGTGTGATGAGTTCCATGGATCCAATTTAGAGCACTATGTGAGGTACCCAGTCCATGTGCTGAGCAATGAACCTAGTGAGCCCCAAGGGAGGCTAAAATGACCTGAGTCACCTGTGAGATTTATAGATGCCAAGGTGAAAGAAACTCAGAGAAAAGAATATGTGATGATAAAGGTTCTTTCGAAGCGCCATGGATAAGGTAAAGCCACATAGGGGCCAATGATGGACATGGAAGGGTCTTATCCTAAATTGTTTGTTTGCTTGATGGAATTTTAAGGACAAAATTCCAATAAGAGGGGAAGGATGTTACAACCCCAATTTTGGGTTCATTTAGTGGGAAATGTGATTTCTCATATTAAAGATATTTGAAAAAATAAAAATATGATTTGTTTCAAATAAATGGATTTCATTTACAATAGCCTTGATGATTGTTTTGTGGGATTTATTGGCTATTGGGCCCAATAACAATGAAAATACAAAAGAACTCCATTATTAATAAGAAATGGAGAAAAGAAAGATGTAGAAACCTCTAGAAGGCAAAAGAACTTAATCCAAAGGTGGATTTTGTGCCACATGGGTTCCTTGGGTACCAAGGAGTCCAAAGTTGCTAGATAATGTAAAAAGAAAAGAAAAGATCAATTAAGTATTTCTTTATTAAGGAAGAAATTTAAAACAATGAAAATATGGGAAATAAGGGAAAAGAGGTATAATTGAGTTATCCTTGGTGGAATTTCGTATCCCAAGGATTCCTAATGATAAAAGGAATACCAATGAGGAAAATAAAAGAGAAATAAAGAGAAATCCTCAAAAAGAGATATTTTAATAAGAAATAAACAAGATAATGTGAAGTAATGGAAATAGATGCATCTAGAAGGATAATAAGTATCCTTAATGAGGAATTTTGAAATCTTAGAGTTTCTTGCGGTCCAAGGAGACCCAGTGGAGAAAAAGAAAGAGAAAATACCAATAATAGAAAATAAGAAGATAATATGATGATTAATGAATTAATTTTGTGTTATTATTAAAAAGGTGGTATTTTCTATTAATAGAAAACATGATTTTCGTGACCAATGAATTAAAAGGCCAGAATAAGAAGAGTAAGGGAGAGGATTTTTGTATTCCTAAATATCCAATTAATAAAGAATATCAAAAGATAATAAAGAGAGAGAAACTTGTTTCTTAATGAAGGAATATAATTCCTATTAGGAATAGGCTTTGTTCCTTCGTGGGCAAGCATGCTGGGGCATGACTACCCTCCTCTATAAAAGGGTAGACCCCTTGGACGAGCCCAAGTAGTTCCCATGCATCTCTCTCTCCTCTCCATCTTCTTTTTCATGAAATCCCTAGTCTTGGAGGGTAGAGCATCCCTGGAGCAAACTAGGGGCTGAGGAGTCATCATGTTGGAGGCGGGAAGCTTCCACGAAAACCCTAAACGGATCGTCTACCAACCCAACGCCTCTGACATCGTGCAACTCCTGTCATAGGTCTGCAAACCGCAGTAAATGCGGAAGCAACTGTGGGCCTTTTTGCGATCAAGAATGCCCATATCGGTCATGTCTAGGGGGTGCCTTGCGTACGCCAAGGAGCAGAGAGAATGGGGTGGCCATGGGCGGTGGCGCTCGGGGCGTAGGGGAGGAGCAGGAGTCGTGCCATGGCGTCTAGGGCAGCTGTTGGGCGCCATTGAGAGGTTGAAGACGATCATTGTGTTTTGGATAGATATGCCCCTCTACGGGCTGAAGATGATACAACTTAACCGAGGGCAAGAAGGACTTTTCAAAATGTTTTCAATTGAACAATGTTGCATGAGATAGAGGCTACGTGGCGCCTCCCTATTGGTCCAAAAAGGTAAACCTTGCAAAATTCATAACTAAATGTTGGTAACTCTGATGATAGAAAATAATATATGCATTTTTATCAAAAAAATGAGAGGAATTCAATAAAAATCTATTTGAAGGCCAATTCCGCTTGCAATTTGAAAAGTAGTGTAAGTTATTAACTTTAATGTATTAAAGATTAAGAAACCCTATTTGGATATGATTAATGTATTTTGTAGGGTTTAATGGATGATTGAAGTTGACATTAACATGTTAATTGTAATAAGGTACATTAAACACAAAAAGGATGAACTTTACATGTAATTGGTTAATTTAGAGTTTCATGTGCATAAATATGCTTTAATGGGCCTTGAAACCTTAATAATGGTAATTATGACTCTTAATAGCTTTAATTGTTCAAAATCATAATTAAAGTCAAAATATGATAATTCTAATCTATTTCGAGTATAAAAGTTTCTAATTGTGAATAAATACCCTTAATGTAGTAATTAGGGTTTTCTAATGAATAAAAAGGTATAATTAATGATGAATAGAGCTCATATGTGATTTAGATTATAATGAACTATGAATTGATGATAAATGAGCATAATGATCTTGTCATGGATTAAAAGGATAAAAATGGTAGCTTTAATGTAAAAGAAGCTTAATGGACTTAATTGATGGATAATTATGCTTATTCTGATATCGGGGTTATATGTTGTTAAAAGATAACCTTAGTATCTTTCATGAAGAATAAATGAGATAAATAGGGTTTGTGAGTAATTGTATAAAAATTAGGGTTTAAAATAGTAAAAGGTAAAGGAAAACCCTAATTGCAATGGAAACCCTAAAAGTGGACTAGAAACCCTAGGAAGCGAGCTAAGCTTGATAGATCTTGATGATATGAGTACTAAAAAGGAAATTGTATGATTATTTCAGGATCTTTTTATGAGTGCTTGCTTGATTGGATTTCTTGCATGGATTATTCTATCTCAAATCATCCTGACAGGTATGTGGTTATGCTTATGAATAATCACTTAAGTGTCACGATGATTTCCGCATGTTTTTATTGGTTGCTTGAAAATAAATGATTCGATGATTTTTATTTCATGCAACTATAATGTGACTATGATTATCACCATAAATGTGCAAACATGACTGGCTCATATCCTGGTCCTCCTTTGTGGCTTTGTAAAGGCTAAAAAGGGTAACCTAGAGCAAGGTATAGGCTATCATGAGTTAGAAATTGGGATACCCATGTGTAGTGCCATGAGATTCTTTAACACACCATGAGTTAAGGAGTGGGCTACCTACGGGTAGTGCCATGTGACTCAACCCTAGAAACTGATTCACCTGTTAGGTGGCATCATGAGGGGTTTAATGGGGATCTATCATAAGGAAGGTAGCATCCAGGTCCACTGTAGGGACATCGCAGAGGCTAGGGTATGTAAGGATTGAGTAGTTATACGAAAAATGTAAAGTTGTTTGTTTAAAATCATAATTGGCTGTAATATGTTGTTATCATAGTTGGACGATTATTGTTTCACCCACATACCAGCTTTATGTTGACCGACATTTTGTTTGTCGGCATTTTAGGTACAAGTGAAAAGAACAAACAGTAAAGTGGCATATGTGGAATTAAATGTGAATCAAAGTTCAAAGGAGGATTAGTTTGAATAGAATCCATGTGGATAGAAGTAGATATCTAAGTTTTTGAAAAAGGTATGCAAAGTTAAATTTTATTACAGCTTTTCAGTTTAGTTAGTAGAATTTGATAATTATAATTGATTATTTGTCAAACATTTCATATGAAAATTGGGATAACGACTCTGATCTCTTGGTCTCCCTTAATTGGGGGTTACTGGGAGGTGGGGTCGTTACACATCTATATGAATCTTTTTGGATCAATGTGAACCCCATTTCTTGGTGGAAACATATATTTCTTTTTTATTCTTGATGATTTTCTAGATCTACTTGGGTCCACTTTATAGTTGTAAAACATATTAAACTTGATTTTTTTGGCACTAAAGTGAGAAATGATCTTCAAATTAAGACAATTATCATTAGAAGTAACGATCGTGATTAGTACAAAAATGATGCACTTGAAATGATTTGTGACCAAGAAGGATATGTATACTAATTATCCTAAACAAGAACTCCCCACCAAAATGGCCTAGTTGAAAAGAAGAATAGATCACTTAAAAAATGCCTAGAGTACTTCGTGATAATGGCACTCCAATTTTTGTTAGGCAAAAGTAGGGAACAAATCATATTACATTTAAAATAGATTAGTTATCCATTTCTACCTTTAAAAAGATCTCCCATCACATTATGAATATCAATAATAATAGAGTTAAATACTTTCGCACCCTTGGTTACACATGCTATACTGTAAATAAAAAGGATGATAGAGATACATTTAATGTTGAAGCCTCCAAATCATTCTTTTGAATATACTCCATATCAACAAAAAGCATATATGGGTTATAATTTAATTTTTAAAAAAGGTGAAGAATCAATTCATGTAAAGTTCATTGAAAATTCACCAAAACATAATATTGAAGATTTCATCTTTCATTTGAGGATGTCACACTAGAACTAAACCCATCATCTGTAGTAAATTAGGAAGATGGAAAAAAAATGAAAATGTTATTCACCCATGCGGAATCCACACCTAATCAATCTACTGTTAGGTTAGTTAATATCACCCTAATGACTTAATCATTGTAAATCCTAGACAAAAATTTAAGACTAGGTATTCATGTGGGGAACAAGACAACATGGCTTTCATACCTAACTAGAGCCAAATACCATCACAATGCTCTTGGTGATGACTATTGGATCGTGTCCATGTATAAAAGAACTAAATCAATGTTTTTAAAATGAAATTTGGGATCTAGTTCCTAGACCATCCAACAAACCATAACCAAAACTAAATGGGTCGTTAGAAACAAGCTCAATGAAGTTGGTAATGTAGTTAGTAATAAAGTGCACCCCATGGCCCATGGATACAATCAACAACAAGTGATGGATTTTAATAGAACTTGTACACTGCTGGATATACTCAAGTACAAACATGTTTTGACACTAGATAGTCATTGTATTATTAAGCTATATCGAATGGATGACAGGAGCATATTTTAAATTGGTATAATTGAATAAGGAGTTTTTTCATACAACAACGTAGCTTTGAAGATATACACATGATGATTAATTTTATAAATTAATGAAATCTTAGTATGGTCTAAAACAAGCTCCAAATGGCGTTATATGAGTTCTAATTTTTTTGCTAAACAATATTTTTATATTAGAAATGTTGATTATTCACTAAATTAGCTTTTGGGTGTACTCTTTATATTTGTACAAATCTATGTTGATGATATTGTTGTTGGATCAAATGATGACACACTAAGTGATGATTTTGTTAATTTATGAACAATGAATTTAAAATGATATTAATGGGGTACTTTCTTCATTTTCTAAATTTAGAAAATGTGGAAAGGGGTTTTATTTACTAGAAAAATGCATTAAATAATTACTAAAAATATTGTACATGGAAAATTGCATGCCATGTACCACTCATATGGCTACATTTGATAAAATTGATAATAATGGAGTGGGGAAATTTACAAATACTAACTTATATAGAGGAGCTATTGGTATCTTAGTTTAGCTTCACATCTTATAGATGTCATATATCTTTTTTAGTTGGTCTTTATGCAATATTTCAAGCTAATTCCAAAGAAATGCCATCTCTATGTAGTTAAAAGAATTTTAAGATATCTAACTGCAACTTTTGACTATGGTATTTGGTATGCACATAAGGATGATTTTGACTTCTTTGCCTATACGAATACATATTATGCTAGTTATAGATTTGATTAAACAAAGTACTAGTGAACAATTTTTATTTTCTTAGACTCCCTAGTCTCTTGGTTTAAAATGAGCATAGATCTATCAAAAATTGAAGTTGTATATACAGCTATTAGAAGTTTACGTGTTTAATTTGAAGCAAATTTTTGGAAAGAGTTTCTTGTAGACCCAACTCCCACATATATATTATGATATCAATCATGAAATAAATTTATTGAGAAATCATATATTGTATAGTCTTATAAATACATAAAAGAAAACATCATTTTCTATGTAATAACTACAATAAAAATCAAATTGTGGACAATGAAAATCAGTTAATGGATATATTAACAAACCAATTGCCAATACAATAATTATTCTAGTAAATATTGATTTCTAATTGCTCGATTATCACCATTCATATATATAATCATCCATATGACTATATATATTTCAATTTACATTATTTTTCATAATCTTATTTATATGAAATTACTTGTTATGGCCATTGTTTCTAAAGTTGTAAGATTTTATGTCAAAACTAGAAGAATATTATGCATATCTATTAATAGAGATATGGGATATTATTAGGATTTTATGAAAGTAATTATGTCTAAGATTGGATCACAAACTTTAGGGTTAGAGATACTTTCCTCCTCACCACTAGAATGATCTATGAATAATTCATTTATCATTGATGATTCTTACATAGCCAATGGTCAAACAATCCTAAAAAACTTTACCTTTACACATAATAAGCTCAGATGAAGACCAAATCTAATTTATTCTAATTATTTTGAGAAAATAATGTTATAATCATCATTTTTTTAAATTTTCTTAAACAAATTTATCTAGTATATATGCATCTTTCACAACATTACTATTCTAGAATTGTTAATACAAAATAGAACTTTGGAAAATCAATAACATTTTTGTCTAACTACAATTTGACTATGAGGGGTTCGATTCAACACACACTTTGACTGTGGGGAGATCTAGGTTAGTGAAAACAAACAAGCACTCTGACCATCAATTGTCACATATTCCACCATTGCGATCGTCAGTTGAAGTAATAGTTTGATCAAGGCATTGTAATTTATCTATAAATTGGATGTAAATCTCTCATATCATCTTACCATTCACTTTCTATCTTTCCTTCTTGTTAGTAGTCCTAATCTCCTTGTCTCCTTTGGGTTGTTGTGATAAATCACTCTTTCCATATCTTCATTCTTATACTACCAAATTGTAGAGATATCTAATGGCCTCTTGTACCTCTCTCCCTACCAAGAAGGGACCTTACAACAAGAAATTTGCTCCCACCTATGTAGAAGTTCTTGGAATGAAATTCTAAATCTCCTATGCTACATAATGATATATTTATATTGTAGCCACAATCCCAACCCTCATTCACTCATTGACATCCCCCCCCCCATTCTAAGATTTGACATCAAATATCTCTTTTTATTTTAGAATGTGAATGATGTGATTCAAATATACAGTCTCTTTAGGTCCAACAAAACTATTTGGAGTTCAGACTAATGTCCAAAAGAAATATAACAACTTTCTCTCTCTCTCTCTCTCTATCACCCCACTTGGTGCTAATAATGTCATTACATTTAGAGAGTATTATCTCATGTCTATTCTTGAAAATGATCCCAACACCTATTCCCACTATCTTGATTTATGTATATGGAATCCTCTTGAAGCATTCTCTTCATATAAAATAATCAAATATTTAGCTCTACTATAGAATCTAAATCATAGTATAAGGGAAAAATATGCATGAAACTATATGTACACTTATAACCAAATATCTTATTATTCTAGATGAGCTTATTAATTTCATGGTTTACCATGAGATTGTTCCATTAATCCATGGTTCTAGAATTTTGTCAATATATAATATATGTCATTGTTGCGAGAATCCCCATTAACTTTGTTAGGATCATTATGAGAAAAATGATTGATTTTTTTAAGAATACCTCCATATGCTAATTTAGTGTGCTATATCTTCAATAATTTCACAAATAAATCACTCTTTGATATCCATTAAGAACTTGATCATCATGCACAAAAATGAACCAATGGGAAAATGAAAATATTGGCTTATGATCGAGTACAAAAGTGTTATCGAAAATGATCTCGAAGAGAAACACTGGGTTGAGACAACCCATGAACACTCATCTGAAACTACAATTACTTTTATCCATGAAGATAATTTTGTATACATACATGGCTTGGTATATTATAAGTGGTTACGATCTTGATTATTAACACCAAGCCATAGTATACTTAAAATCTCCTATTATTTAGATAAATCCCTATCCACCAAATAAATATCCTACATTATTATCCAAATAGTGTACAAACCTTCAACCCCTTATACAACTATCCTCAACCTCCACCACAATAGACTTCTAATCATAGTTCACTCAACTTCAATATGGTGATCCTCATTTCTATTTTGATAGAAAACCCACTTTTTGTAAGCTTTGTTTTGTCAATGCTACATGGTTATCCAACTAGGATTGCACCATTTTTTACTATGGCACAAAAAATATATGGGTGTTGATCCAAATGGGCATGTCTTATTAAAGACCATTTGATGAGATTTAGATTTTTATATTTTATTGTGTTGTATTTTCTTTGTATGATCATGTTGTCTCATGTTCTGGTATTCTTTTCAAAACAAACATACTATAATAGCCTTGAGTTTATGTAATATTTTTCTTTTTGGTTAGATCTATACATCTTTTTGGTAAATTTGGGATTACACACATGATAAATCTTTTTGGAGGATGGCCAATATATTAAACTATTTTGTTGAATGACATGTATCATATGAATGTTGTTTATAACTATTGTATTAGGTGTGCACAATATCATGTGGAGTTAGAACATTTGAAATGGACATATCACAAGGAAAAAAGTTTATCTATAATATATTCCAAGTAGTTAGAAAATATTGAATATCCATATTGATATCTTGTAAATGAATTAGTGTTGATCATCTCAGTAGAGCTTTTTTTTAATCTTCGTTAGTTCCATAGAAAGACACAAATATTATTATCTTTCATTTCTTAAGTGTCTACAACCTAATTTCTATATTTTAGTATCCATATAGGTTATAAGAATTCTCAATCAAACATATAGTCCGGAAGTGATGGGCTCAATTGAACTCTTAGTTTGACCACAAGAATTTTGAACAAACTCTAGCTCAATCAAAAAGTAGTAAATAGTGAAATAATATTAATTTTCTAGCTATTGTGTTGAACTTATGCACTTTACCTATTACTAAGACGATGTAAAATTTGACTAAAGTACATATTCATAAAAATATAGTTGGACTGAGAGTGTAACGATCCCCTCCCCCTGTTATTCCCAATAAAGGCGGGCCAAGAGGGCAATGACCATTATCATAATTTTAGGGTCAAGGTTTAGCAATTAACCAATAATAGTCATAAATTTCATTGAATGGATAAGAGTTTGATAACAACATGAAGATAGATTCTCTTATAAGGAGTTACAAGTAAAGGGAAAACTTTAAGGTTTGCAACATGAAATAAATCCAACTATCTATAATCCTCTAGTAGACTTTAAGCATCTTTATTTTGGTGCCTTCTTCTCTAGATGTCCATCTTTTTTCAGATTCATTATAGTTTAACTTAAAATGGCATGAAACAAAACTTGGTTAGCGTATCAAATATATTGAGTACGCGGAGGAAACAAAATATTTGCATATAGGTGTAACAACATAAACAACCACAGTAACATATATTATTACACAATCAAACTTGCAAATTTCTGTTATAACTTCTCAACCCTATTTTACTTAGTCTATGGGAACATCCTCTTATCACGTTTGTCCCTGTATTGGACTTAGGCCACCTTCCCAATCATGGGCTTGGTGCCATGTTGACCTTCCCGAACATGGGCTTGACCTATTGTGACCTTCCCAATCATGGGCTTGATCATAGTCATCTCAAAAACTTTCTTTTCATATCCAGACCTCCAGAGATAGTATGATGGGTTAAAGCAAGTTATATTTATATAATGTGATACTCTTATGGGCCTAATAAAATTTTTAGAAGTAAATAAACAACTAATAGTTTAATTGCAATCCATTCCACAAAACTCCAAAAAACCACAGAAGTCGATAGTGAGTATTCATAGGCGTAACCACATACCTTTCCTCAGAGATGACTTAATGTCTAAAAAACAACAACATATGCAACCAATCAAAAAATTACCTTGTAATTAATGCATAACACCCAAGTATTACTATTGTATTCACAAAATATCATTAGGACCGACTTGGACTCTAAGTTAGGGTTTTAAGGTCAAACCAAGGTTTCATTAGGGTTAGGCTTCCTAAACCCTAATTATCATATTTAAGGCTTTACAACTTAGGAAACCCTAGTTTTGGAAACATGTAAATCCTTAAATTAAAATATATCCAAGATACTATTTTTATCCAAAAATGTTATACTTTACTCATCAAAACTAATTAATTAAGTTTTACTCATCAATTTTGTCAATCTTAAGAAATCAGGGTTTATATGTATTGAATTAGATTAAAGATTGCATCTTTAAGTCCTTTTGCATTTTGAGTGTGAACTAGACCATGAAAGAAATTTTATTGGATTCCTTATTTTTTAATCATATATATATATGTATATATATATACATACATTTGCTACATTTGGATCTACCTATGATTTTCTAGAATTGTTACAAATTAAATCTCAGGGCCAATAAGTGTCTCCCACCTAGGCAATTGACTGGGTCAAGGGATGTGTCGTGGGTCCACGACCAAGCCAATAACCTCACACCAGGATGGCGACCTGCACCCACATGGCTCAACAAAAATGAAGGGGTAAAAGTCAAGAAAAACCCTTACCTCATTGTAGTAGACGCGGGAGTAGAGAAGACCTTTCACCCTGGGTTGTCGTCTACCACTTTCTCGTGGCCAACTCCCTTACATAAGTCAACATGAGCATTCACTTTGAGTTCTTGACTTCCTGATCAGTAAGAAAAGATACCTCCTTCTTTGCCACACCTCGTTGGAGTCAGCTGCAATCTTCAATTGCTCAGAGGCGGTTAGATCAAAGAGAACAAAGAGGAGCTTCTCTCTATATGGTGTAGATAGGAAACAAGAGGGAAGGATAGAGAAGGTGATTGAATTAAGAGTAGGGGGACAATCGTCTAGTCATTCATGGTCTCATAAAAGGTAACTGGCCTCACAGGGGTTTTCCTTTAATCCATCACTTTAGGGAAACTAAATAAATGTATATCTCTCTCCTCTTTTTTCCAATTGTTCTAAAACTTTAAGGGAAGAATTTTAATAATTAAATCTCAGTTTGAACAAGGTTTGGTGTCAAAATATGAAAGTTAAAATTACTTTTCTTTCCACTTAAGTATTCCCTTTATTTGAATTATTTAAGGCATCAAATAACTCCTCTTCTCATCCAAACTTGGCAAGAATTCTTATTACAATATATATTCTAATTCAATGCAATATTGAGTTGAATAAAACTTATGGGTTTCCTTTGACTTATCTTTTCTAGAAATTTCCAAACAATTCCTTATTTAATTACCCATTGCCCATTACTCTTATAAATTCCTCTATTATTGAATTTTCTACTCTTTCTTTAGCCAATAATTATCCATGGATCGTTGAAAATAGTAAAACATGTGAAATCTCTTTTCAAAGGAGAAATTGCATTCTAAATCCATACTTCTAAAACAAGACATAGAAAATATGAATTTTTTTTCTAATGTGTCCTTAACAATCCATTATTTACATTAAAATATATGTATAAATTCATATAAAAATCCAAGTTATAACATCCTTTCCCTCTTATAAGAATTGTTTCTCAAAATTCGACTAGTCATCCAAAAAGTTAGGTTGAGACTTTTCTATGTCCGTCTTTAGCTCCCATGTGGCTTCATCCTCACCATGATGCTTCCATAGAACCTTTACCATCTAAAATATTTTTATTTATGAGCTCTTTCACCTTGGAATATAAGATCCTCATAGGAAACTCATGATATGACAACCTTACTTGGAGCTCTATAGGTTTGTTGTTTAACCCATGCCATGATCCTTCACATAGAACTTCAGATTGGACACATGGAACACGTCAGGAATCATGATATACTATGGTGGTAAGGCTAGATGATAAGCGGGCTCAGTAATCCGTTCTAAAATGTCGAACAGACCCACATATCTGGGACTCAATTTTCCTCTATTTTTTAGCTGTAACTCGTAGGGGTCATATTTTTAGAAACACATGATCTCCCACACCAAAGTGCAGATCTGTCTGCTTCACATCAACATACAACTTTTGTTGATCTTGGGCTTTATTGGGCCCCTACTTGATCAAAGAGACTTTATCAACATATAACGATAGTTCCTCTGACTTGAGCAAGGTCCTCTGACTGACATCATCCCAATGGAGCAGTGACCGTCACAACCTCCCATAAAGGGTTTAATACAGAGGCATCCAATACTATCTTGATAATTGTTGTTGTCGGCAAACTCAACTAAGGGTAGGCATTGTTTCCATGATTCACCCATATCTTGGACACATGCTCTCAATAGATCTTCTAGGGTCTAGATTGTACTTTCGGATTGACCATTAGTCTGGGGATGATAGGTTGTGCTGAACTTTAGCCTTGTGCCCAGTTCTTCATGGACTTATTTAAAAAACTCGAAAGTGAACTTAGGGTCACAGTTAGAGATAATCAAACTTGGAACACCATGCAACATACTATCTCTCTAATGTAAAGCTCAACCGAGTCTGACAGCTTGGTAGTCATCTTTAGGGAAAGGAAGTGTGTTGACTTGGTTAGGTGGTCCACCATGACCCATATAGCATCATGTCCTTTTCTTATCTTGTGAATACCCACCAAAAAAATCCATGGTGATTTGGTCCCACTTCCACTCAAGAATCTCAATTAGTTACAGTAACTCACCGGGTCACTGGTGCTCAGCCTTTACCATCTGGCATGTAAGGAAACTAGCCACATATGAGGCTATGTCTCTCTTCATTCCTGGCCACTAGAAGAAATAATGCGGGTCTTTGGATAACTTAGTGGTACCAAGATGTACAATGTACTTCTACCCATGGGATTATTGTAGGATGAAAGCCTTAAAGGTGAATCCTCAGGAACCCATATATGGATCTTATATCTGATTCCATCATCCACACCTACCAAGAGGTGTGCTTGAGGAATCACCATTAAACCCTTCATCTTCTCTAGATCTAGACTGACTAGTTGGGCTGCTACAAGCTCGGTTAATAGGTCACATATGATTTGGATATTAGCCAAATGGATCCTATTGGCCAAAAGATGTGGATTCCATCTAGAAAAGTCTTCCACTAGGTGACCGAACTAGTTGTAAAACTGAGACATTTTTTATTGGGGGCATCGACTACCACATTAGTCTTACCGTGATGGTAGGCTATGGTAAAATCAGAAACCTTCAGGTATTCCATCCAAAGTCGTTGTCGTAAGTTCAAATCCTTCTAAGTCAACATGTACTTCAACCTCTTATGGTCAGTGAAGATGTCAAAGGTATCCCCATAAAGATAGTGTCACCAAATCTTCAAGGCATAGACAACTACTGCAAGTTCTGGATCTTGGGTCAGGTAATTCAACTCACTGGGCTTGAGCTATCAAGAGGAAAAGGAAACAACATGTTGGTTCTACTCTAACACGCATCCTAATCCCATTGTAACACCCATCATCACACCAAAATGAGACCACTCAAAACAAGCACGGAATCAATACTAAACATTCAGGTTGCCAAAAAAATGGTAAATTGAAACTAATTTCATAAAACCATAGAAGCTGGAACATTTGCATCTGAGTCCACAAACTGATCACCTATATCATATACATTCTCAAAGGCCTTACATATCATAGTTCACTTGGCCAACATGCCACAACCTATTACATGTGATAACCTCCCCATATATATACAACCATATTTGTACATCCATGACATACTGCCAAAACTCGTATCGATATATAAAACCACCAAAAACCTCCCCTAGGACCTGAGAGTATAGGAAAAACATATAGGACTCTATTACAAAACACTAGCAGCATATTCAACCTTCAACAACTACTGCTCCTCTTACTGCTCAGCCTCAACCGCACGATCTCTACCACATGGTGCATGACCATCTAAAAGATGTGGAAACCCACAGGGTGAGAACAACATCCCACCAAGAGATATAACTCTCCACTATAACTATTATAAGCACATATAGATTAGTCAGGTAGATAACATTATGTTTAAGATGAGAAAATTTAGCTAAATGATATGAACAAGGCATTTAACATTGTTTAAATAATTCAAGCATCTACAACTAAGCAATAGAACATCTTATACTTTAAGAAGGAAATGAAGAACATGTATAACAGTTGATTTCTCTTACCACATTATAATTCGAGAAATCAGTACAAAAAATAAGGAAAAGGGTCATCCAATGTGAATCATGTTTAACCCTAAGTAACTATAATACACTACTATATTACATCTTTTATTTTGCCCTGAGGAGATGAGGTATACCACTCATGCTCCAATCGACTGCTGCTAAGTTGAAATTAGTGCCAAATAAGATCTAGGAGGATCCAGACTCCTATGATCTCCCACACCCTCGATAAGTCTGAGTTCTTCGTAGTGACATATTAAGTCCAACTGCAAAACAATGTAGCTTGCCATAGTATATAGGCACAACACAAGTGAAAACTGAGTTACGACCGCAGCCAAATTCGTGCCAAGGTATGACCATAGCCATCCTCAAAACATATCATCTACATATACTTAGTCACATCACTGAGATATAGCCTTGACCGTTCTCCTACCAGGGTATGATTGCACCCAATCCTATGAAATTCATATACTCAATAGTATACGACTCCGAGATTCCACTAAGGGAGATCCCATTTCACCATCTAGAAAGTACAAATGCTGAAAATGGATCTATGGCACGGGGAAACTACATGATTAGGGTTTTACTTGATTAGTTAAGCCAATTGAGTGTCTTTTAGCATCAATCAAGTTACAACGTACAAACTCTAAACAAACTCTACAAAGATAAGGGTATGTTACAACTCCAAAAGATATAAAATGCATGAAGCATAAACTTATCACATCATCACTTAATACCACTTCTATACAAGGACATCATCATTATCACATCACTAGGGGATATGAATCCCTCATCTCATTACTAGAGGATATGACCTCTCACTAGGGATTAAGCCTCTTCCAGGTCATGAGACCCACATCACATTGTTCTTGTACATCAACATTATTATCTCACATGCTTCATCAAGGCTCATGATTATCACCCTATGTCACATCAATCACACCATAACATTCACTAGCTATGTTGTTCATTCCACCTATAGGGTTAGAGTTACACAAGTAGGAGAGATAAATATCATTACATGCTAACACATTAGGTAAGTAAAACAAGTATCTCATACCCTTGAGATTAGGGTTATGGATTCTCAAAATAATAATCACCATTACACCCTAGATTCATCATCTCCCACTTCCTTGGAGAACATTAGGTTTAGCATTATAGTTATGATTATTCACAGCATTACTCAAAACAACATCATGTATCAACTAATCATAGGTTAAGATGTAAAGACTAACATTCATATAGGTGTATGTAACGACCATATCACACACTCACCCAAGTGTAGCGGCCATTAGCATAGGTCAAGGTAGAGACTGTTACCACATGTCACTCTTGTTACAACCGAAGCACATAAACAACATGTGTAGCGACCGATACACATATCCACACATGCTTATCCAAAAATAGACCCAAAACACATGTTGTGACCCAAGCCAACGGATAAAGAAACAACCAACCACAACCACAACAGGCATTTCGACTAACAAGTGCATGTGTAGCAACCCGCTACACAAAGGTCATATGTTCAAACAATGCATAAGATGTGTAACGAGCATAGGCTATTAGGGTTAACCATGTAGTGCCTACAACACCTCCCTTAGTCACACATGAAAACACCATCTCAAACTAAAGCTCTTCGGTGGAAACAGGATCAGGTGTAGCGACCGAAACACAATTAGGATTAAGGTTTACTACGTTCAAAACAACCCATCAACAACTTATAGAGACCAAGGCATCAAAGAAAGTGTAGTGACCATCAAGGTCAGGATACCTCAACAACACATAACCACCTCCAAAACATTACTAAACCACATTTAAAACTAAAGATAAACATCAAGGAAACTAAGCATCATCAAGTAGAAAAACTCTATGTGAAGATAGACATCAAAACCCTAAATTCATTGCCATAGAAATCATTAGGGAAATTCATGATGCAAGAGATGAAAACCAAGCATCACTCATGTGCAAATAGGTCCAAAACCTCAAGTTAATCAAAGTGGTTGAACCCAAGACATAATTATTAAACTCATGATCAAGATGCCTGTGAAAACCATCATCTCCAAAGTCACCACAAATTGGGTTCAAGAAACTAGGGTTTAGGAAAAAGAGTAATCCACATGAGAATACTACAAAATCATAAACCCAAAATCATGGTATCATTATCTAGAATTTTAAATTCTCATTTAGAGATGAAATAAAAAACATACAAGTAAGAATATAGTGAAATAATATAAGAGGGAAAAGTTATATAACCCGCCTTAAGAAGAGATCAAGCTCCCAAGATCATAAGCTCCAAAAGAGAAGGAAGCTCCAACCAAGATCAACTCCATGGCTAAAAGATCACCTCAAAATTAAAGAACATCATGGTAAAAAAAGATCTCAAGAAAGAGGGTGAAAACCCAAGGCTGAACAAGACAAAGAAAGGAGAAAGAAGAGTGCTTCTTCTCACATATGTACTGCCATTGTAAATCCATAGTCTCCAACCTTAGTAACAAGAAGATCCTCAAAGAATAGACACCATGATTGCACCATAGTCTCACAACCAAGAAGGAAGAGGTATAGTGAAAAAATAAATGAGATCAAGGTGATAAAGCTATTTACCAAGAAGAGAATCACCAAGGATCACCACAAAGAAGATGATCGATCTCAAGATGACCATATGTAAGGATGATTGGCCACCAAAGCTCCAAGATCAGCCCCCTCAAGCTTCACCAAACTCCAAGGCCAGCCAAGCAAGAAGGAGGAAGAAGAGATAGCTAAAAGCATTGCTTACATTTAGAAGAGAGATATTATATACTATGAGGTAGGAGGGAGGTAAAGATATGAGGTGTGAAGATGTTAGGGCACCAAAAAGACACTTGTGTCACTAAGGATCAGCCATGCATGCTAACATGTAAAAGAAAATTTAAAACCAAAGTGGTGTAGAGACCACTCGGTTCCCAAACTCAACATGGTCGAAGCACAACACATGGTAGTGTTGACCACAACAAAAGCAAACCAAGGGTATTGTAATCGCAACACCCCACCAAGGCAAAACCCTAGCAACCAAAACACATGCCCAAGGCATAAGATCGAAGAAAACCATCCAAGACATGGTGTAGTGGTGGAAGCACTACTCAAGACTCAACACAAGGTTGCTACACTGGTCGACACTCAAGAAACACACACAATGTCACTAACATCATCCATGCAACTCATGCATAGCCATGCAAACCCTAAATTCACCTCAAGGTGTCACTTCATCAACCAATGCCCAAACAAGGTGCCCCAAAGTACCATCGTCTCTCTCATGATGCCAAAGCATAAGAAGCACAATCTTTATGTGACAAATTGCAAGATAGACCCTTAGCATGGGAAAATTGCAACTTGGTCCAAAACAAGCATACATAGCTCAAACACCAACAACACATTACCAGAGTGAAAACATAAGATTGTCACAGGGCATCTCAAGAGATTAGATTAAGGTTCAAGCATCTTATTTATCCAAGCAAACAAGGTTAGCTAGAAAGATAGGTCAGGGGACGTACAACCATAAACCCCTAACCAGGATTTTTCCCCCTAAATGCTACGTGAAAAGAGATAGGTACTTCCTACATATCTCTTCCTCAAGCTCCCATGTGGATTCCTCTATGTCACGATGATGCCACATAAAATTAACCAAAATGATATCCTTCTTCTTCAACTTCTTGATCCTCCTATCCAGGATCAACATAGGACCTTCTACATATGACACATCTTCATCCAGCTCAACCTCCACTGGATGCAAGACCAACTTAATGTCAGGGTGACACTTCCTCAACATCGAAACATGGAATACTGAATGCAACCTGTGTAACTCAGGTCGCAACTCCAACTTGTAAGTCATCTTCCCAATACGTGCCACCACATGATTAGGTCCCATGTACCTAGGAGCCAACTTACCCTTCCTCCCAAACCTCAACACACCTTTCCAAGGAGAGACCTTGAGATACACCTTGTCTCTCACTTGGAACTCCAATGACCTATGACTGTTATGAACATAAGATTTCTACTTGTATCGGGATGCCTTCAACTTCTACTGTATCATCTTGATCTTTTCTATTGTCTGTTACACAAGCTCAAGACCCAAAATCTGATATTCATCAGTCTCATACCAACACAACACATATCTACAATGACTCCCATACAAATCCTTGTAGGGTGCCATATTAATACTCTTATGATAACTATTGTTGTAGACAACCTCTATCAAATTGAGGTGCACATCCAAACTACCCAAAAATTGTAAGACACACACTCTCAATAGATCCTCCAAGGTCTATATTCTCCTCCCAGACTTTCCATCTACCTGTGGGTGAAATGCCATGTTGAACATCAATTGCGTACCCATGGATGTATGCAGATGCTCCCAAAAGCAACTGGTGGTTTGAGGACCTCTATCTGACACAATGGTAGCTGGGATACCATGCAAATAGATGATCTCATCAACATATATTTGAGCAAGTTGTTCTATTGTATATGTTGTCTTCACAGGAAGGAAATGCATTGACTTAGTCCACCTGTCAATGATCGCCCATATGGAATCATAACCTTTGGCTGTCCTAGGAACTTCATCCATGAAGTCCAACGTAACATGATCCTATTTCCATTGTGGTATAGGCAACAGTTGTAAGGTTCCTATAGGTTTCTGATGCTCTACTTTAATGTATTGACACACTACACACTTAGCCACAAACTTAGCTACATCACACTTCAAGCCAGGCCACCAATACAAGTCCTTCAAGTTCTAATACATTTTGGTGCTACCTAGATGCATAACATACATTGAAGAGTGAGCCTCTTCCATAAACAACTTTCTTAGATTGTCAACACTAGGTACCACTTCTCTATCGTGGGAATATACTGTCCCATCATCTGACTTGTGGAAGTCATCACACTTCTCACTACCAAACTCTAATTAGATCTGTTGTACCATAGTATCATCACACTATGCATCTCAGGTCTATTGTCTCAATGTAGGCTTCACCTGTAGCTGGGAAACAATCCTTCTAACAAGGACACCTCCAACTTCATGTTCATCTAATGCAACGAGACCAACATATCTCTCTTATGGCACACCAAAAAGCATAATTGTGCCTTATCCACTGATGATATCGAATAAGACTTCCTGCTCAAAGCATCTGCCACTATGCACTCCTTTCTTGGATGGTAGTCTATGGTGCATTCATAGTCTTTAACTAACTCCATATAGTGTCTTTATCACATGTTCAATTCCTACTTTGAAATGATATACTTGAGGTTCTTGTGGTCGGTAAAGATCTGACACTTCTCACCATAAAGGAAATGCCTCCAAATCTTCAAGGAATAGACCACCGCTATGAGTTCTAGATCATGCTTCATATAGTTTTCCTTGTGTTTCTTAAGCTATCGCAAAGAGAAAGAGATAAAACTCTTATCTTGCATCAACACCCAACCCAAACTGTTCTTGGATGCATCACAAAATACTATATAACCTTTTCCTTGTTCTGGTAGAACCAACACTGGTGCACTGGTCAACTTCTCCTTCAAAACTTGAAAATAATGCTAACACTTGTCATCACAGACAAAAGTCACATCTTTCCTCATCAACTTTGTTAGGGGTAACGCCACTGCACCAAAGTTCTTGAGAAACCTCATATAAAAGCCTGCTAATCCAAGGAAATTACCGACATACTCCACTGGATCCACTGTACCAACATACCCCAGCACCCCCACATGCCTCAACCTCTCAAAGGTCTTCCCAGAACACTGGAATTCTATATTTGGGACTATCGTTCTAGCTTGTGGTGCAGGCATCCTATCCACCATATGTGTCATCATGGAAATGAACTGTCCAAACATGGACTAGAAAGTGGGATTGGCCATAGTTTCTGGGTCAAACTGAGGCTCTTTAGGTAATCCATCAACCCTTTCCTGCCTCCTGGTACCACCTCTTGGTGTACTAACACTTCTGTCATCATGTTCTCTATGTTCTCCAAACATATCGTTTCTTCTCTTCTTCTTCTTTTGCATGAGCAAAAAGTTACCATTAAATATGTCAGAGGACACACAAATAGACACAAAACCTAGTCCTATGTCCATGTAGACTCGGAGAACCTAGAGCTCTGCTACCAATCTAACAAGTGACGCCCATCGTCACACCAAAGTGAGATTACTCAAAACAAGTGCAAAATCAATACTAAACATTCAGGTTACCCAAAAACACAATAAATTAAAATTGGTTTCATAAAACCATAAAATCTAGAACATTTGCAAATGAGTCCTTAAACTGAACACTTGTATCATATACATTCTCAAAGGATTTACATATCATAGTTCACTTAGCCAACATGCCACAACCTGTTACATATGATAACATGTCCATATATATACAACCATATTTGTACAACCACGACATATTGCCAAAAATCGTGTCGATGCATAAAACCACCAAAAACCTCACCAAGGACCTAAGAGTACATGGATGACATATAGGACTCTACAAAAAAACACTAGCTGCATATCCAACCTTCAACAACTACTGCTCCTCTTACTGCTCAGCCTCAACCGCACGATCTTTAGCACGTCATGCACGACCACCTATTAGACATGGAAACCCATGGGATGAGACCAACGTACCAACAAGAGATATAACTCTCCACTGAAACTATTATAAGCACATATAGATTAAAGCAGATAGATAACATTATCTTCAAGATGAGTAGATTCAGCTAAATGATATGAACAAGGCAGCTAACATTGTTTAAGCAATTCAAGCATCTACAACTGAGCAGTAGAACATCTTATACTTTAGGAAGGAATACAAAGAACATGTATAACAATTGATTTCTCTTACCACATTATAATTCAACAAATAAATACAAGAAATAAGGCAAAGGTTCATCGCATGTGAATTGTGTTTAACCCTAAGCAAGTATACTACACAGTTGTATTACATCTTTTATTATGCCCTAAGGAGATGAGGTATACCGCTCATGCTCCCACTGACCACTTCTAAGTTGAAATTAGTTCCATACAAGATCTAGGAGGAGTCAAACTCCTATGATCTCCCACAATCTCAGTCAGTATGAGTCCGCCGCAGTGACATATAAAGTCCAACTATAAAACAGCCTAGCTTGCCATGGTATATAGGCACACCACTAGTGAAAACTAAGTTATGACTGTAGTCGCACTCCTACTGAGGTTTGACTATAGCTATCCTCAAAACATATCATATACATATACTAAATCACATCACTAAGATATGGCCCTGACCGTTCTCCTGCCATGGTATGACTACATCCAATTCTGTAAAATGCATAGACTCAACAATATACGACTCTGAGTTTCCACTAAGGGAGAACCCGCTTCACTATCCAATAAGTACTGACGTTGAAAATGGACCTATGGTATATGGCAACTACATGATTAGGGGTTCACTTGATTAGTTAATTAAATTGAGTGTATTTAGCATCAATCAAGTTACAATGTACAAACCCTAAACAAACTCTACAAAGATAAGGGCATGTTACAACTATAGAAGATATAAAATGTATGAAACATAAACTTGTCACATCATCACTTAATACCACTTCCATACAAGGCCATCATCATTATCACGTCATTAGGGGATAGAAATCCCTCATCTCATTACGAGAGGATATCACCTCTCACTATGCATTAAGCCTTTGCTAGGCCATGAGACCCACATCACATTGTTCATGTACATCATGATTATTATCTCACACGCCTCATCAAGGCTCGTGATTGTCACCCTTGTATCACATTGATCACACCATAGCATTCACTAGCTATGTTGTTCATTCCACCTACAAGGTAAGGGTTACACAAGTAGGAGAGAGAAGTATCATTACATGATAACACATTAGGTAAGTACAACAAGTATGTCATACCCTTGAGATTAGGGTTAGGGTTTCTCAAAACAATAATCATCATTACACCCTAGATTCATCATCTCCCACTTCCTTCGAGCACATTAGAGTTTAGCATTATAGTTATGATTATTCAGGCCATTACTCCAAACTACATTATTTATCAACCAATCATAGGTTAATATGTAATGACCAACATTCATACAGGTGTATGTAGAGACCATCTCACACACTCACCCAAGTGTAGTGACCATTTAGCATAGGTCAGGGTAGCAATCGTTACCACAAGTCACTCTTGTTACAACCAAAGCACATCAACAACATGTGTAGCGACCGATACACATCACTACATATGCTTATCCAAAAATAGAAACAAACCATATGCTCTGATCGAAGCCAACACATAAAGCAATGACCAACCACAGACAAAACATGTGTTGTGAACAATAAGCACATGTGTAGTGACCTGCTACACAAAGGTCATGTGTTGTGACCATGCATAAGATGTGTAGCAACCATAGGCTATTAGTCTTAACCATGTAGCATCCACAACACTTTTGTTAGTCACACATGAAAACACCGTCTCAAATTAAATCTCTTCGGCCAAAATAGGGATCAGGTGTAGTGATTGTATGACAATTTGGATTAGGGTTTGTTGTGCTGCAACAACCCATCAAAAACTTGCAGCGACCAAGGCATCAAAGAAAGTTTAGAGAACACCAAGGTAAGGCTACCTCAACAACACATAACCACCTCCAAAACAACACTAAATTGCATTCAAAACAAAAGATAAACATCAAGGATACTAAGCATCATCAAGGAAGTAAACTCCATGTGAATATAGACATCAAAACCCTAAATTCATTGCCATAGAAATCAACATGGAAAATCATGATGAGAGAGATGAAAACCAAGCATCACTCATGTGCAAATAGGTCTAAAACCTCAAGTTAATCAAAGTGGTCAAAACCAAGACATAATCATAAAACGCATGACCAAGATGCATGTGAAACCATCATATCCAAATTCACCACAAATCGGGTTCAAGAAATTAGGGTTTAGGAAAAAGAGTAATCCACATGAGAATAATACATAATCATAAACCCTAACTCATGGTATCATTATCTAGAAACTTAAATTCATGTTTTAGAGATGACATCAGTGCATGCAAGCAAGAATATAGTGCAATAATAGAAGAGGCAAAAGTTATATAACCCGTCTTATGAAGAGATCAAGCTCCCAAGATCAAAAGCTCCAAAAGAGAAGGAAGCTCCAACCAAGATCAACTCCACATACAAAAGATCACCTCATAATAGAAGACCACCATGGTCCAAGAAGAGCTCAATAAATAGGGTGAAAACCCTAGGTTAAACAAGAGGAAGAAAGGAGAAAGAAGAGAGCTTCTTCTCACATAGGTACCACCATGGTAAATCCATAGTCTCTGACCTTAGTAAAGAGAAGATCCTCAAAGAATAGCCACCATGGTTGCACCATAGTCTCATGACCAAGAAGGAAGAGGTAGAGTGAAAAAAAAGAGATCATGGTGATAGAGATACTTACCAAGAAGAGAATCACCAAGGATCACCACAAAGAATATGTTCGAGCTAAAGATCACCACATGCATGGATGATCGGTCACCAAAGCTCCAAGATCAACCCACTCAAGCTTCACCAAGCTCCAAAGTCAGCCAAGCAAGAAGGAGGAAGGAGAGAGATAAAAGGATTTCTTGCATGTAGGAGAGAGAGAAATCTTATATATAGAGGTAGGAGGTAGGTAAAGATATGAGGTGTCAAGATGTTTGCGAACCAAAAAGACACTTCTCCCACCAAGGATCGGCCATGCATTCTAACATGCAAAAAAACCCTTAAAACCAAAGTGGTGCAGCGACCACTTGGTTCCCAAAACTCAACATGGTCGAAGCACGACACATGGTAGCAGTCGCAACACACCACAAATGCTAGTGTCGACCGCAACAAAAGCAAACCAAGGGTGTTGTGGTCGGAATACCTCACCAACCCAAAACCCTAGTGACCAAAACACATGCCCAAGGCATAAGATTGAAGCAAACCATCCAATACATGGTATAGTGGTGGAAGCAATAGTCAAGACTCAACATAAGGTCGCTACACTGGTTGACACTCAAGTAACACACACATGGTCACTACCATCGTCCATGCAACTCATGCATAACCATGCAAACCCTAAATTCACCTCAAGGTTTCACTTCATCAACCAAGGCCCAAACAAGGCACCCCAAAGCATCATCCTCTCTCTAATTATGCCAAAGAACAAGAATCACAATCTTGATGTAACAAATTGCAAGATAGACCCTCAACATGGGAAAATTGCAACTTAGTCCAAAATAAGCATACATAGCTCAAACATCAACAACACATGACCAAAGTAAAAACATAAGATTGTCGCTTGCTATTAGGGCATCTCAAGAGATTAGATTAAGGTTCAAGAATCTTATTAAGCCAAAAAAACAAGGTTAGCTAGAAATCTAGGTCAGGGGCCTTACAACCATAAACCCCTAATATGGATTTCTACCTCGAAATACTACGCAAAAAGAGATGAGTACTTCCTACACATCTCTTCCTCAAGCTCCCATGTGGCTTCGTCAATGCCATGATGATACCACATAACCTTAAATAAAATGATATCCTTCTTCTTCAACTTCTTGATCCACCTATCCAGGATCAACACAAGACCCCCTACATATGACACGTCTTCATTCAACTCAACCTCCACTGGATGCAAGACCAGCTCAGTCTCGGGATGACACTTCCTCACAAAGATGTGTTGGGTCAGATGAGTCCCTTATTTAGGAGTTCATGTAGTTGTTGGGAAATACAGGCATAGAGTATGGCAGAGGAAACAAAATTTTTATCTATCTGTATTCCCCAATATAGTAAGATCACATCAACAACTATGAAATAGGAAGGATGGTTTTAGCAAGTTATACCTCGTTTTGGAGCAAGTACAGCAAAAAAACTTGCTTCTTTGCAACTACTGACAAGTTTCTCTTAGACGTTGGTTGTGCAACTCCTGGTCTTCACCACAAACAACATTTACGCAACCTTTGTAGCGACTTCTGTGGTCTCGTCACAGACTGCAGGTTGACTTTTCTCTTTGAGAAGCAGTCAAAGGACTCGTGCCTCTAGAGTAGTCCACACGGACCAACTAGAACTCCTATCATTCATTAAGTACAGATAGGAAGGAGTTGTCCTCCCCGTTAGTGTACTAGTCACCAACCTGCTCTCCCACTATGACAACCCTTAGTTGTTCTCTCCCGTAGCTATCCCTACCTAGTCGGGTAGGATTTGCCTAGACTCTTTTGGTTTCTACAACTAGAGAAGACAACACTTCTTAGAGCAACTAATTCTCTATTGTCTGAGTAAATTATTATTTCTGGGGAAGCCCCCAGTACCCCTTTATATATAGGAGAGGTTAGGGTCAGGGTTCCCATTCCCTAGCAATGTAGGACTAAAAGTGGGAGTGGAAAGGACTAAGAGATCTTGACTTTTCACAACAATTTGTAGTCTATGATAGTCAAAACGACCGTTTCACACACCAATACGGTCGTCTGGTGCGTGATATGGTAGTCTCACACTGCCAAATGTCTGTTTGGTAGTTTCCAATCTGAATCGAATTTGGCTATTTCGAATCCAATTTATATTTCATATTATATTCCTTTTTCCTTAAGTAAAGTACAACCGAAACTATTCACGAAACATCCCAAACCTTTGTTTGACCCAACCGGGCCATCTCACCCAAGCAAGATGCCTGTCTCACTCACCCAGATGGCCGTCTGGTGAGTTGAGATAAGCCGATTAGTTCAATCATATTGAACCAGTCAGTTTAAGGGGTAAAATCAACCAAATCGATCTCCAATCAACCTGACCTTCAAACGACTGTCTCACCTATATGAGACGTCCCTCTTGCTGCCCAAATGGCTGCCTCACTTAGAGAGATGGTCATTTGGCAGTCTGAGTCAGCCAATCAAGCAATCAGTTGTGTGAATTGAATACCTAAACACTTTAGTAATCAATTCAATAGTCATTCAAGATCAAACTCCTCTTCTAGATGAGTTGCTATGTGTGTGACCCTATAGGTCCCATGTCACATTGGTAGTGAATGTTCATAACTGGATTATGACATCACAAGCAAAGAGTGGTCCCTAGTCACACATCAATGCTACCCAAGTGAAATGGAAAGCTGGAGAACAACTTCAACCTACAATCTGTGTAAGGTGTTGTGGTGATTGTATAATTCCTTTGTCTCTAATATCCAGGATGAACTAGAGGCATGGTTGGTCATCCTATAAATGTTCAATCCATGTTTCTTTAACCAAGAACAGACTATCTGAGATAATGTGACCTCAATATCATATATTGATTCACATGTGCATGCACATGCGTTTCTCAGTCTCGCTAATCAAGTGGCCAACATATCATACTGCCGTGGGGGGGACAAATCCCATATCTATCACTCTCAGTCTATCCCCATGTTTCAAAGTCACCCAATCATCACTTTTATAACAACCCATGTTTTAGGACTGCATTTTATGACGTCAAAGTGTACTCAATGATATGTGATGAGTGTAGTGATTTCAGGTCTAAGAATCACAATCACCACCTTCAATATGAAAGATGACTGTGACCACAAAACCATGTGTCACTCTCAAGGTGGGTCTGCCCGATACACTATTCTCTAACATGTATCTGTGTGCTTGGTTTGATATTAGCATATCATGATTAATGATATTTAGTCATAAACCAACTCACACTCTGATCTTATGTGTTATTGTTGTATGTCAACCTTCCACAATGACAACTGATCATGGACATAATGAGAATGTAAATGTGTACTCTTAATATCCATATGATCCCATCTCTTCTAAGTCACGTACTTGATGACGTACGTCATTGAGTAACATTATTCTCTAGACATTCACTTTGTATCCTCATTATCTCATAACTGAGTAAAATAGATGAATTGGAAACTTGCCTTCATATATGTTATTATTAATCAAATCCTTTTAGGTAATTATGCCATGTCAATCATCATATGATTTTCTCTATGGGCATACCTTACCAATAGTAGTTACTTCTTTAGCTCAAGAAACTCGGTGGGAGCCATCCTGTAAGGTACCCTAGAAATTGGGTTGGTCATGGGAGCTAGCTCTATTAAGAAATTCACTTCTCCCATTGAAGGTATGCCTATAAAATCATCTGAGAACACATCAACATAGTCCTTTACTAACTCTATTTCCTCTAATGAATGCACCTAAGATTTTGGATCGATAACTATAGTTAGTAATGCTAGACAACCTTTAGCTACCATCCTTTCAGCCATCACAACTGACACATACAAGTTGTTGGTGGTATCTTTCTGACCTATAATAGTAAAGGGTGGGTGACCTAGATTCTCTATCCTTATTTTCTTTTCCCCATAGTCTATCTTTACATTACAGTTATGAAGCCAATCTATTCCTATAATGACATCAAAATCATTCATAACAAGCAGGTCAAAGTCGATAGGGAGTTCATGGTTCATATATTTAACAAGGATGGCGAAGGTTTTAAGGAGGGGTGAGAAGATACAACCATTAGGGGTAGTTTCTTTCAAGACATATCACAAGTCCTTGAAATCCAAAAAAAGCATACTTGTGAGATTTCATGAAATGAAAGTATAGGTAGAACTAGAGTCGAATAAGGCTTTAACGATATGTCCCATGATATCAAGCATTCCTACATCATATTTATGACAACCAAAACTATTATGCATTTCATAGTACATGATAGATTATGGACTTCTATGGATGGTTACCTTCTATGAGTTGGTTGGCATTGGCTTGAGCCTCCTCATTATCAATGGCAAAGACTCTAGCCTGTCAATGTTCACCTACAGTTGGGGATGCCCCTTGAGGTGCTACAAGCACTGGTTGGGCCACCACTAAGCCAAGATCCTGAGGGTCAGGGAGAGGATAGTTGGCTTGAATTGTCCCTCTTGTAGGAAATGATAACACACCTTCTTCTCAAAGCGGAATTTACCAGTGTGTAACCTCCCATAATTGCAACATTTTAGGGGTGTCCTGTGATGGTGATTCTCATTAGGGGTCTTTCCCTTTCCTCTATTTCTACCTTTGTCATTATCATGACTTTGTGTATTTATATTGTCATTTCTTAGGGCAAAACCACCTTAATTTAAACTTAGGTATCCCTTGGGTGGGTTCTAAGCAGGCATGATGGTCCTCTCCATGTATAAAGCAAAATTGAGGGCCTCGATAAAGTTAGGGGGTTTTCTAGCCATTACATGGGGTTTTAGCTGGGGGTGCAAGTGCTCGACAAAGTCCTACACTCGTTGTTCCTCATCTAGCATGTAGTAAAAATTCTCTAGGAGGCAGAATTTCAGAGCATAATCTGCCATCGACATGTTTCCCTATTAGAGGAGCATGACTACTTCTCCTTTTCCTTCTTGGAAAAGTTGGGAATAAATCTTGCAGTGAATATGGCATGGAAATCTACCCAGGCCATTGGATCATCATCCAAATGTCGGTAAAAAATATAGTTTTCCCACCATAGCTTTACTACTCCTTCAAGAAAGTGAGTGGTGAAGAGGACCTTCTTGTTGGGTTGCACCTCCAAAATGTGGAATTCATTCTTCATAGCTAGGATCCAGACATCCTCCTTGTCAACGGATTACGCCTTGTCTTTTACCAAAATTTCTCAATGTTCAACTTGATGAACTCGATGATAGTGGTTTTGAGATATGGGAAGACATGTAGGGGTTCACCATTCTCATCTTTGGTGACATATTTGAGAGCCAATGCACTAATGGCCTTAGTGAGCTTCTTCTACTGTTCCATCCTGAGCATCTCAGATGTCTGGATCACCACCTACCCAATAGAGCCCAAGCCACTAGAGACGAGGTTACCTTCACCCTTGAGTTCACCTTTAGGGTTGGGGCCATTTTCTAGGTCTAGAATCACAAAGGGGATGGCCTCATGCTCAAGACCTCTTTTGGTAGAGGCTTCATCTGACCTCTTATGCTTCTTGGAAGACTCACCTTCCTTGGATCTCCTCCTCTTCTCTGAGGAGACCTTCCTAGAGAAACCTTCTTGTATGGATGGTCCTGGGGTGTGTTGTCAATGATGGTGGTGGTCTTGAAGCGAGCCATACTATTTCACATAAAGATTAATATCAATTTTATGTTTAGGGTATATAAAGCATCATGCAATTATCCATGACATTTTGATTGCATGCATTAATTTAATTGATGTAGGGTTCGTTAACCCTGATTCTCATAAGGGTAGAGGAAGTAGTTATTGCGTCCCTAGGATTTTGTAAGGGAAATCAAGGGTACAAAAGGGGCAAATCACAAGATGAAAAGAAAACCTAGAGGTATTTTACTTTAGAAAAAATCTTATGGCTTTGGCGAAGAAGGATGCATGGTGGCCCGAGATTCCTAGTAAGTCGACTAGTGGTGAGGAGGAGAGTTTTGCCAACCCACGGGGCTCTGATCCCTTCTAGACACCATTGCCTTCAAAAAATGCCCTAATAATCCCCTTGGCCTCTAAGATATTCTTTAAAATTTATTAATTATTAAAGGTCAAATGGTAAAGTTGGGCTCTAATACCAAATGTAATGACCCCCTTGTTATCCCTAATTAAGGTGGACCAAGAGGGAAAGGGCCATTATCATAATTTTCGGATCATGTTTTAGCAATTAAACAATAATAATCATAAATTTCATTGAAAAGAAAAGAGTTTGATAACAATATGAAGATAGATTATCCTCTAAGGAGTTACATGGAAAGGGAAAACTAAGATTTGCAACATGATATAAATATAACTATATATAATCCTCCAGTAGACTTTAAGCATGTTTCCTAGGGTGCCTTCTTCTTTGGGTGTCCATCTTTTCATATTAATTATAGTTTAACCTAAAATGGCGTGAAACAAAACATGATCGCCATATTGAAATATACTAAGTACATGGAAAAAAATATTTGCATCTCTGTGTAATAAGATAATCAACCATAGCATTAGATATTATTACATAATAAAACTTGCAAATTTCTATTATAACTTCTCAACTCCATTTTATTTTCTATGGGAATACCCTCTCCTAGGGTTTGTCCCTACAATGGATAGACTTCCTTCCCAATCCCGGTCTTGGTGCCATGTCCGCCTTCCCAATCATGGGCTTAACCTATCGTGACCTTCCCAATTATGGGCTTGATCATAGTCATCTCAAAGACTTTCTTTCCATATCTAGACCTCTAGAGATAGTATGAAGGGTTCGAGAAAGTTATATTTATATAATGTGATACTCATATGGGCCTTATGGATTGTAGAAGTAAATAAACAACCAATGGTTTAATTACAACCATTTGAGAAAACTACAGACAAGCACATAATTTGATAGAGAGTATTCATAGGCGTAACCACGTACCTTTCCTCAGAGATGACTTAATGTCTAGGAAATAAGAGTAGATGAAATAAATCAAGAAATCACCCTTCAATGAATGCATAACACCAAAGTATTACTATTGTGTTCACAAAATATCATTTGGACTAACTTGGGCTCTAAGTTAATGTTTTGCGATCAAATTAAGGTTTCATTAGGGTTAGGCTTCTCAAATCCTAATTATCATATTTTAAGGCTTTATATTTTAGGAAACCCTAATTTTGGCAACATGTGAATCCTTTATACTAAAGTAGATCCAAGTTACTCTTTTTATCCAAATAGATTAGAGTCTACTCATCAAAACTAATTAATTAAAATTTACTCATCAATTTCATCAATCTAATGAAATTAGGGTTTATATGTATTGAATTACATTAAAGATTGCATATTTAAGTACTTTTCAAATTCTAGTTGGAAGTAGACTTTGGAACCAATTTTATTGTATTCCATAGATTTTTTGATAAAAATATATATACTTTTGCTATATTTGGATCTACCTACGATTGTTTAGAATTAGCACAATATAATATCTTGGGGCTAATCAGTGTCTGGGTCAAGGGAGGTGCTACGGGACCACGACCGAGCCAATAATATCACGCCAACCTGGCGGCCCACACCCATGTAGCTCAACAAAAATGAAGGGTGAAAATGGGGAAAACCACTTACCTCACATCAGTGGATGCGGGGACAAAGAAGACCTTTTTCCATTGGTCATCATCTACCTCAGTCTTGTGAGAAACTCCCTTGCACGAGTCAAAACAAGAGTTGACTTTGAGTTCCTAACTTCCTGATCAGAAATAAGATACCTCCTTCTCCGCTGCACCTTACCAAACTAATTTGCGGTCTTTAATTGCTCGGAGGCGGTCGGAGTAGAGAGAATGAAGAGGTTCTTCTCACTATATGGTGTAGATAGGAAATGAGAGGGAAGGATAGAGAACACTATCAAATTGAGAGTAGGGGGACAATCTTCTAGTCACGCCACATCTTACCAAAGGTGTACTGGCCTCATAGGGGATTTCCACCCCTTTATATAGGTGTGGCTACAAAGAGTTTGGTATTGGTTAGGATCTATAATTGGGGAAGGCCTCTACTGATTTCCAAAGCAGGAGAAACCTAAGGTAAATGTGTTTGTAACAACCTCTGGGTCTTTACAGAAGGATTTTTTAGGTGTCCATATGAGTCAAAGAGGAAAAAATCGAAAAAGAAAAGAGCCTCTACTGTTACTAGCTTTCCTTTTTTTGTTTGGAGATAGAATATGGTCTTCTGACCATTAATTTGAGGGATCTAAGGGTTGGTATCGTGTGTTGCATCACTGGGACAGGCCCGTATATTCCTAATATGAATAATATGAAATTTACTTACATATTTCTATTAATCTATTACTTAAGGGAAACTAAATAAATTCATATCTCTCTCCTCTTTTACCCAATTGATTTCAAATTTGAAGGTAAGACTTTTAATAATTAAATCTCAGTTCAGGAAAGGTTTGGTGTCAAAATATGAAAGTTAAAAGTAACTTTATTGCATCTTAAATATTCCCTTTATTTGAATTATTTAAGGCATTAAATAACTCATTTTATTCAGCCAAACTTGGGTAGAACTCTTATTTCAATATATATTCTCATTAAGTGCAATATTGTGCCAAATAAACTTATGAGTTGCCTTCAACTTATCTTTTCTAGAAATTTCCGAAAATTCCTCATTTAGTTACCCATTGTAACGTCCCAGGATTTGAGTCCTCAGATATAATGATCTTATAAGGAATTATTGGAATACTCATATCACCAAGGTGCACCTCCTTTTCTGGGAGCCCATCACTTAAGAACTCCATAGTTAAGCGTGCTCAACTTGGAGTAGTACTAGGATGGGTGACCAATTGGGAAGTTGATCCTGGCTTGCACGTCAGTGAGGACAAAGTGCACAGTTAAGGATAGTGGTGGTCTGTGGGGCTAGTCGTCATTCCAGAAACTCTACTAGAGCCTAGGGTAGTTGGCCCAATTGCTACAAATGGTGTCAGAGTCGTAACCCCTCCAGTAGGTGGGGCCCACATGGGCATGTGACATGCCAATCTTGAGCCGTGTGGTCCAGGCATGTAGGAAAGGGTTGTCCACAGTTGACGTAGCCACCCTTGCGCTGGTATTGCATGATCGAGAGCTGGGTGTCCATGGGCCATTCTGGGTCTGCACTGAAAATGGGGTGATGTTATGAGGCCTTGTAGTTGAGCCTTGATGAGGACGTCAAGAGTCTAAGTGGGGGAGATTGTAACGTCCCAGGATTTGAGGCCTCAGATATAATGATCTTATAAGGAATGATTGGACTACCCATATCACCAAGGTGCACCTCCTTTTCTAGGATCCCATCACTTAAGAACTCCATAGTTAAGCGAGCTCAACTTGTAGTACTAGGATGGGTGACCAGTCGGGAAGTTGATCCTGACTTGCGTGTCAGTGAGGACAAATTGCGCAGTTAAGGCTAGTGGTGGTCTGTGGGGCCAGTCATCATTCCTGAAACTCTACTAGAGCCTAGGGCAGTAGGCCAAATTGTTACAAATTGATACCAAATATAACGGCCCCGCCTCCCGGTAACCCCCAATTAAGGGATACCAAGAAGTCAGAGTTGTTATACCAATAAACCGGATCAAAGGTTCGACAATTAATCAATAATAATTATGAAATGGAGAAAAGAGAGATGTAGAAACCTCTAAAAGACAAAGAATATTATCCAAATTTGGATTTCATGCCTCTTGGGTTCCAAGGAGTCCAAAGTTGAAAAAATAATGCAATAAGAAACGAAAAAAATCAATTAAATATTTCTTTATTAAGAAAGAAATTGAAAACAATGATAAAATAGGGGAAATAAGTGGAAAGAGGTATGATTGAGTTATCTTTGGTGGATTTTCATATCCATAAGATTTCTAATGCTAAAAGGAAGCAAAATAAAGAAAATAAAAGATTAAGAGAGAGGAAATATACATAAAATATGCCTTATAAGTCCTTGACTTGCATAAGAAGAAAAAGGGGTTTTCCTTTCGAGTTTTGGTTTCAAACTTCAAACAATGGTAGGTTAAGTCATAATAGATTTTCTCCTAAAATTTTATTGAAAAAGGTTAAACGAGGAGAGAGTTATTGATTTTATAAGTTTCCTTAAAACGAAGGGATAACCAATTTATAATGTGATTTGAAATCGGAATGGGAAACCTTAGGCCCAACCCAGACATGTGTCGCACCCAGTGATGGTTGTTGGATTGCGATTGGATGATCAAGAGATCGTCTTCCAGCTCGAGTCAGAAAAGGAAAGATCAGCAGGACATTTGATCTTCTCGCACCTCTCTCTCTCGTCATGCCACAATTTGGAAATATAAGATGCCCATTAGAATCGGGAGATAGAGTCGGACCCAACCATCCCTGGTTTCCCCTAGTTTCCATGTGTGGGTTAGTTTTCCCTAATTGGCGGATAGGGTCAGACTCCTAGAGAGAGAGAGAGAAAGAGAGAGAGAGAGGGCCGCACACCCTCTGCCAGAGCACCCATTATGTTCAGACGAAGGGGGCGAGTCAGTGCTTGGGTTGAATTGTGAGAAAGATCCTGATCTCCACCTTCAGCGTGAAGTCGCTTCTCTTCAGAGAAGAGCTTCTCCGTCCCGTCAACTCCGGCCGAAACTAGCAAAGCTGAAGGCACCTTCGAGTTCGTTGGGGCTCGGTGGAGGTGTGGCGGTCTCCACTAGTGGCTGGGGAGCGAGATGCTCAAAGTCAACATCCGGTTGACTGCTCTCAAAGGCTGGCTCGCGAGTGGGGACTCATCACGAGGAAGAAGAAGAGAAAGGGGGAAAAGACCTCCTTGCCCCCAACTTTTGTGAAGGAAGGTAAGGGCACTTATGTCTTTGGTTTATTTCATTGCATGAGAGGAACGCGGAGTGTGGTCCGTTGGATCCCGCGTGGTCCAGTGGACCACAGATCTAGCGGCTGATGTTTTTTCTAAAAATAACAAATAATTCAAGGAAATGAATTACTTTGAAAAAAATCATAACTTTTGCTAGGAAGCTATGATTAGAAAAATTTATGCATGAAAGTTGCTTTGAAAAATATGAGGAACACAATAAAATTAGTTTGAGAACTTGAATTTGTTCCTATTTGCAAAAGTGTGGTAATCTAATGAAAAGTGCTCATGTATTAGATTAAGAAACCCTAATTGAGCATATTGGGGAGCGGTGGAGGTGTGGCGGTCTCCACCAGTGGCTAGGGAGCGAGATGCTCAAAGTCAACATCTGGGTTGACTCCTCTCAGAGGCTGGCTTGCGAGCGGGGACTCATCACGAGGAAGAAGAAGAGAAAGGGGGAAAAGACCTCCTTTCCCCCGACTTTTGTGAAGGAAGGTAAGGGCACTTATGTCTTTGGTTTGTTTTCATTGCATGAGAGGCACGCAGAGTATGGGTAGTTGGATCCCGCGTGGTCCAATGGACCACGGATTTAGCGGCTGATGTTTTTTCTAAAAATAAAAAATAATTCTAGGAAATGAATTACTTTGGAAAAATCATAACTTTTGCTAGGAAGCTCTGATTAGAAAAACTTATACATGAAAGTTGCTTTAAAAAATACGAGGGACACAATAAAATTAGTTTGAGAACCTGAATCTGTTCCTATTTGCACAAGTGTGTTAATCTAATGAAAATTTCTCATGTATTAGATTAAGAAACCCTAATTGAGCATATTGGTTAAGTTCATGTTGCTTAGTTGATGAAATTGAGTAATTGCAACCTATTGAATAGTTAATGGTGAACTTGAACCTGATCTAGATGTTTCTTGCATGATTTAGGGTTTTTACCTCAAATAAGAATGATTAAGCACTTAGAAACCCTATTTAAGTATAAAGGATGAATCTTTAAGGTTTAATAGGTTAATTTGTGAAGTAATAACATGTTGTCGAACTTTAATCTATTTTACATGTAAAGCTGATTAATTTATGGTTCCATGTATATAAATGAGCTTTAAGGGGCCTTGAAACCCTAATGTTAGTAATTGTGACTCTTAATGGCTGTAATTGTTCAAATTCATGAATAAGCTGAGATATGATGGTTCTAAGCTATTTCGGGTATAAGAGTTCCTAATTGTGGATAAATACCCTTAATATGGTAATTAAGGTTTTCTAATGGATAAAGGTGGAATTAGTGATAAATAGAGTTCACATGTGAATTAGATCATAATGAACTATGAGTTGTTAATCTAGAAGGAACCAAATATGATAATTAGGCCTAATTATCTTGTGATGAATTAAAAGGATAAAAATTGTAGTTTTAATGTAAAAGAGCATAAATCACTACAAAAAATTTGGCCTTTGTTGAAGAACATTTGTGAGGAACCAAAAATCGTGAATAATGATGTCTATTTGTGAGGGCTCATCCTTCAAATATGGGACCAAATCCCTCAACCGTGTTTTTAACATCCTTAGACCTTTTATGTGAACACTAATCCGTCAAAAATACATTACTCACTAATCACTCTGTGAAAAATGCCATGTCAAATGTTTCTCTCCATCTCATAACCCTTCCCTCGATTCTACAAGACAATATTTGTAAATCACTACAAAAAACTAATCTATTAACGACAAGCATGGCAACCACTTTATTTTTCAGTCGTGTTCCACAAAATAATAGCGATGACTTATTTTTGTTACTTCTATATATATGATTAACTACGACACTATTTTTTAGTTATCGTTCACATTGTGAGCATTCTGCTGTTAAAAGATTTTAAACAGCCACACGTAAAGCGGTGAACTACTAATTTTAATTTCTCACCAAAATAGACATACACTCACCCAAATTTAGACCCAATCCTGCTAGATTAATTTCCCTCTTCCTAATATCCATCGAATACTCCACAACTTTCCCAATTCACCTATGCAGCGACACCGACACGCAGGCTGCGACACCCTCCTCCCCTTCCCACAGAACTACCACCATAGTTTCCTTTATTATGACGAATATCTCTGCATCGACACCGCACTCTACCATCCACCTGGACTGATAATCAGGCGCCTACAATTAGAGACGAGCCCGTAAAAGGTATCCTTCTTTTTGAAATTAGAATCACCGATGGAGAAGGTAGCACGGAGAATATACGCGTCAATGTCGCTCTTCTCCTTCAAACAGTGGAGTTAGGTTTGTCCTTCCTAAAACCAATTAAAATATTATCAGTATCGATGTAATAAGTGGATACCTCCTACCCTTTCCGCTTTCTTCTCCCTTCTTGTTATCTTAATTTCAATGTTATCCCAATTGACATCCTCACACAATTCTCCTATTTATTAAAAATATGATTTTCATTTTCACAGTTTGCTCATAGGTTCAGTGCGCAAGAGACATGTTTCCTTCTAGACTGCTTCCAACAAATAGGCTGAAGCGTAGAAATTTCAAATCATTTCCAACTGATAGGCAAAGCTGTAGAATCTCTGATAAAGTCTTGGGTTGGGATTACTGCGAGAGGCAATGCCAGACAGAGGCACAATGAGAACGTGATGGGTACTTCTATATTCTTTGCTTGTTTTTGAGTTGTTTATGCAATGTTGTTAGTTGGCGAGTACTTTGTCCCTTGGACCATTTTTTACGATGCCCCCTACCCTACGAGTAGATCATCATCTCCTAACCAAGAAGCTCTACCTTGGCATACTAAGCACCTTGACCAACAACAGCTCTTTCAAGCCCAAGAGAGGAGCTCGTGCCCTTACTTGTGGCGTCCAAGTATATATGGATTATTTGATATTTCAGGTATGACAATAAACCTGATTAATATATTGCCTTTATCTAAGATGTACTCCTTGGTTGCGTAGATAATTTTCTAGGCTTTGATTTTGAATATCTTGCCATGCGTTCATGCTTAACTAATGAAGCTCCTAGCGTTTTCAACTCTACCATCCATGTGCATTTCTGCTTTGGCAGTAGGTAATGAGGATTATTTAGTGTACTTTAGTATGAGTAACTATTGGATGACATTTCTCTTGAATCCAACTTATGGTAATGGGAAATTGAATAGTCAAATTTGAATGTTCATTTCTAAAATGTTATCAAAAGATAATGCATCTCGTCAATGACTCCAAAATGAAACTTTTTGTATTGTTGGGATTTATATTTGATGGCAAAGTTAAGTAGGTTTCTTTCCATTACTTTGCTTGAATGATAGATCTTCTCCAAGATTAAGAAATGAATTGGATTAGTTCTCTGTGAAAAGAAAATGCCCCCAGATTGGAAAAAATAAAATGGAACTTTGATTGCTAGAGGCACATGTCCTTGCAGTTAAAACCATTCATTTGTTGATTTCAGTTTTATTAGGTCTCATGGTTTGGAATAGTTAAAAAAACCAAAATGATATTTCCAAACATGTTTGTGCAACTTTCTTGGTGATTTATCATTAGCTCTTTTCAAAAAGTGGCATCTATATTGTCAGTATGCTTTCTTGATCAATTCATCATTTTTATTTTCTCAAAAATGGTATTTGAATTGTCACTCTAGTTATCAATCAAATTCATTTTTGTGTTGCATCCAACACTCCCAAGTGTTAATATATCTTAATTAATATTTGGATATGGGCATGGTAATGGGTTGAGTTTTTGTTGACTCAACCCAACTAGCACTACATTTTAATGAAGACACTACCCGACCTGACCCAGTTAACATTGTCCCTGGATGAACTCATATCAATTGGACACAACCAAAATATAAGGTCATAACTTAAAGGTTAACCTAAAGTATATGGAAACATGTACATAAAATACCCTAAGGAAACATATGTCAACCGATGTACTTATTTGCTGCGTCTATGGCTTCAGTCACCCCATTGATTAGCTCATCCATCTAGAGCTTGCTTGTGCACTGAAACACACTTTTTTTATTATGAGGAGTTTATCATATTCATCTTGTGCTCTACATAGCACTATCAAGGATCTACTACATAACTCATGAAGTGATATTGAAGATTCTAAAAGAAACCTTGCTCTCTCTAAATATAAAAGGAAACACCCCATATGTAACTATCGTGAGCCACCAACCCTCTCAAAGCCCAATTGCAAAAAACTAGGAAAAATAAGAAAATCCCATGCAAGAATCAAACCACGCAAGACTGCAAGAGCCACAAGACCAAATATAACATATCAAAACAACTCACTCCTCTGTCTATCCTTTGAAAAAGAGTTGGCACACACCGCAACCCTTGAGCTCCCCATCATACCACACATGTGATGTTGATATTACTTAAGGGGATGTCACCCCCACATCCAACAAAAGAGTGTAAGCCAATAAGAAGATGTACCTTTTGTCCCTTTGGGTTGTACTAACCTCCAAGCTAGGAAGCACAAACACTTCTCAGGAGACCGTCTTGGACACGTGTACGACATGGACACACCGTGTCTACACGTGGACACACGATGAACATGGCTTGGAAGTGTCAAACTTTTTTTCTTCTTCCAGTTTTTTGACATGTACACGGATGAGACACGACTGGGACACATCTTGGACACGATCGGCCCAGCCCAACAACATCTTGGTCCAGTTAAGTAAGAAAAAGAGGAATGAAACGCTATCCTTGTTCCTGAACTACCCCAGCCCCCACCCTAAAAAATGTGAAACCCTCTCACCCCTTTCCCTCTTCTTCTTTCCCCCAAAAACCCTTCCCACCCACACTGCTCAATCTCCAGCAGCAGCAGCAGTGAAGAAAGGAGTTGTTGGCCTTTTTTTCGTCATCGGCCATCCACCATAATCACTACTAGGAACTAAGGAAATAGCGTCAAAGTGCATGACAACCTAAATTACTGATCGTTGGATATATAATAAACATGATAACTGGGATATGGGGCCTTTATTGACATAGGTTTTAATGGCAAAATATACTTTCGGTCATAGCTATTATGATAATTCTGTCATTGATTAGTTTTGTCTCGTCCACCATTCCAAAGTTTCCCATGCGGCCAACATTTCCCTCCGATCTTTTCATTCCCGCTGCTCAAATACCTACGTTTTCCCTCAGCATCCTAGTGAGAGAGAGGTGAAGTCGGCTATCGACGCTGCGTGCTAGGCAAATTGGGGGTAGCTAAACCTAAGAATAAAGAGTATGTGTGAATAGCTCAAGGACATCGCAACACCATTGACCATGGACATCCTTCTTGTACTGATGTCGCAGAACCCGACATGGATCCATTAGGTGCGGCCGTCACCTTATCCCCATCGTCACTCTTATTCTACTCGGCAGTTGCAAGGGAAGGGCAGGCCAAGCTCCCTGCAAATTCTATCCGACAGAACGCGATCCTCATCTTCCTATTTGTCAAGAAGGCCTCCTCCTTGAGCTTGACCTCCTTTCACCTCACCTACATCATGCTAGCTACCACTGAGCGCAACAGGGACGTCATCGGGCTATCACAACATTCCGGTTCCTGTTCGTTGTGGCTTGAAGATGATGTTCGGGGTTAGAACCCGCACCATGAGGTGCCCAACATGGGGGAGAGCTCCAAGGCATGGATCACCCAATGGTGGGAGCCCCATGAGTTCCCAAAGGGATGTTGATGCACTCAGCGTGGATTTCACTAGAGACGACGCCAATGAGGATAAATTACATGGCCTTGGGGAGGATTTCAACTTGGAGAATGGTATTGCAGATCCATCATCCAAGGGGTTTTCTTTTGAGAAGAGAAATAGGAATGACAAGGAAATGGAGACAAAGCAAGCTAACCTCCAATGAAAAGGATGAAGGCAAGAAATGTGTTGAAGATAGCGATTCAATCCTAGCTGCCGTCAAGTCTGATGGAAAGAACAACAAAAGGAATGTTGTTGATCTGCCAAAATAGGGGTACGTACATGTGAGAGCAATGCATGATCAGGTGACCAACAACCACTGCTTAGCAAAAAGAGTGAGAAAGGAGAAAAATAGTGAACGGATGAAGTTTCTTTAGGAACTTGTACCTGGCTGCAGCAAGGTGACAGGAAAGGTAGTCATGCTGGATGAGATTACAAATTATGTCCAATATTTGCAACAGTAGGTTAAGCTTTTTTTTTCATGAATCTTGCTACTACTAATCCTTATTTTCTCTACAATTTTGGGTCCTGTTGATTGGGTTTGATTCAAGCTCCATCATGTTTATCTACTCCGCATCCCATTCTCCCCTGTACCCATGCCCTACTTCCTCTTCTTTCACCTGCTTCCTTGCCCCCTTTCCTGCCAAACTCCCCTATTTGTGTCTCCCCATCGACCCCTTCTGGCCTCCTAATGTCCCTTCCCTATCTCTCCCCTGACCACCTTCTATGCATCATGTCCTTTGATAGTGTGGTGCCCTGACATGACACCATCTTAGCTAGCAATTGAGTATGAGCAATGGAACACACCACCTAGAAGTTATGCCTAGCCTTGGATTGGAGAACATGTGATACGGATTGGTGGTAATTATGTACATGATGCACTGAAGATATGGTAATTTATTGTACTTTTATATGCACAAACTGCATTAAGAGTTTGTTGGTGAAAATGTTTTGGTAGACTCTTTTAGCTAGTTATTTCCTTGTTAGGGTGCATATATATGTTGTTTTTCTTAACTAACAGAATAAACACATTAGTTTGGTGTTAAACTACTATACAAACTAACTAGATACCATTTAAATTTTATATTGTGACTTTATATTTGTATACACTTTTACCATGATTGTTAGTATAGCAAACATACTTGGAACCATGAAACACTAAGTGATTGTTTTACTCCCATGTGTAGGTCATTCATCTGCACTAAAATGCATTTTGTTTGAGAAATCTATTGCTTAGAGGATGACAGAGGAAGAATATGCATGCCAGATCTTTGATGTATATTCTCATATTATCTTAAGGGAGTGTCTGATCTGCAAGGTAGGAGCAACAAATTTCATTACATTGCATGGTATGTGATATTTCAAGTTATTAAGTAGTTTAAATGTTATTTATATATCAACACACAATTGTGTGTGTATGTCTGTGTGTCTGTATGTCTGCATTAGATAAATTTATTCCAAAATAAAATTTTCACTACTTTGAACTAAATACTTAGTTTAATGGAGTCGTCCATGTTGTTATTTAGTGGTAGGAGCTTGTGTGATGATTATGTTGGGCATGGATAAACAACGCTTTTCTTCAATTAGGAATTACATCACAAGGGAAACATAATTTGAATTAATTTGGGATGCATTTGTCTCTATTTTGCAATATAAATTTGGTTTAATTCATGTTCTTGTTCCAGTCACATTTTTACAGTGAACGATTGGATGTGTGATATTGTTATTGTTGAACGGTTTTAGTGGTAGACAACTACACCCTAGACTTGTTGTATGCTCGTCCTAGGTAGTCGAGTGTGATGAAGATTTTAAATATTTCATCGCTAACATTATCATTTATTGCATTTCATCGCTAACATTCTCTTTTGAGAATAATGGGAACTAGGAACCAACATATGCAACTCAATATCTTCTTATTTAGACCACACACCTATACCACTAAGGTAGTAACTAAGTGGTTGTGCATCTCTGGGATACTATTAGTGATGCATAATCAAAGTATATATTCAATAAGAAGATGTTTTGGCCCACATTACTTCCAACTTCATGTCTGTGATTACAGAAAAAAAAGCTCTAAAGAGGATTCAATAATAGTGTAGGAAGCATTTTTTAATCCAGCCTTTGGCTAGTTGTAAATAGGTTATATTTTTTGTTAATATTGCCAGCCCTAGTTGCTACTCATTGACCATCACAATCTCTTTTTCTTTGATGTTTATTTATCTTACTACTACTTGTGCAACCATGATCAGTTTGTTTATATAGATCTAAATGTCTTATTCAGATTATCCATAATTATGAACATCGACACCTTCCAGTCTGCGTCTTTGAGATAAATAGGTTTGGTATGTATGCATGTTGTTAGGGCCACAGGAATATGGTACTTATTTCTATTTCCATACAGAATTTAACAAGAAATTGGTAGAAGTACTACTTACATTACAATCTAATTCAAAAATACGAAGAGAATTAAACTTATTTTGTTTCAGTACATAGTAGTACGGTGATTGTTGTTTTTCACTGTGTTTTTTAACTAGCATATCAGTTGAACCATTACTGGTTCTACTGATGTGAACCACACTAACATCCCGGTCATCAGTTTTCATAACCTTAATATTCTTCTTCCATCTAACCAGAGTAGGATATGTCCCTCCTCTTTCAGCAAGTATGCAGAAAGTTTGCAATCGATTTCTATAAACACCTTCATATTTTCCCCTTTTCTCCTTCTAACGAGTCATTATAGATGACAAAAATTTCATCTTTAGTTGATGCAGAAAGGTTGGTCATCATGACTGAAACATAATCTCACTGAACTCTTAACCTTCCTTGCAAGCAGTGTGTTGATTAGCCAGCACCAATAGCATTGAGTTGTCCCTTTATTCCCCGGTTGCAGAAACTGGTGTCAAGGGAGGCATATGGTAACCAGTAGTAATATGGTCACCCTGAAGCTTTTCTTCCACCCATGAAACTATGAGTTGACTGTATCAAAAGAAATAAAGCATTGTTTGCCTACATATTAAACAAGTGATATGCTCGCACAAGTAACAACAATACAAATACAATGATGACCAACCTTTTTGGAGAGAAATATATTCATTCATATGGTAGCATCTACATCATCAACTGCTACATTCTTCTATAAGTAACATGCTTTGTTAACCACTGTCTTGGATGTATACACTTCGCAGGGGTAACTAGGAGGATGTAGGAATGAAAATATAGTTGTGTGGATGGTTCTCTCCTACTTATCACATAAGATAAAAGATCCTTACCATGTCACTCGCATTGTATAAAAGATTCTAACTAGATGTAACGTATAAATACTGAAACATGTAGACAGAAGAAAGAAAAATCTTACTACAGTTTTAGATTCAACAAAAAAATGGTAGGTGCAATATGCTAATTCTGAAAAACTAGTCTTCAGAAAGGGACTCATATAATCCACATTGTTGAGGGGAAGAAGAAAATATTCAAATCCTTTCCACTATTTATGACATATTAGTTGTTCCATCTGCAATTTGATGTATCATATACATCATGACATTCTTTAGAGAAATTGCCATATTTTTGGAGACCTAGACCAATAGATAATGCCATACAGTAATGATTACATAATTATACCATAACATGTATTGTAGTACACTGGGAAGATGCTCTCCTACTGACCTCAAACTATGGGTATTTGTTAGTACATGTATGCTTGACTAAGATGGCATACATTTGCATTAGAGGATTCAATTCTGAAAAATATAACGATGATAGGTCTAGCAGGGTACACATCCATCTAATTTCTTGATACAAATTCGTATTGGCATTGTATGTCTGTGATCCTATAGTCACTATTATAAGTAATTGTTATATAATGGAATTATGATATGCACCTTAATTATTCGTGTATCATTTTTATCCAAACTGCATACAGTTAGGTGACTTGTCCAAGTATATTATTAAGAAAGTTCCATTTTCATTATTACCTTTCTTCATTTTTAGATGGTGGGGGACATTAATGATTCTTTTTGTCTTATAATATGTGTGGTCGTATACTTGAAAGGTAACATTGGTAACACCTTCATCCAAGATTCTTATATTTATCTTTAGTTCTTAGACCATCTTGTTCTTTGTTGTCCTATCTAGATTGCTGCAAAGTATAATGCCACTGCATATAAATACATTTTGCAGAAATCACAACTCTAACATGCAGTCCATAGCATCCGGTCCATCAAACCAATAGCAATGATACCAGTGTACCATTCAGCAACACAACTGTGACATTGCAACCACAAGCCCACCTTCATCACATGTTACCCCTAATAAAAAAATATTTCCTTAGTAGTACACCAATCCATTGTTGCCCAATTGTGTTGTATACTTGGAGCCACAACAGCCCTGTAACATGTTACCAACCACCTCTACACACCTCCTACATCCACACCAATAGCGATAGCATTCAACTTGCAAAAACTACTACATCATCTCTTCCTAAGCAAGGCCATTATCTCAATCCACGATCCATCATCACCTACTGACACTACTACATTTTTTTGTTATAACCATGTTCTTTGTCCTATTCTTAGCAACTGGGAGAAAAACAAACTCTAAGTCATTTCTTTCTGATCTAGTTTAGAGATGGCTACTCATTTTTGTTGAGGATGAACTTGATTTGGTTGTAGGGTTCTAAACTAAAATGACCACACTTCTAGAGTTCACTTGGTTTTCTCTTCTTTGTTGGTCCAATTGATTTCAAATCTTAAACATAAGGTGGGTAATGTTCCGCCTACACATAAAAACCAAAAAATGAGAAACCTCTTTCAGCCACATGTACCTCATAACAGCTGGAGATTATTTTCAATATTCATACACATGAGAGTATTAAAGTGTATACTTTATCAAAGGTTGCAGTTGAAAGTTGGTGCCCTACATTTGGTAATAATCCACAATGTCGTCCTCAAATGCAGAACACCCAAAGCACATTGTCATCAGTGTCTTTCACACCAAGAAATCAACGTTTAAATGAGGTGAACCTTATTAGCAAATTTCTACATCAGTGTCTTTTACTACTTCAAAAATCCACATGATACATTTGATTGCATCTTCATATTGAACTTTTGTTGATAGAACTAAAAAAAAGCATGATGGGCTAATGTTTAGTTCATTAATATGTTTGTTTTCATCAAATAATTTTGTTTGCAAGTCTGGGATAATTATGTTTCTTAGAAACTTGACCTATCAGTCCATTTCAAGTTTGAACAGACACTTGATCAGTCGAGTTCTGGGAAGTGGCAACTCGACCGATCGGTCCATTTTAGGTTTGAATAGACACTCGATCGGTCGAGTTCTGTGAAGTGGCAACTCGATCGATCGAGTGTCTGTTGGGAATTTTAGCAAATTGGATTTGGCTGGTTAAACCATGTATTTTTGTGTCCCAAACATTTTTCTAAGCTTAATTACAAGTCATACATTCATTACAAGTGATTACAAAAATTGTTCTACGTCATTTGGGCATTGAGTCAACAATATGGAATATTCTACTTCACACTCACTCTGATTCCTTTTTGTATTTATATTGATAGGGTAGAATTGCTTTTAATGATGGATTTCGACCAACAATGCACTTTGGAGTAGAATAGAACTAAAGTATAAGGGTAAGTTGTTTGTTGTACTATGATTAATGTATAAACTTTAAATTCTATTAATATAATGATTTTCCATTTTTAGGAGAAGAATACTCAAGTACCCAACCGTATGAGGCATGTCATTGATGAAGAGCACCACACCATTTGAAGGAATATAGAGACATTACAGATCTTAAGAATTTCTAGCATGATATGTTGATTGTCATCAATCTCAAATTTTAGAATCATATGTATTCGTTATTTATATCAACGTTGAGCACACAATGTACGGATAATATTTTGCTTCATTAATAGAAATTGGTTTGAGGTGATTTAACATTTTTATGTGTCATTTTGGTGTTGAAAATTCTTATTATGTCATGTGACTCTTATAAAAATATTGCTTGAGGTTATATATACAAAGTTTTCATTTAAAATTCATTAACATTCAGCAAATCATTCAATAAATCAATAACCAAATCATTTACAGTAATCCCTCAAAAATATATTAATGAAGGTCTTTAATCCCTAAAAAATGAGATCCAGATTGGTCATCACAATTGCATTGATGACGACCACATAGCCCCTCAAAAATAATATTAATGAAGGCATTATCCCTTCAAAAATATATTCTCCAGGACCATCAAGTCCCTCAAAAATGTATTTATGAGAACTAAACATGCCCTCAAAAATGTATTTATGAAGGCTAAATAGTCCCTCAAAAATATATTTATGAAGGCTAAATAGTCCCTCAATATAACATTCTTGAGGGTCAGTTTGTCCGTGACAATTGTATTCGTGAGGGCCATTGGTATTTGTCACATGAGTTCTCTTCACAGACCATTTGTGAGGGCCAGACTCACAACCGTCCCTATTTGTGAGGGCCTGTAGAGAGGGGTTAGTGACAAGACTCACTCGTGAATAATGACCCAATTTTTACTAGTGAATGACTTAATTGATGGTTAAGTATGCCTTTAATCCAAAGTTAAGTTTATAAGTGTTAAAAGGGTAACCTTAATATCTTTAATGAAGAATAGATGAGATAATTAGGGTTTGGGAGTAATTGTATAAAATTAGGGTTTAAAAGAGTAAAAATGAAGAGGAACCCTAATTGTAATAGAAACCCTAAAAGTGGACTAGAAACCCTAAGAAGCGAGCTAGGTTTAATAGATCTTGATGGCATGATCAATGATAGGAAATTGTATGCACATTTCAGGATCTCTTTGTGTGCTTGCTTGCCTATTGGATTTCTTGCATTGATTGGATTAATTCTGTCTCAAATCATCCTGACAGGTATGTCATTAATTATGGTTAATCACATTAGTTTTCCCAAAGGTTTTCTGGATAGTTAATTGCATTGAATGCAACCTATCCGTTTGGATGTTCATACTTGCAAATTATAAAGTCACTATGATTATCATAATTGTAAAATAAGTGTGTATTCTCACACCTACATGCCACCCTGATGGATGATGCAAAAAGGTCAAGCCTAAGAGGGAAGACCAATGGGCACCATGAGAGGTGACCCCAGACACCAAGCTCGGGAATGAGAAGGTGGTCTATGTTGCATGACTAATGGACAACATGAGAGGTGACCCCTGACACCAAGCTCGGGATGGAGAAGGTGGCCTTAACTCAATGGCAAAGAGAAACCCTAGAGGGGGTATTCTAGGGTTAGGGCAAAAGTGGTGGAGAATGACACATTGAAAATGTAAATTGGCTTGTTAATTACCTTGATTGTGATAATTAGATTGTTAGTCATATTTGTGAAATTTTGGTTGTCCCCACATACCGGCATATTCTTATATGCTGACCGACGTTTTGTTTGTCAGCGTTTTAGGTACAACCTTGAAATGAACAAACAGTAAAGTGATACATTGTGAAAATAAGAAATAAAGTGCAAGAGGATTAGATAGAATAGATCCAAGATGTGGATAGAAGTAGATTTCCAAATTTTTTGAAAAGGTATGCAAAGTTTTATTTTATACAAGATTTCAATTTCGTTGGTAAAATTTCATAATTATTATTGATTAATTGTCGAACCTTTGATCTGGTTTATTGGGATAATGTCTCTAACTTCTTGGTCTCCCTTAATTTAGGGTTATCGGGAGGCAGGGTCGTTACACCCATTGTCCATTAATTTTAGAAATTCATTTATTATTAAATTTTCCACTCTTCTTTAGCCAATAAGTATCCACATATTATTGAAAATAGTAAATACACGAAATCTATTTTCAAAGGAGAAATTGCATTCTAAATCCACACAATTAAAACAAGAATAGGAAATAATAAACTTTACTAATATGCCCTTAACAATCCATTATTTGCATTCAAATATATGTATAAATTCATGCAAAAAAATTAAGTTATATTAGAGAGTCAATTAGAATACATTGAATTCTTAAATTTGTTTTTGACTCAATCAAACTACTATATTAAGTAAGGATGCACACAAACAATTAACTTTACTTCCCTAAACTAACCCTAAAGCCATTCATATAAACACTGATTGCACATGATCACTATAACAAATAGTGAGTCATAAAATTTATTTGCGAAGAATATGTTAATGACATTGTGATATAATATTATTTTATATTCAAGCATAGATCCATTGCCGTAAGGTTTCCCATTCTTTGATAAGATCACCAACAATCCTGATGTGCTTGAATCATAAATTCTCTCTCCGGACTCATCTCTTGTGATTAAGTGTTCTAGAAGTGCTTCAAGATGATTGAAGTGACAACCACTCTAGAAACAACAATGGTCCTCCTTAGACCTAATAAGAGTACAAGAAGTGGTGACCTTCCTTCAATCATGAGTAAAGAAGGTATTATGACAATTTTCTAGAGGTCCTATAAGGATACACTTTTGATCTGTGGCAAGATATAAAAGAGAAATGGTTTGACATTTATATTTTTTGTAGATACATAATTATAGACAGTATTACCTTTTAAATATTTAGAAAAAAGTTACCCAAACCTAGTGGTTGAAAATTCAACCAGGCGTGAATTAGGAAACTTTAGTTGTTTCTGAACCACATTACATAATCATGTTCACCCTTCTTCTTCCTCTTCTTGACTTTATTTTTTATTTTCACATAAACTAGTTGTTACTAACAATTTTTGCTAATATTTTCTAAAATTCTCTTTTTATTCTATTCACCATCTAGAAAATACTTTCAAATGGATCAATTGAAACTCAATAGATAAATTGATCAACTCAATGTGTTGATTGAGAAGTCAATTGATCTATCGAGATATATTTGCAAGCATAATACATGCCCAATCAATTGATTGATACTCCAATCAATCAATTGGAATTGTGTCCAAGTCTGTTAAAAATCATGATTTAAATAAGGAATGAGACTTAGGTGTATTGAAACTCTTACTAATGACTCTGTTATATAAGTGAGGGTGGAATCTAGGGAAAACTACAGATGAGAGTCTTGACTTTATTGAGGGAAAATTTCTTTGATGACAACATTACACAAGAGGGAGAGGATATACGAATCTGATGCTAGCTTGCCAACATCCCCAACCTGCTCCTCCTTGGAGGCTTTGAAGAACCATGATGGTTCCCATCATCCACATGGATGACATAGATGTACTTGCACATGTGAGGCGGTTGGCAGAACATCTTCAATAAGGACCATACATGTTTCTCCATGTTGATGTTGCAAGCCTAATTATCTTTCTTCAACATTAGAAATAAACTTTAAAATCTTGTAGGAAACCAATGATAATGAAAACACATGTCCTATTGTGTGGCTTTAATCAACATTCTTTTTCCTATAACAGATCTACGAGAATGTTACATGGTGAACACGGCTTTATTTTTCTACTGCATAAAAATCTACCATCACTCAACAACCACTACTACAGAAATGGCTTATAAAGTCACTTTTCAAGGTGTCGGTTGTATACATAAACGGACACCTAAACTCTACAGTGTCGGTTTATAACATAAACCGACATACAATCTGTGAAGGTTGACCAGACATGGGTACCACTTTTATTAAGTGTCAGTTAATTAATAAAAAACCGACACCTAAAATCAACCGCTAAAACTAAAATTCCAGCGAAAAAATTACCTCCAAAATTTGACATATGTCGTCGGTTCATAAATAAATAACCGACGACTAAAGGGTATTCGCGAGATAGGAATAGGTGTCGGTTGACCTTTAGTTAAAAACCGACGACTATAATATAGTATAGGTGCCGATTTTTGGAATAGAACTGAGACAGTTGGTTTATTTGTCGGTTTATTAGAATAACCGACGCTTATTGTCAACTTAATAGCTCACCAGTGTGAGCTTCTCTTCCCCTTTCCCAGTTTCATTCCCGATTTCAGTTAGGTCCGGTGATTTCTTGCTCGCCCCTGCCGGTCGTTGCTCCTCCACCGCCGCTCCGTGCTCCTTCTCCTACCCTCGCCGCTGCTCCGTGCTCACCGGTGGCCGTGCTCCTGCTCCTGCTCCTGCCCTCTGTGCTCACCGGCGGCTGTCCGTGCTCCTGCTCCGTGCCCTCACCGCTGCTCCGTGCCCTCGCCGCTGCTTCGTGCCCTCGTCGTCGCTGCTCTGTGTCCTCGCCGACGCTTCTCCTCTCTTTGCCGCCGCCTCCACCGGTGGTTACTGTGCTCCGGCCGCTGCTCTCCTCTGCCCTCAAGGTATGCCCGCCCGCCCTGCCTTCTTCCTTCTTCCTCTGCTCCGGCGGCTGCTTGGGCGGTGCCAAGGCACGCCCAAGCAGCTGCCGGGCGTTTTTTTATTTTTTTTAAAGTTATTTACTTATTTGTGTTTAGGGTTTAGGTACTGATTTTTTGCTTCTACTGAGTTGAATCCTCTATTGTCTATACAATACATGTAATTTTGATCAAGTGATGATATGTAAATGTAGAAATAAGTTAGTAAGGTATCAATGATAAGTATGTTGTAATGTGATGCAAAATAGTTATTGTATCATGCATATCTTAATACTTTTTTTTTATAGTTGTATAGGGTGTTTTATGTGTGACAAGTCTATTGTTTTATATATAGTTGTGCATACCTGCGAGTTATCAAGAACACCTAAATGAATGTCTAACACCTAAATGAATATCTAGTTGTGTATTTTCCTAGTATCGTGAAAGATTCTCAATCATGTGTATCACATGGGATTCTTATCTCAACACAATGGACTGCAATATATGCATCTAATGCCTTAAATTGAAGACTCGAATGTTATAAAATCCCATCAAAGTAGGTAGAAACAACTTATATATATTCAGATCTTAATAATTCCATGAAGTGCACATTATCTTACTCAGGAAAAGTATGTGTATAATGTAGGATTAGTTCCATATAATGGTTCTATTTTAGTAAGAACCTAGAAACCCGTCCAAGATTTACTCATTAGGAGTAAATCTTGGATAGTCCCCAGTTTGAGACTATTCTTGAACACCTAATCTCACTTAGGATGTAAGTGTATAATGTGTATTGGGTTTTCGAGAAAATTTCGGTAGCATTTCCTCGTTTGTTCTCTAAGTACATATGTAGACTTCTTTTCAAGCTATCATGTCTACCACAATAAAGTTGGTTATGACAAGCAATAAAAGGTTAACTGATGTTATACAACTTTTTCTGAAAATATATAACATCGTTATATGTACTTACACTTTGTTAATACTAATATTATGCAGTCTCTGTCCACCCATAACAGTCACTATGAACTGGGCCTCTATGTCAATGTTAACGTTCCCTATTGAAGAACAATTGGACATCATCCTAGATGATCGTTCCTTAAACCAATTGGTCATACCCAAACATTGGCGTTTTCTAAAAGGAAGACACTACATTCCTGGTAAAGTGACCCTAACTTTTGGCAATTATTCACATGTTATCGAGGTTGAGTATGATTTGGCGGGAAATCTTGTATCAAAATCCGGTTGGCGTGATTGGATTGGAGAGATGCATGTGGTCCGTTGCAACAGGCTCTTTCTCCATCCAGTTGGCCATAATTCCATCAAAGTTTGGATAACCAACAGCACCTGCGAGACCCCCGATCATCTACTGCGGTATGAGTGCACGTCGTCGCATATCAGCTCGGACGAATCTGAATCTGAGGCCCCTGTCAGTTCAGATTCGTCTAAATATAGTGAGGAACTTCGTGACACAACTTCATCATCAAAAAGACCACGGTAAGTCCAATTAACAAATATAATTGTCAACACAAAAAATTTGTGTTTACACTTTTTGTTTGAAAGCAATCAATACTCATAGCTGCTTTCTATTCTGAACTTCAGGAGAAGATCGCCACAATGATAAGTCCTTGAAGTTACTGATGCGGGACCATGTTGGTGTAGTATTTAGTTGTCTATCTATCTAGACTTGTCTGTATTAATAGTTTTTTTAATTATGCGTATGTTTAGGGGTACACCAACCCCTTTGTTTAGTTACTGTTTAGGGGTACACCCCTGTGTGTGGATGTAAAAAGAGATTAATGAATGGAACTGAAAGTTGCTACATGAATGCTTATAACTGAAGTGTGTGTGTTCCCATGAATGTTCCCATTTGCATGATTACACTACTATTTTCTCATATTGTATAGTCTATTTTAATATGACATACTTACTCATATGGTATATGTTGGGTAAGTTTACTTTACTTATATCTTTAACTTAAGTATAGTATATATATGCATACATGTGCATTTTTTATATAATTGTATAGAAAATCAAAACCCGTTCTTGGTGAGAATCCTAATCACCCTTCTTGCTTAATGATGAACTATAAAGACATCAATAATCACCCTAACTTGAAGAACTAGGATTTTAGGTATAAGAATGACAACACATTATTTGTTGGCCTAGAAACCCATCCAAGATTTACTCATTAGGAGTAAATATTGGATAGTCCCCGGTTTGGGACTGTTCTTGAACACCTAATATCACTTAGGATGTAAGTGTATAATGTGTATTGGGTTTTCAAGAAAATTTCGGCAGCATTTCCCCGTTTGTTCTCTAAGTACATATGTACTTGGAGAACAGCGGGGAAATGCTGCCGAAATTTTCTTGAAAACCCAATACACATTATACACTTACTAGTGAGATTAGGTGTTCAAGAATGGATAGGTGGTACACATTTATTATATATAATAATGACATCACATGTATTTGTTAACCCTAGACCCTAATCTTGTCCTAATATATACTTGTTTTATCTTTGATCATAGAATGGATAGATCATGGATGTCCATTCGCAATCGCTGCACCCCAGAGTTTATTTCTGGTCTTGACTAGTTCATTAGATTTGCCGAGGAACATAGGAAACAACCTGGAGATAGGTTCTACTGTCCATGTAGGCATTGTGGTAACAACTTGAAAGTCAACACTGGTGATGAAATCAAAACTCATGTCATGTGCAACGGGATTATACAAGGCTATACAGAATGGCACTGGCATGGAGAGATTTCAAACCCGAAACCAGTGGATGTCGATAGCAGTGCTTGTGTGGAAGAAGAAATTGCCTACAATGACATAGATGTGAATGAACCAGTTCCAGTAGACATCGTTGATGCGATGCTGGATAGTTGTGGGGTAGAGCACACCGATCCACCTCCCATTTTTAGAAACATTGTGCATGATGTTGAGATGCCGTTATACACAGGTTGTACTAAGTTTACGAAGCTTAACGCTATGTTGAGATTGTATAAGTTGAAAGCTAACAATAGATGGAGCAACAAAAGCTTCACGTCATTGTTGTCTTTGTTGAAAGAAATGCTTCCTGAAGGAAACGAGCTGCCAATCTCAACATACCAGGTAAAGCAATTGTTGTGCCAAATGGGAATGGATGCCAAGAAGATACACGCATGCCCGAATGATTGTGTATTATTTCAAAAGGACTATGTGGATTTGAAAGATTGTCCAAAATGTAGTGCGTCACGGTATAAATTGACGACTTCGGGGGAGTCCAAAACTGGTTCTCCTGCCAAGGTGATGTGGTATCTACCTATAATATCACGGTTTCAACGCTTGTTTGCCAATCCGATAGATGCGAAGAATTTGAGGTGGCATGCAGATGTTAAAAAAAATAATGATGGGATCCTACGACATGCGTCTGATTCCCCACAGTGGAAGAAGGTTGATGTATTGTACCCTGAATTTGGTGAAAAGTCAGGAATCTAAGACTTGGGCTTTGTACAGACAGGATGAATCTCTACGGGACATTGAGCAGCTAACATAGCACTTGGCCAGTCATGCTTGTTATATACAATCTTCCTCCCTAGCTGTGTATGAAAAATAAGTACGTAATGCTGTCGTTGTTGATATCAGGCCCTAAACAACCTGGAAATGACATCGATGTTTATCTTGAACCTCTGATTGATGACTTAAAGAAACTCTGGGGTGAAGGTGTGATGACCTATGATGCTTCACGAAGAGAGACATTTCGTTTGCATGCTATGTTGTTTTGCACTATTATTGACTTTCCAGCATATGGGATTTGTCTGGATATAGTGTCAAAGGAGCTAAAGCGTGTCCTATATGTGAAGAGAACACTGATTCAACAAGACTAAAACATGGCGGTAAGAATGTATATCTCGGTCATCGAAGGTTTCTTCCAAAATTCCATCCGTATCATAGGAAGCGCAAAGCATTCAATGGATTGAATGAGGAACGTAGTACACCTAAACCTATACCAGGGGAGGTGGTTTATGAAAGAGTAAAAGACTTTGTCAATGAATTTGGTAAGAGATCACAATGTACTACATAGAGTGACAATTCTTCATTCAAGAAGAAGTCAATATTTTGGGATCTTCCTTATTGGAGTTCTTTGACAGTCAGACATTGTATCGATGTAATGCACGTTGAGAAAAATGTTTGTGATAGCATCATTGGTACTCTGTTAAATATACCAGGTAAGACTAAAGATGGGATAAAATCCAGACTGGACCTACGTGAAATGGGAATAAGGTCAGAATTAACAGAATTACGTGAAATGGGTAATAAAAGAACATACTTACCTCCCGCTTGTTACACGTTGTCTAGAAAGGAGAAGAAAGCTTTTTGTGAATGCTTGGTAAATGTTAAGGTGCCACATGGTTACTCATCCAACATCTGTAGATTGGTATCAATGAAAGATCTGAAGTTGATAGGTCTTAAATCTCATGATTGTCACACTCTAATGCAACAAATATTGCCCGTGGCAATTCGATCTATATTGCCGAAGCATGTAAGATTTGCAATCACCAGACTTTGTTTCTTTTTCAACAATCTCTGCAGCAAAGTTATTGACCCTGAGACTCTCGATAATTTGCAAAGAGAAGTGGTTGTTACCCTATGTCAGCTTGAGATGTATTTCCCTCCTTCATTCTTTGATATCATGGTACATCTTGTTGTCCACTTGACTAGGGAAGTGAAAATCTTGGGATCGGTTTTCTTGCATTGGATGTATCCCTTTGAACGATACATGAGCATTTTTAAAGGTGATGTTCAAAACTATTATCGTCCTGAAGGGAGTATTATTGAAGGTTATGTGGTGAGAGAGGTTATGGATTTCTGCAATGACTTTCTCAGTGGTAATGACACTCCTGATAATGATAAGAATATTGACGAGCTATTTGGCAAAGGAATTTTGGGATCACGTGTGAAAGTAATCAGCCGTGAGCAGTTGGAACAAGGTCATTTGTATATTTTACACAACATGGACGAAGTGAACGTTTATATCGAGGAACATACCAATTTCATCAAAATACAATATCCTCGAGCCAATACAATGTGGCTTGCTAGAGAGCATAACAAGACTTTTATTAAGTGGTTTGAAGATAAAGTCTTACATCAACTATCTCAAACACTAGATGATATTACTGAAACTATCAAATGCCTCGCCTTTAAACCAAAGTTGACTGTTATGTCTTATGAAGGGTATGACATTAATGGATTCACATATTACACAAAGTGCCAAGATGATAAGAGTGTCGTCCAAAATAGTGGGGTCACCCTTCAAGCATCGACTATGTTTTTTGCAAGTACAAAGGATAAGAGTCCACCTGAAGCTAAAATGTCATATTACGGTGTCATTGAAGAGATATGGGAATTTGACTACATAGATTTCAGAATTCCGCTCTTCAAATGTAATTAGGTTGATAACACCAAAGGAGTTATAGTGGATGAATTGGGTTTCACTTTAGTGAACTTTGAAAAGATTGGCGAGAAGGCTGAACCATTCATATTGGCATCACAGGCGAAACAAGTATTTTATATTGATGATCCTGCAAATGATAAATGGTCGGTTGTTCTTCATGGTAAAACACAGTTTATTGAAGATCCTATAGATGAAGAAGAGTACTATGATAAATATGATGACTCCAGTCCATTCTCAGTTGGGTTGCCAACTCCACAAAATATTGAAGCTAATGATGACTTATATGTGCGCGGAGATCACAATGAAGGATTGTTAATTGATAAAAGATCACAATTTTAGAGGCATGCATGTTTATATTTTTTATTGAAGCTAAATGTTTACTTTTTTAATATCAATATCATTTTCTGATTTGATGTTTCATTATCTTCTAGTTAATACAAATGCTAAACATTGTGGGAGGGTGCTAAAGAACTATAGGACCAATCTCACCCGAGATTACATATGCGATGCTGAGAATATGTTCTTGATTGATTCCAATTCTAGACATTGATCAATATTTCACTAACTCTACACTAATAATTTTTGTTTGTATTCTCTTTGAAAAATAAATATAGGAAGAAGGAAGCCACACAGCAATGGAACTACTTGGACCCCAAAGACTGGGAGGAGTTTGTTACCCAGAGAAAAACAGATGAATTCAAGGTATTAAGCGCCACTCCCAATTTAATTAATATATGTTTTTATGTATTCACCTATTCAAGATTAACCTTTATTGTTACTAACCAAATCAATGTGCTAACTAACTAGGCTATCAGCGATGCTCAATGACAACTACATGTTACGACCACACAATGGGTCCAAGAGGATATGCAGGTGTTCGCCAAAGGTTATATAGATATATAGGCAGCAAGCCATGAAACAGCAAAAGAAGCCCCAATGAAGAGAAGCAGGATACATATACAATACATAAAGTGCAGCACACACAAGTGCTTCGGATTCATATAACAACATGACAGACTAAGACATATATAGTGCATAGCAACAACAACGTCGAATTTACATACAACACTTGCTTAGTACATATATAGTGGGACTAAGGTGACGATCCCACCTGCTAAAACAGGTTACCGACAACTACATGTTACGACTGGGAGGTCGTGATTCAGCAACCGTATGCATTAGCAGGTGGATCTGTTTGTCCTCCTGCTAATGAATACGGTTGCTGAATTACGACCTCCCAGTCATAACATGTAGTTGTCAGTAACCTGTTTTAGCAGGTGGGATCGTCACCTTAGTCCCACTATATATGTACTAAGCTAGTATTGTATGTAAATTCGACGTTGTTGTTGTTATGTACTATATATGTGTTAGTTTGTCATGTTGTATGGACATCGATTGTATTGCTCAGGTATTATATAGTCTCATTAGATAATATGAAATATATCAATCTTATTTATAGCTCATTAATTATATATATACATCATTCTCTTTACAGGTGTTTAAAGTTGACCCCACTACAGGAATAGACTTACCAGATGTACATGCTCCCTATACGATGGGAGAATTAAATGAAGTAAGAGAAAAATGGGCAACAACCATACAAATAGTGGGGGTTTTAAAATATAATTGGGATGTTGATAGCGAATAATGACTAAAGAATGATATTTTGTAAATGATATTCTGAATTATAATATATGTGTGAATGTTTCTACATGTGTCTGAGTGAAAATGAATGAAAGTGTTGGTTACTATATGAATGTTTCTACATGTGTGAATGTGAATGAATGGAACTACAGATTGCTAGCTACATGAATGTTTCTAAATGTGTGAAAATAAAATGGAACTGCAGGTTGTATTGCTAAATGCATGTGTGAATATTTTTGTTGTTAAATTTGTAGGTTTGTGGCCTGTTGTTGGCTGATATCAATGGATGTCATAAAACCTGCAGTTAACTACAGGTTTCTCATCCTGCGACCAGCCACAGCAGGTCTGCAGACTGACAGAAAAAAAAAACAATAGGCGTCGGTTATTTGTATAACACCGACACACAAAGTTATAGTGTCGGTTTTATATAAATAACTGACGCCTGTTTCCTGTGGCGTGAAGGTATATGGCGTCGGTTTATTATCTAATAACCGACGCTGATAGTGGCCAAGATGGCGCCCTTTCTGTGGCGTGAAGGTATATGGCGTCGGTTTATTATCTAATAACCGACGCTGATAGTGGGCAAGATGGCACCCTTTCTGTGGCGCGAAGGTATATGGTGTCAGTTTCTTATCTAATAACCGACGCCTATACCTTCGCGCCACAGGAAACATGCACAATTTTGGTGGCGCGCGAAGAGTTTGGGCATCGGTTTTGGAACCGACGCGGACACTAAAGGCCTTAAATAACCGACACTAAAGGTAGGTTATGTAGTAGTGAACCCCAAAAATCCAAACTTGGTTTTCTCACTCATAAAAAATATATAATACCTAAAATCCCAACCTATAGTTTCTCGAATATAAATAAATAAGCTAATTAGTCAGTGGTAATAAACCTAAAAAACACATTATCTCCCTCATCCATTTTTCATATTGCTCTATAGAGAAAAACCTTCATAGGAGGTCGATCATGTTCAATGAAACATTGTGAATGGTGATAACAAAATGAATAGAGCATAATGACTCTATAGAGTGTTGGTGCGAAAGATTGGTGTTGGAAATGCTTTCTTTCTGAAGGAATTTGAGGGGATGAAAGTTTAAGGGAGTGATTATCTAATATGCCATTGTTGGAGAGGAGGAAGCATACATAGCATGATTGTGTGGTTGGTAGGAAGGGGGAGGACTGGCCTCTTGTGGTTAACTATGGTCTTTAGGGTTGTTGATTGCTAGGTACTCTTATTCCTACTGCTAGTAGTTCTTATTACTCCTCCTAGAAACAATTAAGGCTGCAACCACCATTGATAAAATAACACTAGAATGTTAGTGTTGGAGAGAGACGATGCTTGTGACTAGAGGGTTCCATAGAGAATGGAATGATGAAAATCAATGTGTCTCCTATCAATTATGATGATGCTATGGATCCAACAACTACACCATGGCTCCTTCCACTAAAGCTACTATAAAAAATGAAATTGAAGTGGACGACATGGAAGTAAGAGGAAAATTTTGGTGGGGTACTAGTGGTACATACCACAACAGTTACAAGAAAAGAAATTGATGTCTAGTACCATGGTTAATTTAAGTAAACCTGTGTCAATATTAGATGATAAATAACTTAGAAATTCTATTTTGATTGATCTAATGCAATATTTTTTCCAAGTTGTTATTCTCAGTGATGATGGACTAGGTCCAACAAGAAGTATGGTCATAGCTCTAATTTTCAGCGGTGCTAAGAAACTAACAGAGTAGAGTGTCACAAATAATTAGTTCTCTAATGGTAAAACTAAAACTAAATAATGAAATAGGGTCCCAAGATCCGACTGTCAAACTACATCTTCCTAATATATGAGAAGTGAACCTATTTCTTCTTCCCTGATTTATATCTTTAGAGAATAGTGTACAATGTTAAGTGATATTATAATATTTAAAACTATATTATAATCTTAATCTTGTAAACGATTATAAAAAATCATAACCTCCCAAACAATTCTAGTTTGAGGTAAAAGATTAATTGATTGTGTTATTAATAGTTTTTCATACATGATGTTATGTACTTTTACATCAAACACATTTATAAGCATATTTAGAATCTCTACAAATTTCATCTATTATAGAATCATGTTAGAAATGCCATGTTATCAATTTGATGCTCTATAACTGACTCATTTATAGTAAGAAGTCCTCACCAATTGATCACATGTCATCTTTAACATTAGTCAATATTCAAATTCCCAGATTATCTAACTTATTGAAATATGTTGTCCTAACCCTAGAAATTGTAGTTACATGAATCATATGTTGACATGCTTGGTTCATAAGAAAACCCCTAACAAGGTGTAACTTATACCCTGGTGAGATTATGTGAGCATTTAGAGGCAAAGTCTAACACCAATACACACACATAATTAACTTAGGTTGTTTCATACCAACATATGCCTTAACGACCCTTGTACCTTCATGTACATTACAAATATATTAGATTTCATATAGTGAGGACTATGGGTTATATGCTTAGCTAGTGTACCTCTATGAATTTAGTTGAATAATAATAATGAATGGATTATAAGGTGATGACTAATGTTGGTAATCTAGGTCTAAAATGGTTGAATAAACAATAATGAGACTTTTTACATAGTTCACCCCAACTAAATATAAAGTCGAGGTGTCTTCTACATCAATATAAAGTCATATGCACTCTCTCACGATGATGTGGTTTTCTCATGTGCGATATCCCTTGCTTATCTATCCCTTTAGTCACAATTTCCACGCCATTGTATTGCTCTTCCTATAATGAATCTGACAACCCCTTACATGTACCTATTTCCAACAAAACAAAAAGTGAAATTCTCTATTTCCTTGATTGTAGAGAGTAACTATTGCTAGGACGCCTCTCGTACAAGAACTATAAAATCTTTAAAATGATTCCTTCTTTGGTCATTCACAAGATGTTCTTACCTATCAATCTGGGGTGTACAATCTCAAATATCCTACCTTAGGTTGTCTTCAACCTTGATATGTGGAAACTAGGAAGACTATAAAGCACTAATATACCAAAATACTATTTGCATCACCTACTCTACTCCCTAGTGAATCTACTCTTAGGCCTCTTTCCTACATTTTTTTATCTCTCTATACACACCTCTCCAACCTACTTTGTCATTCATCACGAGAAATCCCTAGAGACCATGTCGTCTAATGGAGAAAATGTTGATAGGTTTGATGGAAGGCCTTGGAGATCCTTCAACCCCTTTTTTCTTTGGTAGAAGGTAATTCTCTAAAAAATTTGGTACCTTTCTTGTACTTCATATTGTAGTTCATCTCCATTGTACTCTATACAAGTTTATGGGTTTTTGGTCTCATTGACTTCAAATGCAACTCTTCAATCTATTTTCAATGGGAGGAAGCATATGGTGTGCCTTTCATTGTCTCTCCCATCCCATGGGAATAGAACATTAGGTAGATCATTGTCCTCCTCCTATTATTCTTTGTGATTGTTTCTCTCAAGTAGAATGTAGACAAGTAAAACTTTGATATACCCTCTACAACCTCATTTAGTTGTGTCACACACAGTGGACATTAATGCATTTTTATATCTAGTTTTGATGGAGCCATGTGAGTTTTTGACTCCACGTCACTACTGATGTGCCATGTTATAATGCTACTGATGCGCCTTGTTACAGTGCTACTGATGCACCTTGTTACACCACTTCTTTTTAATGCATGATGAAATGGGATACTTTAGTCTTTTAGCATAAGTTTTGATGAATAATTTACTATGAAATACATTAATTTTCTAAATTTGATAATAAATTATTGATAAGCCAATTAATTATGAAAACAAATAATTAATGGAATTACAAAATTATCATCCACTTTATGTCTTAAGTTTTATAACCTGTTATAGGTAGAAAAAGGTGACTCTTAGGGTTTTCCAATGATGAAATATGATCTAAATTATGTGAATGATTACCCCAGGTATGGACCATATCTGATTTATTATAAGTCAAACTAGGATGACTTGGAGAGGTACAACAGATACCGGATACCACGACATTTTTGTCCGGAATATCAAAGTCAGATTGTCATATACTGTCTCTCAGTCCCAGACGTGAGTTCCAAAATTGGGTCATTATCCTAAAAACTAACCGCTCACGCTCAGTAATTCCTCTTCTTGCGTGATAACAACCCTCTCCACATGCACTCTGGCTAGTCAATTCTCTGGCCTCCCCCGCTCCCCACTTTCCTCACACTGGATCCCTCATCTCCTGCCATCTGATGTGATGATTTTGAGTCGCATTTATAGACCTATTTCATATGTGTTTTGTGCTCTAATTACTCATTTTTATGGATAATATTGCATAATTCACTTAATTTGGTCTTTGCCATTATATTATATCAAATCCCCTTTTTTACTATTTTGAGCATTATTTATCATTTTATTATAAATTGTGTGGATTTACTTGGTCTTGTTGTGAAATTTCAGGAAAAACAAGTATCTGCTTCCGTTGATACCATCGACCAAGCCACAGGTTGTCAGCCGAGAAGAGCAATACAGAGTCGATACCAGCGACACCTAAGTCGATGGTATCGAGATCCCTTCAAGTTGCTGGCGAGGAAACTGTCGATACCATCGACCCAAGTCGATGCCATCGACACAAGGGGAGCTACAGCGTCGCTAAATGACAACAACCGACGCTAAAGGAGTCGATGCCATCGACACCCAAGTCGATGGTATCGAGATCACCACAGGCGCTCAGAATAAAAGAAAGGAAAGCTGCCGCTAATCTGCTGGGTCGATACCATCGACCCGCGTCGATGGTATCGACGCCGGCAGATATGCGTTGGATCTGTTTTGATCTCGATCGGACGGCTGTTGTTATTTGACGACCTAATTAGGGACTTATACCTAATGACAGCCGCCCAGACGATGAGACATCTCATTTTTGGATTGCACGAGTGCCGAGGAGGAGAGAAAGGAGAACGGAGGCCGAGAAGCTCATCCTGGGTGATTCGGACGCTGCCGAAGACGATTTCCACCACCGACAGGCGGGGAAGCTCGTGTTCTACGCCAAGGATCCACCGGTTCTTCTCCGTTCAGGGGTTTTCCCATTTATTTCCCGTTTTTCTTATGAATTCCCCAATTTCTACCATGTATTCGTGTGAGATGAACATGAGAGGCTAAAACCCTCAATCTTTAGGACCGGGAGTAGCTCGGGAATGCATTGTATGACATTTTTATATCAATAATTCATATTTTTCTCTCAAATCCGTGGTATAGATTCGTTTTCTCCATTTCTATTGTTATGCTTGATCACCATAATAATAATTTAACACCCTTAATCACTTTGAAATAAGGATTAACGGTTGAAAAGAGACGAATTCTACATTAATCAATAAAACCCTTGACAAACGAGTTGTAAAATTAATGGTGGGAACTGAGGGACCGTTTATAATGCACTTAGTTTAGGGGAATGATTACTACGACGGTGGAATCAACCTAAACCTAAGTAGTGAATTACACCACGACAGTGGGTAATTCTCATTTCAGGCCACTACCCGGATAGAGAGAGAAGTGTGAGGAATTATATGAAACCTAATATAATGTTGACCCGCGGTGAAACCGCCATCCTAAAGATATCCCTTTGAATTGATTAAATTAACCTTTAATCGATTGTTTTCTTTGTTTGATTTTTATTTTCTTTTTAATTTGAACACAAAACCCTACTTTGTTAATCGGTCTAGCTGATTGCGATTAGTTAGTAGAAGTCTCCAATAATTCACGTATCCCTGAGTTCGACTCGGGCCTCACAAGGCCTATATTACTCGACGCGTATACTTGCGTTTAAGCGCGTAGTAAAATACACGTCAAGTTTTTGGCGCCGTTGCCGGGGATACGGCGAATTATTGGCACTTTGAGTGCTAAGAGCGGCCATTCTAGGCCACATTTTTTTTTATTTTATTTTAAAACAATTTCAAAAATTCCTTTATTTCTCTATAATTTTGTTGACTCGTTCAAAGCATTGTATTGAACCCCGATTTTCATATTTCAGGTACTTTGCATGGTGCATACGCGTAGTACCGACTACGCGAATCGCACACCTGAGGTTCCATCTGCGGGACCAGAGGACGAGGACTACTACGAGCAGGAGCACCACAGTGATATAAATTCTGAATCTGAGCAAGAACAAGAAGAAGCAATGGCTGAAGCACAGACAATATGGGAGAAGATCAAGGCGTCTTCTTCCTCGGCATCAAAGGGGCCTATAAAGAAACAGGGGCTAAACATTCCAACCTACAAGATCGATCCAGCACTGATTAACCTGGTTAAATCAAACACATTTCACAGATTAAAAAATGAAGATCCAGTGGCCCACATCAGCCAGTTCGTGGAGAACTGTGATATGGTGAAGATAGATCGATTTCCACAGGATGTGCTCTACCTCAAGTTATTCCCGAGTTCCTTGGCTGGAGTGGCAAGAGAGTGGCTTCATAACCTCGACGACGAGTTTGTTGAATCATGGGATCACATGGTGGAGGTTTTCTTCGAGAGGTTCTTCCCTCCTGAGAAGACCAATGATATGATCCGGAAGATTCACAATTTCACCCAACAGGCGGGTGAAACTTATTCTGAGACTTGGGAGCGATTCCAGGTCATGTTGAGGAGATGTCCACATCATGGATTGGACAAGGAAACCCAAGTGAAGATCTTCTACTTTGCTCTCTCCGAGCATGATAGAAGCAACCTGGACTCGGCTGGTTCTGGATTTTTCTTAAATAACACCGATACAAGATGCTGGGAAATACTGAAGAATATGGCACGGAAGCAATCTTGGGGAGAAAGAGAACGAGGCCCAGTTGAGCAAGCAAGAGTTTCCAGTGAGTCAAAGGCAATGAGAGAGCTGAACGAGAAGATGGATCTTCTCGCAAAGAAGTTGCTGCAGAAGGAAGAAAATGAGTCCGAGAATGAGGCTCAGGTCAAGTATATGAGGCAACAGCAAGGGTACAGGAATAACGATTATTCATGGCGGAAGGATAAGAAATTTTCATGGAAGGATCCAAACAATTTTCTGTAGGATCCGGACGCCAAGCCCGCACCAGTCACGGAGGATAAGAGCACAGAGTTGCTCAATCAAGTCATCAAGCAAAATCAAGAGTTGATGAACACTTTTGGGCAACAAATCAAGCAACAGGGTGAATGTATGAACCAGTTTGGGCAGACGTTGCAGAGCCACGGGGCTCAAATGAGAACTATAGAGACTTCCATGGCGCAAATGGCAGCCGAGATTGCAAGCTTGAAGAAGCCGACACATCCGGGTTTTCCGGGGAACACCAATGTTCCCGGGGGAAACCAACAGGCCAAGGCCATCTTATTGAGGAGCGGTAAGAAAGTGTTAAATCCAAGGGTGGATGACACAAGCACACTGCAGGACACAGTTGAAGAAGCAACAGTCAAAGAGCAGCCCGCACCTGTCATACAGCAAACTGAGGACATAGCTGAAGATGGTAAGTAAGAACAAGCCACTGAGGAGGAACCACAGGAATTAACTCCCTATGTGCCACCTCATCAAAGGGCACATACCGTTCCGGTCCCCTATCCCAATAGTGCAAAAGCAAGAAAGGTGGATGCACAGTTTAAGAAATTTCTGGACAGCTTTAGGAAGTTATCAGTGAATATTCCTTTGCTAGAGGTGATTGAACAAATCCCATCTTATGGGAAGTTTCTCAAAGATGTAATCACCAAGAAGAGAAAGATACCCGACACTGAGGTCGTGGTATTGAAGGAGCAAGTGAGTGCTTTTATTATGGGCACTTTGCCACCAAAGAGACAGGATCCCGGTTGTTTCAATATTTCTTGCTTTATTGGGAAGTTCAAATTTGGCGAAGCACTTTGTGATTCCGGGGCAAGCATCAATCTGATGCCCCTTTCTACGTTCAAGAAACTTGGATTGAAGCAGTCGAGGCCAAGTAACATGACCATCCAATTGGCCGATAATTCTGTGGTGAAACCGTATGGAATCTGTGAGGATGTTTTGGTAAAGGTAGACCGCTTTGTTTTTCCGGCTGATTTCGTCGTTATGGAAATGCAGGATGAGCACGACAATGAGTTACTACTTAGTCGCCCATTCCAAGCTACAGCTGATATGATCTTGGAGATGGGGAGAGGTCGCTTGACCTTGGGCATTGCGGATGATCGCTTTGAGATGGTCATGCCCAATGGCAATGCATCTAATAAAGCAAAAGCACAGTGCAACATGGTTAAGCATGTGGAACAAAATATCTCACATTGTCTTGGGAAGCCATTTTTGGATATGGCTCATGTTATGAGCAGGATAGATAATGGGACCCTAGCAGTGGACCTTATGGAGCAAACTAAAGTTGTCTCTTTATGCAAGGTTGTTGGGTTTCCAAATGATGAGAATGAGGACATTCCACCTTCATGGGAGGATGATGTGATTATTACTTCCGTCTTTGATGCATATCCGGAATTGCCTTTGGAAGTGTGCTTGCTAAATGTCACTTATGATTGGATGCGGAGTACTTCACTCAAGGAGTGCGCCAAAATGCTTCAAATGCTTCCATGTTTCTACACGAGGCACTATGAAGATTTGGGTACACTGCCACCACCGCTACAATCATCTCTTATTTGCCCACCTGATCTGGAGTTGAAGACATTGCCCCCGCATCTGAAGTACGTCTTTCTAGCTGAGGAGGACAAGTTACCAGTGATTGTATCTGCATACTTGAGTGCGGATGAGGAGGAGCAACTACTGATAGTGCTCAAGAACCACCGTGGAGCTTTTGGGTGGTCTGTGGCGGACATCAAGGGGATCTCCCCTACACTTTGCCAACACAAGATTCGGTTCGAGGAGGGAGCCAAGCCAGTCATACAGCCTCAAAGACGTCTAAATCCAAGCATGATGGAGGTTGTCAAGAAAGAAGTCATAAAGCTTCTTGCTGCAGGGATCATTTATGCCATATCCGATTCGACGTGGGTGAGTCCCACACAGGTAGTCCCTAAAAAGGGGGGAATCACTGTCACTACAAATCTTTTGAATGAACCTGTCACCACCCGATTGGTAACCGGGTGGCGTGTTTGCATTGACTACCGCCGATTGAATGCCGCAACTCTTAAAGATCATTTTCCATTGCCATTTATCGATCAGATTTTGGAACGTCTAGCTGGTCGGTCGCATTTTTGTTTTCTAGATGGCTATTTGGGGTACAACCAGATTTCTATTGATCCTTTGGATCAAGAGAAGTCTACGTTTACATGTCCCTATGGGACGTTTTCTTACCGCCGTATGCCGTTTGATTTATGCAATGCGCCGGCGACTTTTCAACGCGGCATGCTCGCCATATTCTCTGACATGGTAGAGCGGTGTCTTGAAGTTTTCATGGATGACTTCTCGGTGTATGGAGCGTCTTTTGAGGAATGCCTTTATAACTTAGATAAGGTATTGTAGCGGTGCGAGGACACACACTTGGTCCTCAATTGGGAGAAATGTCACATGATGGTGACGGAAGGAATTGTGCTAGGACACAAGGTGTCTAGCAAGGGTCTTGAGGTAGACCCCGTAAAAATTGAGGTGATTTCTAAGCTACCCCCACCAAATTCTGTAAAAGGGGTGAGAAGCTTTTTAGGACACGCCGGGTTTTATCGGCGATTTATCAAGGATTTTTCAAAAATCGCAAAGCCATTATCGGAATTGTTGGAAAAAGACGCAATTTTTTATTTCAATGAGAAATGTCTTCACGCATTCGAGGTTTTGAAGGAAAAGTTGATTTCAGCTCCGGTTGTTCAAACGCCGGATTGGACAAAGCCATTCGAGATGATGTGTGATGCGTCCGATTATGTTGTGGGAGCTGTTTTGGGGCAAAGGGTAGATAACAAGCCTGCTGTGATTTTCTACACCTCAAAAACGCTTAATGATGCTAACCACGGAAAAGGAGTTATTGGCCGTCGTGTTCGCCTTTGAAAAATTTCGGCAGTACTTAGTGGGTTCTAAGGTGGTTGTGTGGACTGATCACGCTGCAATAAAGTATTTGATGGAGAAGAAGGATGCGAAGCCTAGACTAATTAGGTGGATTTTGCTCCTACAAGAATTCGATATTGAAATTAAGGACAAGTCGGGAATTGAAAATGTGGTGGCTGGCCACTTGTCTAGGTTAGAGAGGGTTGATGAACAAGGTTTGCACATACCCATTACCGAGACCTTTCCCGATGAGCAACTTTTAAAAATTGATTCTAAAGAACCATGGTTTGCGGAAATTGTGAATTATTTGGCTTGCGGGATCATCTTGGAGGATTGGTCCTATCAAGAGAAAAAGAAATTCTTTCATTCATTGAGATATTATTTTTGGGATGACCCGATTCTCTTGAAGCAGTGCAGGGATGGTATTCTTCGCAGGTGCGTGCCGGAGGTGGAGTACGAGAGTGTTCTCCACCACTGCCATGCGTCGCCTACAGGAGGACACCATGCTAGCTCACGGACAGCAGCCAAGGTGTTGGAGAGCGGCCTTTATTGGCCCACTTTGTTTCGGGATGCCTATGATTTTGTTAGGCAATGTGACCCGTGCCAGTGCGCAGGTAACATCTCAAGGAGACAAGAAATGCCCCTGAATGTATTTCAGGAAGTTGAGGTATTTGATTTATGGGGCATTGACTTCATGGGACCCTTTGTGTCCTCAAATTCAAATCTTTATATCTTACTTGCTGTAGATTATGTGTCGAAGTGGGTGGAGGCAATCCCCACAAGGACTAATGATTCGAACGTAGTGTGCAGGTTTGTCAAAGAGAACATTTTCTGCAGGTTCGGGATTCCCCGAATGATCATAAGTGACGGAGGCACACATTTTCGAAATCAGAAATTCGCGACACTTTTAAAGAAATATGGGGTCAAGCACAACATTAGCACCCCATATCATCCACAGACGCAAGGACAAGTGGAGGTATCAAATCGAGAAATCAAGAAGATTTTAGAAAGGACCGTAGCATCCACAAGGACGAATTGGAGTGTATTGCTACCGGACGCGCTTTGGGCTTATCGAACGGCGTACAAAACACCTATAGGCACCACGCCTTTTAGGCTGGCGTACGGCCGGGCTTGCCATCTTCCGGTGGAGCTGGAGCACAAGGCCCATTGGGCGCTACGAAGGCTGAACTTGTGCTATGATGAGGCCGGGAGAAAAAGGATGTTCGAATTGAATGAATTGGATGAGCTACGCATGATGGCATATGAGAATGCCCGCATATACAAAGAGCGCACAAAGCTAATCCACGATCGCCATATTGAGATGTGCACGTTCAAGAAGGGAGACAACGTTCTATTGTTTAACTCCCGTCTCAAACTGCATCCCGGGAAGCTGAAATCCCGGTGGAGTGGACCCTTCAGGGTGGAGGAAGTGAGACCGCACGGAGCGATTCTCGTGCGTGATGGAGATGCCACATTCTTGGTGAACGGGCAACGCTTGAAGTTGTATTTTGGTGAATTTACAAGAGGAAAGTGAATGAGGTCAAACTCATTTCACTTGTGCATGAATGAGATGAAGGGAAGACGTCTAGCCTAAGACGCTAAAGAAGGGCGCTTGTTGGGAGGCAACCCAACCATCGGTACATTAGGATAGTTTAATTTTAGTCATAGATTGCTTTTATTTCATTTAAATTTTAGTTTAAAAATGATACCTTGATCCGTTTGATTGAATGTGCAGGCACAGGCAGGGTCGATACCATCGACGGCCCCGTCGATGGTATCGACATGGGTTCAGGTTGACACCAGCAAAAATCGCACTGCGTCGATACTATCGACACCCCCGTCGATGGTATCGACATGGTCACAGACAGGTCGCAATAAAAGTGTCGATGGTATCGACAACCCAGTCGATACCATCGAGATCTCTGGAGATATTCAGACAAATTTTGCTCAGTCAACTCGATACCATCGACGGCCTCGTCGATGGTATCGACATCATCACAGGTTGAATGCAACACAACGGCGGTGTCGCAATAAAAGCAAGTCGATACCATCGACATCCGTCGATGGTATCGACGGACATGTCACCGATCCGCACACAGACATCGACGACGATCGCAACAGCCACGTCAGCGATCCGGGTGCTGCGTCGATACCATCGACTTCCGTCGATGGTATCGACCTGTCAGCAATCCGGGTTTCTCGATCCAGCAAACGTCAGCCGTCGATACTCGCGAGGGAGGGGGATACCCGCGAGATGTGTCGATACCATCGACCCGCGTCGATGGTATCGACGGGTCAATAGGGGCGTCGATCAAGCCTATTTAAGGGGACTTGCAACGTCATTTGACGTCACACCTTCAGAGCAAGTATCCTCCTTTGCACCGAGCACTCCCCCGAGCCCTCCAAGACTGAAGAGAAGCGTCATCAAGCGGAGATCTTCATCGAGCGGAGAATTTCTTCTCCATCTTCACCGAGCTCTTTTCTTCTAATCCCATCTTCTCGCAACCATGGTGCACACCGCCAGAGCGTCGTCCTCAAGCGCTCACCCTATGGAGATCGAGGAGTTCGTTCCTCCCCCAACTGCTTCCATCCCTCGTCCATGCCTAATTCATGCCAACATGGATGTGAGGAAGGTCTATGAGGAGATAATGAAGCGAAAGTTCGAGCCCACCCGGTATGTGGACCGGGGCATGATCCAGGAGTTGGGATTCGAGGCCAACTTGGCCTATGTGCTTCATGGACAAGCACGCCTCACAAATAGAAGCCTATGCCCTGACGAGCTGCAGTACCATGCGGATGGGTAGCCGTTTTTCAGCGAATGGCCCACCTACAAGGAACTGGTGGCGGAGTTCATGGCGTCTCTCGACGTCTGCGTCGTACCAAACGACGTGGTAGCATCGGACCGGGAATGGATCAAGGGAAGGGTGTCCTTCCGACTTTTCAACAACAATTACAATCTCACACTGGTCCAGTTCAATCAAATCTTCAACTGGATCCACTCTCCACATGATCACCAAAGGCCGGACTCCCACACCGACTATGCAAAGATCTTCTCCGAGTTAGTTACAGTGCCGGCGGGGAAGACCGTGAGCTACCACAATGCAGCGGTAGCAGATTTTGAGCACCCGTTCGTCCGGGTCTTGCATAGGATGTTGAGCTTGACATTCTTCGCTCGAAGTGATCTTGCTTTGAGCAAGTTTCAGGAGAGTGACTTGTTCTTCCTTTACGCACTCCTGAAGCGTCAACCATGCAACTGGGGGGCGTTCTGTCTACAGCGCGTCCTGGCGGTGAAGAGGAGCACAAGGAAGGCTCCAATCCATTTTTGTGGTCTTGTCACCAAGTTGGTGCTTTACTTGGGGCTGAACCTTCAGTCCATGACTCCGATCTTTACGAGGAGCAAGGTGAACATGCAACACTTGCACCGTTCAAACCTCATTCTTCTCCGGGATGGGTTGGCGTACACTCATTGCCACGTCAACCAAGCTTATCAGGAGAGCTCCCTACCGGACGACGTCTTCAACATAGAGGGCAAGCAGCACTTCCGGTGGCCAATCATAGCCATCGAGTCCTCCAAGGAAGAAGGCGGTGGTGCCGAGCAAGAAGGCGAGGATGCAGAGGAAGAGGAGGCTTTCACACCTCTTTGAGCACGTGTGGCACCACGGAAGCGTCCTAGGATGCATCTGGGTGCATCTTCATCATCTCAGCTCCCGCCACCATCACCACAGTACGAGCAGCCAACCGCGGATCCCTATTCCATGCAGGGGATGTACACCATGCTGCAGGACATCCAGTAGACTCAGCAGCAGCACATGGGTATGTATACCTGCATTCATGAGACTATGAGCCGGGTACTTGACAACCAACGGGCTATGTTCGAGAACGAGCGGCTCATCCTCGCCAACCAAGAGCAAATGCACAACCGGTTGCAGAGGATAGAGACGCAACAGGAGCCCTTCTTCGACCATTACTGGAGTCAAGACTACTTTGGAGGCTATCCACAGCCTCCGCCGAGGACCCAATATGATCCAAGCTTCCAGGGGGAGTACCCGTCTTGGGATCCTACGGCACCGCAATACCCACCACCGCCTCCGCAAGATTGTTCAGGGTATCACTGTTCCACCCTTAAGTTGGTTTTTGACTATGAGGCCATAGTCGAATTCAAGCTTAGGGGGGTGGCTGGAACAACTCTATCTTTTATCTTCTCTTTAGTTGTTTTTAGTTTTTGCTTTGTTATTTGTTCTTGCAATTTTAGTTTGTTTAGGATCCACATCTATCTAGTGTAATCGTGGATGTCTTACAAATTGTCATCTCGCTGTTTTCATGGGAAATTTAAGGGAATTTAAAAATTTCTGTGTCTTTTGGATAGCTTAACTTGGTTGTCCTTGGGAAACTTGTCCTATGAAAATGATTGATTATGTCAACTCTAAAGCAATATGTCACACCTACACCCCCATTGACTCATGAAAAGTGGATAGTAACGGTTGTTTGAGCCTAACCTAATCAAATGGTAATGAGACCTTAATTGGATATACGAGAAAGAACCCTTTGAACTACTACACATGTCAGTAAGGAGGGACACATGATATTTTTCTAAGGTTCAGTAACTTAATCTTGTGATCATTCCACTTCATATTTTTCCATAATCTACCAAAGAATTGGAAGTAAAGTACAGTTTTAATTCCTTCTTGCGTGCATAGCATGTAGATAGGATTTGCATTGTTATTTTCATACTTTTGCATAAAAAGAAAAAAATGTATAGTGATTCATGCACATTACTTTTAGGTGCATGTCATGTAGTTGCACTCATAACTTTCATGATTTTCATGCATAAGTACACCATGTACCTCAGTTTGTCTTGAAAAGTGATCTAAATTGTTCCATACCCTTGAATTAGTACAAAGATTTCCAATCATGAAGAAAATAGCCTAACACATGTATCTCTGAGCAATTATGGATATGTGGGCTAAGAAAAAAAAATTCTGAAAATCTGAAAAAATTGAGAAAAGAAAAAAAAGAGAGAATATAGAAGGAAATGGAATAAGAGGGAGAAAGGAGCATGATATCACTTGCATAACAAGGAAACTGAGTACATGATGTGGCTTAATTAGATTTCTATCTCTTTTTGAGGTGGAAGGTTAGTGCATGCATCATTCCACCCAATTTTAAGCATTAGGGCATTTTCAATGTGCATTTGCATCATTTAGGGCATTTTGTTGTATGCATTTTGAAACTGTGTAATACTTCCAAATTCTTCCATGAACCACCCATTCCATCCACCCGTTGCTCGGATTGGTAGGCCACCATGATTTTCTCCTCACTCATGTTTATCAGGAGAACTGCTTCCATGTAGATGGTAGTTAGGGCAAGCAACGTAGTGTAGGCGATCACAAGATGCACTAATGCTGAATCGGAAAATTTTATTATGTTAACTGCCTTATGTGATAGTGTTCATCGGTTTGAAGGATAATTTCTTTTATTGATGATTATTGTCGCCTGTAGGGTAATTACTGTTCTGTGATTAGGAAAGGCCGGTTTGAGAACGTTCAGTGGGAGTCATGTGGAATGTGGGGTGATGTGTTGATTGTTAGTTGACATCTGCAATCTTATTCTAAGGATTAGTTGCTCGAGGGCGAGCAATGTTTAAGCTTAGGGGAGTTTGATGCGATGATTTTGAGTCGCATTTATAGACATATTTAATATGTGTTTTGTGCTCTAATTACTCATTTTTATGGATAATATTGCATAATTCACTTAATTTGGTCTTTGCCATTATATTATATCAAATCCCCTTTGTTTTACTATTTTGATCATTATTTATCATTTTATTATAAATTGTGTGGATTTACTTGGTCTTGTTGTGAAATTTCAGGAAAAACAAGTATCTGCTTCCGTCGATACCATCGACGGAAGTCGATACCATCGACCAAGCCACAGGTTGTCAGCCGAGAAGAGCAATACATAGTCGATACCATCGACACCTAAGTCGATGGTATCGAGATCCCTTCAAGTTGCTGGCGAGGAAACTGTCGATACCATCGACCCAAGTCGATGCCATCGACACAAGGGGAGCTACAGCGTCACTAAACGACAACAACCGACGCTAAAGGAGTCGATACCATCGACACCCAAGTCGATGGTATCGAGATCACCACAGGCGCTCATAATAAAAGAAAGGAAAGCTGTCGCTAATCTGCTGGGTTGATACCATCGACCCGCGTCGATGGTATCGACGCCGGCAGATATGCGTTGGATCTGTTTTGATCTCGATCGGACGGCTGTTGTTATTTGATGACCTAATTAGGGACTTATACCTAATGACGGCCGCTCAGACGAGGAGACATCTCATTTTTGGATTGCATGAGTGCCGAGGAGGAGAGAAAGGAGAACGGAGGCCGAGAAGCTCATCCCGGGTGATTCGGACGCTGCCGAAGATGATTTCCACCACCGACAGGCGGGGAAGCTCGTGTTCTATGCCAAGGATCCACCGATTCTTCTCCGTTCAGGGGTTTTCCCATTTATTTCCCGTTTTTCTTATGAATTCCCCAATTTCTACCATGTATTCGTGTGAGATGAACATGAGAGGCTAAAACCCTCAATCTTTAGGACCGGGAGTAGCCCGAGAATGCATTGTATGACATTTTTATATCAATAATTCATATTTTTCTCTCAAATCCGTGGTATAGATTCGTTTTCTCCATTTCTATTGTTATGCTTGATCACCATAATAATAATTTAACACCCTTAATCACTTCGACAGAAGGATTAATGGTTGAAAAGAGATGAATTCTACATTAATCAATAAAACCCTTGACAAAGGAGTTGTAAAATTAATGGTGGGAACTGAGGGACCGTTTATAATGCACTTAGTTTAGGGGAATGATTACTACGACGGTGGAATCAACCTAAACCTAAGTAGTGAATTACACCACGACAGTGGGTAATTCTCATTTCAGGCCACTACCCGGATAGAGAGAGAAGTGTGAGGAATTATATGAAACCTAATACAATGTTGACCCGCGGTGAAACCGCCATCCTAAAGATATCCCTTTGAATTGATTAAATTAACCTTTAATCGATTGTTTTCTTTGTTTGATTTTTATTTTCTTTTTAATTTGAACACAAAACCCTACTTTGTTAATCGGTCTAGCTGATTGTGATTAGTTAGTAGAAGTCTCCAATAATTCACGTATCCCTGAGTTCGACTCGGGCCTCACAAGGCCTATATTACTCGATGCGTATACTTGCGTTTAAGCGCGTAGTAAAATACACGTCACCATCCATTCCCATTTTTGCAAAAATCTCCTCACCATTACTTCCCTCTCCGCTCCAATGGCGCACGTTTTCATTTTCTGGCGCAAGATTCCTTTTCTCGATCCCACATTTTCCCATCTCCTCTGCGCTCCCACGTATTCTCTTCTCTCCATCGAAATTCATCCCCCTCTCCCATTTATCCTTCTCCTCCCCTCTCCCATCCGCATAAATTCATCTCCCCTTTCCATCACGTTCCTCTCCCTTTTCCCTCTATACCTGTCACAAATTTTCACCCACTCTCCTTCAGCCATCACTTTTGTCTGTTTCTACCCTCGTTAAATCCCCTCGGCCACGGGATCTGATTAGGGGATGTAGTAGGCCTAAAATCTGAAGGTGTTGTCAGGATTTTTCTCAAAGATTCAACACAGGAGGAAGTCATCAGATTGTAGGTATGTGACTAGTAATCACACACAATTCACATCTCTTCCCCTCTTCCATCTCATTCTTGTCCTATCTCCTCACTTCTCCCAATTCGTTATACTCTTTATCCTAACATTTTGAATTAGGTAATTTGTTATTCGATAATCTCTTTAATTTTAGCCAAAGGTCGTATCTATTGATTGGGGGCAATTTCCCAAGTTAAGTATTTTTTCTATTGATCGTTCATATTTTGTAAATGAATACTTTGGTGTTGATCGTTCATAGCTTATGTACAATCTATCTTGTTCGTGTTGTGCAATGTACTAAATCGCTTGGAAAGTGACAACGAGAAGACAATTCATTGCACATCAAGTGTAAGCTACTATTATCAAACCCACACATTCGAGGAGAATTCTTTACCTTATTTGTAAACCCCTTATCAAACAATATCTAGTATTGGTGTTCACTAAAATAATTTTTTTAGCGTCAAATTTATCATATATGCTACTATGCCACCTTATTTATATTGCCCTCGTCTTATAAGTTTTTTCAATGGATAGGAGACATCAAAAATTATAGTAGAATTTGTAATGATAGTTCCTCTCCTCGAATAATATTACTAATGTCTTCAGGGATATTACTAATGTCTTCAGGGGTTACACACAGACATGCAGAATCTTTAGTATGATGTCTGGCCAGGCTATCGAATTCACATATCTTCTCTTTCCAATGTGCAAGGAATGGATAGTAGGTTCTATGATTTTTGTGTGATAATACTTGGAACATCTTCACTCAAACTAACATAAGTCTCTTTATATGCTAATATTTGGAATATGTTCATTTAAACTAATCGTCCTCCTCACCATTCCTGAAAATAAAATTTAATATTGTGGGCTCTGTTTATGTAGCATGTTTGAGATCCTGGTCTTAAAATAGAAATTGATATCATCATTACACACTGACAGAAATTTGATTTTTTTTCCCACATGTTGGATGCCAAAAATACTTAACTTGGGTGATTTCCCCCAATCCATAAAGTGTTTATTCTTTCTAATTTGGTATTAATCGTTCATATTTTGCAAATGATAGTTCATGGTATTCTGGCTGTTCTACCTCGACTGACGGTGACAACTTCTATCAAGTGGGTGTGTAGCATGAGCGGATCACAATTCGACTGACAAAGGCAAGTAGGTAAAAATCTGCATCAACCTAATTTACAACCTAATTTACTGTATATCTGTTGTTAAATTTTTTCATGTATAAATTTCATGATATTAATATTAATAGGATATCGGTGGTTGAGAAATGCTACTAATTGTATATTGTTATGGATAGATCTAAATTATTTGTGTAACAAATGTGATACACCAATGCTAAAATTCAATTTTTTCCCTTTGTACATGTACTACACATAGGATGTACTGAGGCTCGGATTGTTTTTTTTGAAATATTTCTTTGGACTTCTACTTGAAGGTATAAAAATTTGATAGCACATTGAGTATATAAACCTCATTTAATGTTTTTATAATTATGATCTTGAAAATTGATTTTATCTTTAATCTTTTGTAATAAATTTGTGTATTGAGTTATATTATTTTCATAAATGTGTTAAGAATATAACCACATTTCAAGTATTGTCCTTTGTTTGATTTTTCTAAAAATTAGCATAATAGTTTTGGATCTGGATGGGACTAAATGTTAACCAAGTTTCTATTTTTCTTGTGCCTTCAATTCTGTCTTTGCGAGCTCAATTGCTTTAGGAGTTTAATAAGGTCGTAGTCTACTTATATTGTTGATTTTACTTATTTTGACAACTATAATTTTTAAATCAATATGGAATGGTTTTTATGAACATAAATGAAACTTCTAAACTTGTAAGTTCGAACCACAAGTTGGAATGATATGCTCACCTAATTTGAACAATGGAAATTTTAAATAATGTTGCTAGATATAGAGAAAAGCATTTTATTCAAAATTTGAAGTTATTTCTAAAATCTTATTGTATGTACTTTATATTGTAGCATGAACCCATGGTAGATTGATATTATTCTAATTAATAACTTAGATTCTGGATTTCTATTTTTTTTCTTGTACAAAATCCTACACGAGACCTTATAATTAGTCTGTTTATTGACATTTTTGTAAAAATTTGTTAATTCATTCTTTTCTTGGTGGCTAGTTAGACCTTCCCATCAGTTAGGTTCCTTGGGAACCTAGGTGCCTACGTGGGAAAGTTTTTAAAGTGTGTGAGGCGTAACGAGGAATTTTTCACTTAAAGAGGCAAGGCGTAAGCCTCGAGGCATTTGAGGCATAAGCCTCGAGGCATTTGAGGCATAAGCCTCAAAATATGTATGAGGCGTTCATAAATTAATAAATATATATGTGTACCCCCACACACATATACATATATATTATTTTCATATATATGTAAATATAATAATTATGTGTGTGCAAAACATAAATATCTTAGAAGTGGAAAAGTTGGTGGGTAACATAAGACATTAACATCCACAGTTGAGGCTTGCACCTCAGCTAAACCGAAGAGCCTCAGTGCCTTGAGGCGAGCCTCATACATTTCGAGGCGCAAGACTTAGTCTAGGGCAACGAGGCATAAGCCTAGAGGCATACTTAGGATAACCTCGCCTTGAGGCATAAGCCTCAAGAGCCTCAAGGCAGGTTTTTTAAAACCATGGGGGGAGCCTAGGTGTTTCTAGGGAATTTTCTATATTACATATATAGTTATATTTTACCTATAAAAATGGAACTATATTCAAATATATACACTACTGTGTACATTTGCATCTATTATCCTTAATCTTAATCAATCATAACTTAACCTATATCACACCTAACATGATCCACAATAGACAAATTTGCCCTAATTTCACGTATCTCGATCTAAATTAGACCTAATTTTACATAGGTTTACTTAAGTTGGCATAAGTAAAACTTAATTTTATCCATAGTTGTTAAGGAAGCCAAGTGCTAGGTCCTTTCGAGGGGGAGCCTAGGTGGGTGCCTTGATAACTAAGATTTAACCTGGATTTTTGTTGTATTGGAAAACATCATTTTTAAGTCGACATGGAATGGTTTTTCATTAACATAATTGAAACTTGTATTTATAAGTTAAACTTAATTTGACATAACATGACCTAAGGAGAACTAACTTCCCCTAATTTTTCCAGTATTAACTGAAATGAAATCTAATTTGGAGAAAACATACTAACTTTTTTCGAATCAAGCCTATTTCATTCAATTCATAAATATTATCCCCAAACTTGATCTCATTGTCCAAATCAGAATTGATTTGGCATAAATTAGACTTAGGTAAACCTTAAAATAACTAAAGTCCCTCGACTTTGATCTAAGATTTACCTAATTTGACCTAATTTTCCTTACTTGTGTCCAAGCAGATCTAATGTGGTGTAACATGAACGAAGTAGAGCTAGCTTCCCCTGATTTGGAAAAATTAGACCTAATTTGCCCACAACAGACCTATTTTCTGTAAACCAGAATTGTTGCACCAAAAACACACTTGATTGGCCCAAAACAGACCAGAGTTTCCTTATTCAGACATGATTTGTCTTAAATCAAATTTATTCCCACCTTTGAATATCCTAACTTGATATAATATGACAAAACTTGTACCCTAATACATGTTAAATTATCTCCAGATTATCATTGATTTTTCCATTGTTACACAGGTTTCTTTAGGCATCTTAACCTAGAGGTTTTGTTCTATGCATTCAGTTGCCATATTGCAAAGTCATACGACATCATATAATATTTGATCTTAGTATTTGTTGCAATATAGAATATCTGATTAGTTATATGTTAGGAATTTGTTCTCTAATAACAATTCTCCCCGCTCAATATAGTGTCTTGCGATTTTGAGTTTTAAGCATTGCATGGTTTATAATGAAAAGGAGCTCCATTCAGCCCAGGGAATTGAGTGAGTGTTATCTGAAATTTTACGTCTATATACATATGAAAGTTTGGATTTCTTGTTTTTGTATACTTGTTTACCTTTTACATTGAATGTTTATTTGTACTCCAATGCTTTTGATATTTTCTTGGATCATTATCCTTCTAAATAATTTGATGAGATACATGTAGGAAATATGGTCAATCTATCTAGTACCCACAACCAATTTGTAGGTAACTATGAGATGCAAATGGTTGACCATGGTAGCAAGACCCAAAGTAAGTAATGTGTGCTCTATTTTTGAAAATATATTAATTGATATTTTTCTTAACATGGTGTAGAGATTTTACATAATTTTTTCCAATTAATAACTCCATCTTTGCAGAAAAATCTATTGATGAGATTGTACAACAACATGTACAGATGTTGATGGCTGGTCCATGGAATTCATCCAACAAGAATCCATGTGCAATTTTTAAATGAATTAATACATAATGTCTCAATGTATACAATAGTATAACATTATGTTCATAAAATGCAGTTGAAACGAGCAATAGTATTCAAAACCCTAGTAAACTTGTTGGTGCTACAAAAGGAAAAATTGGGGCACCAAGTAATGTGGATGTTTCTCTACTTGACAAGCACACTGAAGCGCCTCCTAATGCACAAGTTAGAAAAAATCAAGGTAATATCTAGGTTTTATTTTCTCAGATATATGTCTTCTTATTGTATATACTTGTATATATTGATATAGTTCTTGATGTATGGAAGTACAATTTGCAGAGGAGGGATTGATTGTTGTTAATGCTCCTGAAGGTTACAAACAGAGGCCTCAAAGTGTATCTCTTAGTGGGACAAAACGTCAACCAAATGATAAAGACGGTAAATATTTGTCTCAATTTTTTTATGCTAATGGTTTTGTCTCAACTTGTGTCATTCTATTATCACTGAATTTATTCACATTATTTCAAATGAATGTCATTTGTGAACTGCTAATATCTTAATATGCAGAGCTATCAAAGCTCATATATATATTATATGAACTCCAACATCAAATAAATGCATCTTTATATTTGGCGGATTTAAGCAAAATAGGAAGACCCATCAACAATGTTTCACATAGCGATCTAGGTATATTGGTTGTTGATTTCTTCATCAAAATTAGCTATACATTTTTATCTCAGTTCCATTCAATTATCCTTGAACATTTATGTAGGTTTTTCCAAGAAGGTAGACAATAGAAAAAAGGTGGTTCAAAGTGTAGATGTTAGTGGGATGGATTGTCCACCAACCGATAAGAGGAGTACTTCTTTCATCCTAAAATTTATCTATGCTTCTAAATGCCATCTGAATTGCATTATAACCTTATGTTTCCATTACCATTCAATTTTTTGTAGCACTATCCCGTCCTCTCATGGGAGAAAGGCCCATTCAGAATTCTCAAGACAAGAATTTTGGTGCCATGAATGATGATTTTCTAAAACAAATTCAAACCTATAAGGACTTTTTGAAGAAAAGGATGAGTGAAGGTCAACGTCATTCTTTTTTTTTCAATGAATAGACCAAAAACCTATAGATAATGAGTACAACCAGGAAGCTTCTACTCTTATATGTAATCTGACTGAGCTCTTGAGCATTCTTTGATAGGAAGCTTAGATCCCTAACAGCTCTATCCCATAGCTTACTGGTAAAGGCACAACTCCAAAATATGTGGTCTGCAGAATCCCCATCTAGTTTGCATAAACTACTCCTTGATGCAAGGTTGAAGCATGTCACTGAAGTAGCACAGATCCTCATTTCCATCCAGATATATGCTCCTTCAAATATATGCCTTTGTTATAATAAATTGTCTTCTTTCATTTTTCTTTTAGAAACACGGAGCATTGAAACTATAGAAAAACATGTAGATATGTTGATGGCTCGTCCAAAAAATCTGTCAGACAAGAGATATGGTGATAACTTGACTTTTAATCTTTACAAGTAACTCACAATACCTCTATATACACCATATTTTAGCATTACTTTTATAAAATGCAGTTAACCCCGACCAAAAAGTTTGTAACCCACATCAGCTTGATTGTTATGGTGTTGTAAAAGAAAAAATAGGGGCACTGAATAGTGAGGGATTTTCCCTACATGACAAGCCACACGAAGTGCCTCCAAATGTTCATGCTAGAAAAGAGCAAGGTAATATTCAAATTTAATTTTTTATATACATGTCTACTATCCTATATATCTGTATATATTTGATATAGTCCCTAATGTATGGAAGGTCAATATGTAGATGGATGACTTGCCATTAATAATGTTCTTCATTTGATCAACAAGAACTCTGGTGACATTTAAACTTTTTGTTTTTAAAAGTAATATAGAATACCTCTATATCCATAATGTTTTAGCATAGTTTGTGTGTAATACAGTCCAAGTCAGTAAAAAATCTTGTTATCCGCTTCAACTTCAACATTCTTCTGTTGCAAAAGAATGAATAGGGCTATCAGTTAGTGCTAGACATTCTAGTGTTGCAAAACAGAAAAGAGAGGCACTGAACAATGAGGGTTCTTCTCTACATGCCAACCAACGTGAAGTGCATCATACTGCACATGCTAGAAAAGACCAAGGTATGATTCAAATTTTAAAATTTTCAATTGTGTTTGCATATCCTACATATTTGTGTGTGTGTATATATATATTTATGGAGTGAAGAATGTATGATAGTTCACTATGAAGAGGGGGGATTTGCCATGGAATATGTTCCTGAAGGTCTGATGGAGAATCATGATGTTTCAGTAAAGCGAACATATACTGGTAAGAGGATCTTAAGGGATCAGCATGTCAATAGTTACTCTGAGCAAGCTATCGAACCACTTAAAAATATGACCAACAAGAATATTTGTGAAGGCCATACCTTGTTTATACATAAGTAATACCAAAATAGTTATATACACAAAATGTTTTATAGTTTTTAAGAAATACAGTTATTTTGGTGCCAAAACTTGTAATTCACATCTTTGTAGAAGATTTTGATGATGGAAAATAAATAAGAGGGACACCAAGTAGTGAAGGCATTTATCACATTTCACATGAACCATCTTCTAATGTTAATAGTAGAAATGATCATGGTAAAACAAAACATTTAATTTTGATGTATACTTATATTGCTTCTTATATATTTGTTTTGGTGACAATTTTAATATCTGGCAGATCAACCTGAAGGGGAGGGTTTCATGAATGATGATGATAATGTTTCCTTAAGGCAGACTAATGTTAGTAATAGGGTTTTGCGGTCTCAGACTTTGAATAATCCCTCACAACCAACTATTGATCCAATTCATGTTATGGAAGAGACGGATAATCATCATGGTAATAATTTCTTATTTTTGGTTTAATTATAAAATTAAATACTCACGATTTTATTCATGTTTTAGATCTACCAAAGAGAATGAGGGTTAGAGGAAAAACAAAAAATGCAAGCTTCAGGTCTTTTAGAAATGGAGGTGGGGCTAAAATAAAGATAGAATTTAATTGTGAGGGTAATCCAATAAGTAAATGCCAAACTCTTCTAGCTAGTCAGATTGGAGTTATTGTTCACAATTCCATAAATGCTCCTCTAAGTTATTTAAAGTGGAGTCTCATGCCTAGTGAAAAAAGGGAGAAGATGCTCAAATTGATTCAGGTTTCATTTAGTCATATGTGTTACTTTTTTTTAATAATGAAAGTATCATTTCTAATATTTGATTCACTATTTTGTAGGATGATTTTATCATTCACAGTGATGCGTTATTGCCTGAGGAAAATAATTTAAGGACACGCTTAATATATCGATCATTGGGAAAAGCTTGGCGTGAATTTAAGGGTTAATTGCATGCTCTCTATCTAACATACGCCACCGATGCCGAAGCTCTAAAAAATTTTCCTCCAGATGTAACAAAATCTGATTGGGAGTCTCTTATGAAATATTGGAAAAGTGACTACTTTCAGGTATATATAAGATAGTTTTGTTTGTCTATGCATTGATCCATTCTCTTTATGATCGATTTTTTTGTAATATCTTTCCACTCCTTTATGATTTTATGAATTGATCTGCCTTTATGTGTTTTATCAAGGCTGCTAGTACTCGTAACAAGATGAGTCATTCTAAACAGTCAATGCTTCATTGCACTGGAAGGACTCAATTTAGTGTTATAGAACATGAAGAGGTATGCAGTTTGATCAAATGGTATTGTTTTAATCTAAGGTATACTTTTTTTATATAATCCATTATTATTATACTACAAACTATTAATAACAATGGAGTTGCACCAAGTCGAGTCAGGATGTTTGAAAGAACCCGAACGAAAAAAGACAAGAAGCTTGTGGATGTTTTTTCCAAATAAAAGATGGTAACAATTGTAATACGACATACATACAAACAAATTTGCAAAATTACTATGCTAACAAGTGAATTTTTTGTGCAGGCGCAAATCAGGGAGTTTGTGTCTCAACATGAACAAGGAACAACTGACATTTCTGATGAGGAGATATACTTAAGCGCCTTTGGACCTGATAGATCAGGCCATGTGCGAATGCGAGGAAGTACACTTTCAGGTCATTCCCGCTATATAAATCCTACTTATGTAAAAGAGATTGAGAAATATAAGAAAGAAGCAAATAATGCACGAGCTAGAGCTGAACAAGCAGAAAAAGTTGCAATTGATGCAAGAACGAAAGTTGCACAAGCTGATCAAAAAGTTGAGAGAGCTCACACTTAGATTAGAGAGTTGTTCAGTGTGCTAAAGTCAAGTAGGAATATAGACCGTATGGATTTTGACGACCTTGATAATGAGGTACGACACAAATATAATGGTGATTTCTAATCATAGATCATATTAATAACATTGTGTATTTACAAGTTTTGGAGTAAGACTGGAGTTTATGTAGCTCATGGATTGATGGAAGTCATGGTTTAAATGCAAAATGCAAGCATTAACCCTCACGGATATTTGTTTTTCTATTATTTTACTTATATCAATGTAGATCTTTTCATTAATTTTGACAATGCATGATCTTTATATTTTTATCGAGTAATTGTGCTTATCTATAACTGGTTCCATTTCTACGGATTTAAGGCACCTGAGTAGTATTCAATCTAATTACAACAGATAAGTGGGATACTCACGACCACATTTCTCCTTTTCCATGCCAAAAAAATGGCATGTTACTCACACAACAACTTCTTCATCAAAGATGTGTGGTATGACATGACTACGAGAATTAAAATTTGGGTATGCACTTGCATTCCAAGCCTACCAACTCAAAAAAACTTCTTTTGATTATATCATGTGTTATGAGATTACTGTGGTTAACATTTAGGTATGAACTTCTTTTATTTCGGATATGATTTGAGTTAGCAATCAAATTTGTGTGGAAGTAGTGGAACTCTCTTGTTTCTATGATTTCTAGCTCTAGTCCGCCCCAACATGAATGAAATCTAATTTCTTTGGACTTTCTCTTTCTTAGTATATAAGTTAATGACCTAAAGTCTTTTCATTCCACTATGTGTACTTGGTGGCAGAAAAATTGGAGCAACCAATCCTGTAATGTAGTATACCAGTTGTATTTATGTTATCTCTAGGGTGTTTTTGATTCCATGAAAAGATACAATTGAGTTCAGAGTCCACAAAACGTTGAATTCAGATGCATAGCAGATTCCTTCCATGTTAGTTTTCATTCTGGTATGCATTCAATTCCCATAGATAGAATCAGAAGCAGTGGATAGTAATGTAGTTTGTTAGTGTCATTGTGTGGCACCCTAGCTATGCTAATCATCTATTTTACACGCCTTCTCATCTTAAGATCATACTAAGTATTACTAAATTTTGGGTTTAACATTGACGAGCTATTTGAAAACAGAAAACGTTTTCAGGGTTTGTGTTACGACCCGTGTTGAGCTTACCCTGTAAGTATGCTGTTAAGCATGTGTTTTAGCTGCTTTGCTAAGTTATAAGCTTGCTTTTGTTAATAACGTTTAAAACAGATATGATATGTGCGTAGTGTGAATCCTAGCCCTTAAAACGTGTAAGATCTTGCGCTTGAGGCATTGCCAGAGAAATCGTCTGTAACCGACTTTCGAGTCAAAAGATATGGACATTTGAGTGTTTTTGGACCTAGTTGTAAATGTCGGAAATGTTTGGGCAAATTGCATCCGGCCCCCTCCGCGACCTTGACCCTTATCCCCTTCCTTTTCTTCGTTTCTTTTCCTATAAACCGCTTGAAGTGGCACCCGAGCAACAAGCAACTCGATATCAACTGAGCGGAGAGGTGACCTAGGGGCGATTTTGGGGCGATTCGAGCTCCATAGCTCCGACAGTTGCGCCCACCGTTCTCTACCTCCTCCCCTTCCTTTCTTCACCTTGCCCGTGCCCTAGAGCGACGCCCCAACCTGCTGCGTTGCAGCACGCCCAGCAGGCTGGTCAGCCGCAACTGAGGGAAGGGAGGGTGATCGCTTGGCTTCCTTAGATTTGGTTAAGCAGCATCAATCCTTCCCCTCTCCGACCTTGCTCCATCTACGCCCAACCAAGCTAAAGAGGCGCCGGCTAGATGTAGTTGCAGCTACGTGCGGGCAGCAGCTAGGCGCTTTGGGCACAGCTAGCACCTCGAACGGTGTTCTTTAGGTCCGAATCTGAGATCTAGGTGAGTTCCAAAGCTTCCAGCCGCGTTGAGCATCCTAATTGAATTCTCCGCCAACCTGTTGTGTTCGTAAAGCAATTGATGCAACATGACCGTGAACAGTGAAAATACCAAGGTTGAAGACGATCCGAAATCGCCCGGAATTAGACCCTGAACGCATCCCCGAATGAATCCGGATAGACCAAATCACTGTGAGTAGGAGTTCATTTAGTTATCATCATTTAACTCCTTCGTTGGAATTTTTTTCGATAAACTGTGCATTTTTCGCTGATACTTGGCTTTTGGACAGTATTTGGTGTTCCCCAAATTTTATTTCATAAACTGCTTCCTTATGCCATTATATGATTTAGTTTAGCATCTGATCAGTGTGGATTGAATTAGTGAATTTATATGGTTCATTGGAACTTGAAATACGTAATATGATTGATGAAAATGATAGAATTTCCTGTATTACAACTACAATGTATACGTTGAGCATAAAATGGATGTTTAGCATCAAAACTGGATAAGTTGATACTAAGTCATGTTTAAAGATGACAAATGATGTATATGTGTTTTCAAGTGATGTTCAGAATGTGAAATAAGTATGAAATGTGGTATTCCTGTTTAAGTGTTTATATGTTAATCAGTTAATAGACTTAGGTGCCCTAACACCGTAGAACCCCTTTGAGAGGTCTGCATCTTAGGGGTGAAACTCGTGTCCAACATCAACCGGTTGAGTAATTCTGGTGGCACGAGGGTTGATAGACAGTGTCCAACACCAACCGATTGAGTAATTTCGGTGGCACTGGGGAAAAATAATAAATAAAGTAAAGGGTTATCCAACACCAACCGGTTGAGTAATTCTGGTGGTAGCCCAGTGTTGACTCCCTATGCCTATGTGCTCAGGTTAGAGGAGGAGTCCAGAGCACTCATGGTGAGTGCAGAGGAGGCCGGAGAGCCTGTGGGTCCTGTAGCAGAACAGGACTGGAAGTCAGACTTAGCATTTCCCGGGTGTGTCGCTAAGTCTTGTACGGTGAGATCGTAGTTCGCTACAGATCTTTGTATGAAGAGTACACTGCATATGATTAGGGCATAATAATAATAATATAAAAGTGTAATCATATAGGATCACAGTAAATTTAATATGTTAAGAGATTTGAACTTCTGTGCAAATTCTCTATAACTGTTTATTTGTTTAAAATATTTGTTGTTGCATAGAAATGTGATTATTATCTGTAAATCTGCTATGTCATTAGAACTGCCCTGCTTAGTACTGCACTTATGTTTTACTTCAATTTTTATATATCTGATGAGTTGTTTAGTGATAGCTAAATGAAATGCTATTCACTGAGCGAGTAGGCTCATCCCTCTACTCAAACATTTTCAGGTCAACAACAGCAACATGAATTTGAAGGATCTTTTCATCCTAACGCTTAGTCTGTAGAAGGTATATATAGTTAGTTCAGTTAGAGGTCTCTTAGTCCTTTCCCCTCGATCCTTGGAACATGGTGTGGGTGAGAGAGAATGTGCATGTGGAATGTGTATAAAGATGTAAATTAACTGTTATGCTTTACTTTATGTCGAACAATGTAATATGCTATAGACTTTGTTTATATTTCTAGTCAGTTTAATAAAAATGCTTCCGCAGTTTGTTTAGCTTTAGTTTACAACATGAATCAGGTTATCATTTTAATGTCTTTAAAATGTTTAAAAAGTTATGAGTGGTTTGGCTTGTGTGTATATCCCTCCGTCGCGCCCTAATCTCGTGGGTTGTGGTTAGTGTGAGATCGGGGTGTGACATCTTGGTATCAGAGCTTAGGTTGAGTACATAGTTACTCAGAGTCCAAGTCAGGGGACAATAAGAGACCAATAGGATTAAGGTTTAGGTGTCTTTCTTCTATCTGTAGTTTTCTAATAGGAAATATTCTATTATATCATTGCAGATGGCAGAAAGAGGCTTTGATCGTGATGATCAGGCCGAGAGCCATGTTGGTCCTGATCCACTGTACTTGGGTCCAGGTGGTGGTGACCATGTGGATGAAGTGTCCTGTATGTACAGGATGTTTCTGGAGACCAGAGAGAGGTATAAGGCTGATAGGCGAGCTTCTACTTCTACCAGCAATAAGGATTTGATGCGATCTTATGAGCTTGTGAAGAAGCTTGGTGGTACAGAATTCAGTGGTACTACAGATCCCGCTGAGGCTGATGAGTGGTTGAGACAAATAGAGAAGGTCTTTCGCCTGATGGAGCTTCCAGAAGAGAAAAAGATTAATCACGCAGTTTATCTTTTGACGGGCGATGCAGAGTTGTGGTGGCACGGTGTGGAGGATAAAAGGAGAGGTTCAGATCTTACTTGGCAGGATTTCTCTGAGGAGTTCCATCTTAAATTTTATCCACCCACTTTCATTAATGAGAAAACTAGGCAGTTACAGAACATTAAGCAAGGAAGCATGTCAGTTACAGAATATGAAGCGCTTTTCACCAGGTTGGTGAACTTCTGTCCTCATCTTGTACCTAATAATATAGAGAGATGCAGGAGGTTTCAAGAAGGACTAAGGCCAGAGATTCGGCATACAGTTTCTGCTACTATTAGAAGGAACAGAGAGAACTTTGGTGAGTTTGTTGAGGCTGCTAGACAGGTTGAAGAATCTGTGAATGCTGACAAGGTGCCTGAGTCTAAGAAGAGATCTGAAGATTTTAGTAGAGGACAGTCCAGTAGTGGATATAGAGGTGGAGGTAGATGTTTCTTTTCTAAACTCGGGCGTGGCTTTAGTTGTTTCAGTAGACAGAGATCTGAGGATGTTACTTCTTCTAGAAGTAGAGGGAGATACAACCCAGGGAGATGGGGCAGTGCCTCTAGTGGACGGTCTTTTGAGTCATCAATGTCAGTGACAGGCCCCCAGAAACAAGAGATGCCGCCATGTGACAACTGTGGAAGACCACATACTGGTCAGTGTTGGGGTACAAGTTGTTTTGTCTGCGGACAAGTAGGACACTTCAGAAGGGAATGTCCTCAGCTTCGACAAGCAGCATCACAAGCTTTCCAGCCTCAGTACCATGATGTTCCGAGTTCTTCTGTGGCTTTTGGTTCCAGAGGTGGTGGAGTGCCCAGTGGTAGAGGTGGTTAGCGCGGACAGCATGGTAGAGGGAGAACTTCATCACGTTTCTTCTCTTTGACACCTCAGGAAGGTATAATCTCTTCACAATTCGTTACAGGAGAGATGTTTTTATTTAATAGTATACCAATTGCAGTTTTGATAGATCCGGGTGCTACTCACTCTTTCATACGACGTTCTTTAGTTGGTGAACTTAATCTGTTAACTCAAGAGTTGGTAGATGAGTTAGTGTTGAGGGTTCTTCTAGGTGGACCAACAGTTTTATCTGAGTTCTGTCCCGGATGTTTGTTATCTTTTGGAGGTTACACCTTTGCTGCTAATCTCATACCCCTGGATGTCAATACTTTTCAAGTCATCTTGGGTATGGATTGTCTTGAGACATATCGAGTGCAACTCGATTGTTGGAAGAAGGAAGCTACCTTTCAACAAGGTGAATTTTCTTGTGTCTTTACTGGAGACAGGAAAGTTCTTCCTACATGCATAGTATCAGCTGCTGTAGCTGATAAGATGCTACAGAAAGGATGTGAAGCGTTCCTTGCTCATGTGGTTGACACTAGAGCATAGAAGAGCACCACCAGTGTTTATGATGTGCCGGTAGTTAGTGAGTTTTCTGATGTTTTTCCAGAAGAGTTGTCAGGCTTACCTCCTGTCAGAGACATTGATTTTGAGATTCAGGTATATCCAGGTAGTCATCCAGTAGCACTGCCACCTTATAGAATGGCACCTGCAGAGTTGAAGGAACTCAAGGTGCAGCTACAGGAGTTGCTGGATAAGGGTTTCATTAGACCCAGTTCTTCGCCGTGGGGTGCTCCAGTCCTATTTGTTAAGAAAAAGGATGGTACCATGTGTCTCTGTATAGATTACAGGCAACTGAACAAGATCACAATTAAGAACAAGTATCCTTTTCCGAGAATAGACGATCTGTTTGATCAGTTGCGTGGAGCGACGATCTTCTCTAAAATAGATTTGAGATCTGGATATCATCAGCTCAGAATAAAGGCTTATGATATTCCCAAGACAGCTTTCAGAACCAGGTATGGGCATTATGAGTTTCTGGTCATGTCGTTTGGGCTGACCAATGCCCCAGCAACCTTTATGGATATGATGAATCGGATTTTCAAACCGTTCCTAGATCAGTTTATTGTAGTCTTTATAGATGATATTCTGATCTACTCCAGAGATGATGTATAGCATGAGCAACACCTGAGAGTAGCGTTGCAGTTGTTGAGGCAACATCAGATGTATGCTAAGTTTAGCAAGTGTGAGTTCTGGTTGGCCGAGGTAGCATTTCTTGGACATGTTATCTCGAGAGATGGAGTTAGCGTTGATCCTAAGAAAGTTGATTCTGTGCTTCAGTGGGAACAGCCTAAGACTCCTACTGAGATTAGAAGTTTCTTGGGATTAGCAGGTTATTACAGAAGGTTTATACAGAACTTCAGTGTGCTAGCATCACCCTTGACACGCTTGACGAGGAAGGATGCACCGTTTGTTTGGTCTGATAAATGTGAGAAAAGTTTTCAGATCTTGAAGAGGAAATTGACTTCAGCACCAGTGTTGGTTTTGCCAGAGGCAGATAAAGGTTATACAGTGTTCTGCGACGCCTCCAGGAGAGGTTTAGGTTGTGTGCTGATGTAGGAAGGCAAAGTTGTGGCTTATGCATCTAGACAGCTTAAGAAGAACGAAGAGAACTATCCTACTCATGATTTGGAGTTAGCTGCTATAGTTCATGCTCTTAAGACATGGCATCACTACCTGTATGGTGAGACTTGTCAGGTGTTTACGGACCATAAGTGCCTGAAGTATATCTTCACTCAGAAGGATTTGAATCTGAGACAGCGCAGATGGCTTGAGCTGATTAAAGATTATGAGGTGACAATCGATTACCATCCTGGTAAAGCGAATGTTGTGGCAGATGCCTTGAGTAGGAAGTCAAGTTCAACAGCTGATGCATTTTCTATGGCATGTTTCAAGAGAGACTTGCTTGTAGATATGCGGAAGTTGAACTTAGACTTGGATGTGTCTGGACAGAGTGGGTTGATTGCTCAGATGCAGGTCAAACCTACTTTCTATGATCAGATTAAGGAGTTGCAACAGAATGACGAAGAGTTGTGGCAGGTTATGCAGGATATGTCGGAAGGTAAAAGGTCATAATTCAGGTTTTCTGACGATAGTGTGTTGTATCTTCATGACATGTTGTGTGTACCTGGGAACAGTGAGCTGAAAGAGCAAATTCTTGAAGAAGTGCATGCTTCTATGTATGCTATGCATCCAGGTAACACAAAAATGTATACGAATCTCAAAGAGCTGTACTGGTGGTCTGGCATGAAGAGAGATGTGGCTGAGTACGTGGCTAGATGTGGAGTGTGTCAGCAGGTTAAAGCTGAGCATCGAAAACCTGCTGGTACCTTGCAGTCGCTTCCTATACCTGAATGGAAATGGGAACACATCACGATGGATTTTGTGGTAGGGTTACCCAGGACGCCTAGAGGTTCAGACTCGATATGGGTGATTGTGGATAGACTAACTAAGTCTGCTCACTTTCTTCCTGTCAAGTCAACCTTTGATGTTCCGAAGCTGGCCAAGATATATGTGGATGAGGTAATCAGATTGCACAGTATTCCAGTTTCCATTATTTCTGACAGAGACCCTAAGTTCACATCCAGGTTTTGGGATCAGTTACATCGTGCGTTGGGCACAAGGTTGAGGTTCAGTACAGCGTTTCACCCGTAGACGGATGGTCAGTCTGAGAGGACCATTCAGACTCTTGAAGACATGCTGAGAGCATGCGTTCTGCAGTTCAGAGGTAATTGGGAAGAACACTTAATCCTGATGGAGTTTGCATATAACAACAGCTACCATTCTAGTCTTGAAATGGCCCCATATGAAGCTCTATATGGCAGGAAGTGTAGATCACCAGTTTGTTGGTACGAGTTTGGCGAGAAAGAAATTCTTGGACCTGAGATAGTCGATATAACTACAGAGAAGATATCTGTGATCAGGGAGCAGTTGAAAGCTTCTCAGGACAGACATAAAAGTTATGCAGAGAGACGACGTCGACCTCTTGAGTTTGAGGTTGGTGACGAGGTTTATCTGAAGGTCTCACCGTGGAAGGGAGTGTTAAGGTTTGGCAAGAGAGGTAAGTTGACCCCTAGGTATATGGGCCCATATCCTATTGTTGAGAGGATTGGACCTGTAGCCTACAGGTTGGATTTGCCGTCTGAGTTGGCAAATCTTCATGATGTGATTCATGTGTCTATGCTAAAGAAGTGTCATCCCGGTACAAAAAAGATTTTAGACCCAGTACCGGCGCAGCTTAAGACAGATGTGTCCTACGTGGAAGGACCAGTGCAGATAGTTGATCACCGAATCAAGAAGCTTAAGAACCGTGAGATACCGTTGGTGAAGGTTCTGTGGAGGAATCATAACCTTGAAGAAGCTACATGGGAGCTTGAATCTGAGATGCGTAGCAAGTTTCCATTTCTCTTTTAGGAATTTCGGGATGAAATTCTTATAAGGGAGGGAGATTGTTACGACCCGTGTTGAGCTTACCCTGTAAGTATGATGTTAAGCATGTGTTTTAGCTGCTTTTCTAAGTTATAAGATTGCTTTTGTTAATAACGTTTAAAATAGATATGATATGTGCGTAGTGTGAATCCTAGCCCTTAAAATGTGTAAGATCTTGTGCTTGAGGCATTGCCAGAGAAATCGTCTGTAACCGACTTTCGAGTCAAAAGATATGGACATTTGAGTGTTTTTGGACCTAGTTGTAAATGTCGGAAATGTTTGGGCAAATTGCAGCCGGCCCCCTCTACGACCTTGACCCTTATCCCCTTCCTTTTCTTCATTTCTTTTCCTGTAAACCGCTTGAAGCGGCACCCGAGCAACAAGCAGCTCGATATCAACTGAGCGGAGAGGTGACCTAGGGGCGATTTTGGGGCGATTCGAGCTCCATAGCTCCGACAGCTGCGCCCACCCTTCTCTACCTCCTCCCCTTCCTTTCTTCACCTTGCCCGCGCCCTAGAGCGACGCCCCGACCTGCTGCGTTGCAGCACACCCAGCAGGCCGGTCGACCGCAACCGAGGGAAGGGAGGGCGGTCACTTGGCTTCCTTAGATTTGGTTAAGCAGCATCCATCCTTCCCCTCTCCGACCTTGCTCCATCTACGCCCAACCAAGCTAAAGCGGTGTCGGCTAGCTGTAGTTGCAGCTGTGTGCGGGCAGCAGCTAGGCGCTTTGGGCGCAGCTAGCACCTCGAACGGTGTTCTTTAGGTCCGAATCTGAGATCCAGGTGAGTTCCAAAGCTTCTAGTCGCGTTGAGCATCCTAATTGAATTCTCCGCCAACCTGTTGTGTTCGTAAAGCAATTGATGCAATAGGACCGTGAACAGTGAAAATTCCAAGGTTGAAGACGATCCGAAATCACCCAGAATTAGACCCTGAACGCATCCCCGGATGAATCCGGATAGACCAAATCACTATGAGTAGGAGTTCATTTAGTTATCATCATTTAACTCCTTCGTTGGAATTTTTTCGGTAAACTGTGCATTTTTCGCTGATACTTGGCTTTTGGACAGTATTTGGCGTTACCCGAATTTTATTTCATAAACTGCTTCCTTATGCCGTTATATGATTTAGTTTAGCATCTGATCAGTGTGGATTGAATTAGTGAATTTATATGGTTCATTGGAACTTGAAATACATAATATGATTGATGAAAATGATAGAATTTCCTGTATTACAACTGCAATGTATACGTTGAGCATAAAATGGATGTTTAGCATCGAAACTGGATAAGTTGATACTGAGTCATGTTTAAAGATGATAAATGATGTATATGTGTTTTCAAGTGATGTTCAGAATGTGAAATAAGTATGAAATGTGATATTCCTGTTTAAGTGTTTATATGTTAATCAGTTAATAGACTTAGGTTCCCTAACACCGTAGAACCCCTTTGAGAGGTCTGCATCTTAGGGGTGAAACTCGTATCCAACATCAACTGGATGAGTAATTCTGGTGGCACGAGGGTTGATAGACAGTGTCCAACACCAACCGATTGAGTAATTTCGGTGGCACTGGGGAAAAATAATAAATACAGTAAAGGGTTATCTGATGAGTAATTCTGGTGGTAACCTAGTGTTGACTCCCTGCGCCTGTGTGCTCATGTTAGAGGAGGAGTCCAGAGCACTCATGGTGAGTGCAGAGGAGGCCAGAGAGCCTGTAGGCCGGAGAGCCTGTGGGTCCTGTAGCAGAACAGGACTGGAAGTCAGACTTAGCATTTCTCGGGTGTGTCGCTAAGTCTTGTACGGTGAGATCGTAGTTCGCTACAGATATTTGTATGCAGAGTACACTATATATGATTAGGGAATAATAATAAAATAAAAGTGTAATCATATAGGATCAGAGTAAATTTAATATGTTAAGAGATTTGAACTTCTGTGCAAATTCTCTATAACTGTTTATTTGTTTAAAATATTTGTTGTTGCATAGAAATGTGATTATTATCTATAAATCTTCTATGTCATTAGAACTGCCCTGCTTAGTACTGCACTTATGTTTTACTTCAATTTTTATATATCTGATGAGTTGTTTAGTGATAGCTAAATGAAATGCTATTCACTGAGTGAGTAGGCTCATCCCTCTACTCAAACATTTTCAGGTCAACAACAGCAACAGGAATCTGAAGGATCTTTTCATCCTAACGCTTAGTCTGTAGAAGGTATATATAGTTAGTTCAGTTAGAGGTCTCTTAGTCATTTCCCCTCGATCCTTGGAACATGGTGTGGGTGAGAGAGAATGTGTATGTGGAATGTGTATAAAGATGTAAATTAACTGTTATGCTTTACTTTATGTCGAACAATGTAATATGTTGTAGACTTTGTTTATATTTCTAGTCAGTTTAATAAAAACACTTCTGTAGTTTGTTTAGCTTTAGTTTACAGCATGAATCAGGTTATCATTTTGACGTCTTTAAAATGTTTAAAAAGTTATGAGTGGTTTGGCTTGTGTGTATATCCCTCCGTCGCGCCCTAATCTCGTGGGTTGTGGTTAGTGTGAGATCGGGGTGCGACAGTTTGTATCTATGAAGAAGGCTTCATTGCCTCTCTTCCATGATGGTTCTTGCAAGAATATATATTGTATGGAGGTTAGATTGATCTACAACATGGAAGTAGAATGAGGACCAGGAAAATTAAACATGGAATCATCCCTCATAGAGAAAATAGACCCACAACCATGTAGCATCAAAAGGAATGTTATAACCCATAAATTCAATGTCCTTTGTTGCTAATATGTACTTTAATTTTGCCACCATGAATCATTCAGAATTGTTTTTTTGCTAATATACAGGGTCCCCTGCCAGTACAAGCCCTACATGGCTGTTCCTATCGAGTAGCATACCAACCAACCCAAGTATCTGGCCATTAAATTCCTCTACCATGGAGGTCAGACTGACATCCAAGTTATTAAGGTCGACCCAGTATGGTTCTCACTTATATATCTAGCTGTCTTTCTTCATTTATTCTATCAACTCAAATGCACGTGAATTACCCATTTTTCAACTATTTGATTTCACATACATTTTAATGTTATTGACTTAGCATAATCAACCATACATACAATTCTGAAATAGAAGTCAAGGGCTTGAGATCTAGATACAAAAAAATAGAAGTCAGACTTAAAGGCTACTAAACTAAATGACATTCAACATATTGCCTGGATACATTGTTTCTATCCAACTAGACAAATGTCGACCACTGACCTCCTTGTCAATAGCAAGTGGGCTAACAAAATACAATGACCTCACTGCTATTGATACACTAATGAAATACACTAAATGCAACTGAATCAAATGTAGCTAAATTTCTTTTCAAACTAATTAGATGCAGAATCTTTCAGTACAAATTTCTTTTCTAAAATCTTGGGGTTGGGGGAAGGGGTGGAGTCTGTAGGTAGGGAGGGTACAGTCCCCTTTGTCTAATGTTTTAAATCTGCAATTAATTACTCACCTTTCCAAAAATATCAACATTTCCAAATTCATAAGTTGCTAAATGAATTTAGGAGCTAATATATTTTAGTATCCCACAATACTTAAATGCCAACTCAAACAAGTTCATCAGTGACACAGGATCAACACCTCCATCACCTCAAAATATTTGAATGGCAGTCAAATTCTAAAGACATAGTAGCTCGACAAGAAAAGAGAGTAATGACCCAACTAGATTAATCTATACCACAACTGAATCAAATGTAAGATAATTGAACTTACATTCAACCAATTAGACTTGCATTCAACCACCAACCAACTAAGACACCAAAATACATTCACAAACCAATCAAGCATAATCCAAAAACTAATCAGAAAACTGAATTGAGTTCAGCTTCTGAATTTATCCCTTCAAATCAATTCAGTTGAGTTGAGCCAAATAGATACATAAATGAATCAAGAACTAAATCCACAATGTCTATCCAAGCACTAAGAAACAAACCTAATGCCAAATGGCCCCTAAGTCACTGTCTTCCTAAGTTCCAATAATATAGTCTTAACCTCAGTGATTCTGCTAATTGCATTGTGCCTTTACTTTCCCAAAAGGCCATTAACTTAGACAAATCTTATGCATACATGTACTGTAGTATTGGCCATCAACTTAGATTATATATTTACCTTCACAAATACAGTAGTAAATACAATGCATGCTGAGATCAGTGAGCTTGGAAGGTTTGGGACACAAAACTAAGTAAGCTTAGCATTTTTGTTGTTGTTCCATAAACTAGTTAATGCTAACTTTCATAATATGTTACCTGTGATAGGAGAACATATTGGCAAGAAGTTTTTCTTATGGGTTTGGTTTACAAACCTTGCGCATAGTTATTATTGAGAGAAGTTAAACAATAGCTATGTATGTTTTCTTTTAGATAAATGGAAAAATGGTATATACATGTAGGTTGATATTTAGGAGTCACAACTGCATCAATGCTTATTTGTACAAGAGTCCAGCTAATTGACGAGAACTATTTTTTCATGCCTCTTCTTCGGGTTGATACACATGATGTTCAATAGAATATCATAGTTGCCAATTGTGATAACTCTCCTAATCTTCTAAAAACAAAGGGACAATGCTTTGTAACCTTCTTGGGATTTCAAGATACGCAGTTGGTCATTATGTATGCCATATACAATAATAGATGGTGTTATCTGGGCTTGTGTTGTTTCCTACACAATTGGATTTCCTCCTGCACGAGGAAGGTACTATGATTCCTTTTCAAGATAACATTATATTTATAGATATATGCTATTTATGTTATTTAATATGTCAACTTGTGTTAAAATCTTTATCAAAACTTGTGGGTAGGTTCTTTTAATGTATGCTTCTATTTATGTTACACGGAATGGAAATAGGACTCTTGCCATTGATGTGTGGCATTGCTCGAGCTGCTGTACCAAGCGATCTGCTGGTTCCTTTGGAAAATAAGAGGCAAAGCCAAAATTGAAGGCATTCCAATTAACTCATATGTTTGAACTGTCATGTTCTAGAAAACTGTTCGTGGTGAATACAAAGGTCAACTATAGATAGCTGGAAATGAAGTCTAAATTTCTTCCAAAAGTTCACCTTAAAATCCCACACAGGCAATGAAGTTGTAAATGGTGTGCCATAGCAAGAAATCACATAGCTCTAATGGCGCTAACACAACAACATGACAACACATCGATAGATAATTTATAGCCTGACTGGCAAAGGGCGCCCCTGATTCCAGGCAGTTGCTGGTGTAACATCCCTGACCTAGGTTATGTACTAACCCTAGGTGTTTTGCCTAATTAAGTTGATTAAATGATTGTCCTTATCTTTTGGAATGTAATTAAGACTTTTGAGGAACTTATATTTCAATTTCAGTCCTTTTTGTTTAATATTTAAACATTGTTTTGTTAAAATTGGACTAAAGTGCAAATTACCCATATAGAGGGGTTAACTTTCAAATTGCATATGCTAAGATGTTCCTCTAATGATGAGACATCATAAGAGTGAATATGATGAAGTGATACAGTTTTCACAAGCTTGGGTACCAAGATATAGCTTGTAGAGCAATCCTTGTGCTTTAAAACCTAGTTTTGGTGTAAAGTGCAATTTACCCAAAACCTAGGGTCCAACATGTAAAATATACCCTCCAGAGGATCTCTCATGTTTCTTTGCATCATGAAGAGCAAAGAAAATGAGAGGGGCGCCTCATTTGAATGATCATGGAGGAGAGAGAATCTTGATATTGGAATAATCAAGATTTAAGCACAAAAGGCTCTTTAATATAACTTAACGCAAAAAAATATATATATTAATTATGAATCCCTTCAACCAAACGTTGGAGGATGTGTTTGTAATAATATGTAAGAGCTTGTGTCATGCTTGGGCACCAAAAAGATCATGGTAGGAGTGGAAACTACTCACACTAATAATATATTAAGCAATATCCAACAAGGGTGGATATTAATATACCTCTCTTAAAAGGTGATTAGTTCTTTTCCTTTAAACCTTGGATAAAGGAGGAGTTTTGCATGAGATTAGAAGGTGGAAACGTGGCCAAGGATGGAGGAATTCTAGGTGGATATTTTTGGGAGATAAAAGGAAATATCTATCTTTTTCCTTTTTGCTTTGAAAAGACCCATAAATATATAAGGTATCTTTTCCAATAACACAAAGGACCGTTTCCTTAGTTCCTCTTCTCATCACTTTGATTTGTCCGACCAAGGGAGAGCTCTGGACCAGAGGAAGGACGACCAAACTGACTTGATAAGTTTGGGTCATGATCTACCTCGAATCCATGGTGGAAATCCTAAATTAATGGTTAGTAATTGGTTTTTTTCACACGATTTTCCTTTCTAGCCATCTTCTCCATCCAAAACTTGAAGAACGGACCTTGGGCAACTACTGGAGCTTCATACACCATTAAAGCTACGAATCTTGGAGCTCTGGATCAGTTCTAGATGTGGGTTTTATAACTCTAACCCTTAAGCTTTGTTAATGCATCCTTCTTTCCTAAAATCGTTGCTTATACTTCTTCTTTAGATACCTTTGTGTGTTTTTGCTATCATTTCCATGAAGAACAACCCCTGTTCTTGGTTGAAAAGAGGTAGAAGATGATGATGTTAATTTCTATGTTTATCCAAGAATCTACTTTAGCAAACGATCTCCCAATCTTGCTCAAACGGTTTCCCAAACCGTTTGGGAGCAAACAGTTTCAAACCGTTTGAATGCAAACGGTTTCACTAGACCACATAGAAGCAAACGGTCCAAGACCATTTGGAGGCATTGACCATTTGTAGGACTGTTGAGAATAATGTATATTACTTACCTACCAAAAATCATCAATTAATTCCAAGTGGTTCACCAATTGAAGGTCCAAAAATCAACAAAACCCTAATCGGGTTAATTGCTGATTTTAATAATTGAATTATGTTAAAGTTTGGGTTGAGTGACCCAAATGGTTTCAAAACCATTTGGGGATCACCCAAACGGTCTCAAGACCGTTTGGTTATCACCCAAGACTGTTTGTAGGTCTAGGGTTAAGCATGTTTGACCAATTAAGGATCCAATGATATCAAGTTGATGAGTAATCGATTGCTGATTTGGTGACTAAACCTAGGATCCAAACCTAATTTAATGACTTGGTTTTTGATAAAATAATGGGAAAACAGTCTCAAGACCGTTTGGAGGATATCCAAATGATCCCAAGACCATTTGGGGGTCACCGAATACTGTTTGGAGGTCTAGGGTTAACTATGGATAAGTGGTTAAACGTTTAAAGGTGACAAGTTGAAGTGCAATCGATTGTTGACCTAGTGATCGATCCAATGAGCCAAACTTTAATTAGTTGAGTTGGTTTTTGATGTTGACTTGAGAAAACGGTCCCAAGACCGTTCGGAGGTCATCCAAATGATCCCAAGACCGTTTGGGGTCAGATCATGACCAAATTGAATGATGGTTCAATGATTTCAAATCAATTAGACTCACTTTGTAGTATGTTGAAGGGTCTTCGATTTCAAACCCTAATCCAATTGATACAAGCCCTAATTGATGATTAATTGAGGGTCAAATCAGTTGAAGGTTGATCTAATTAACTCAATTGATGATTGGCTAACATGTGCATGATCGATTGAGGGGTTCAACATTGCAAACCCTAATTCAATTGAAGTAGTTGAGACACTTTTTGGTCCTTACGGTTTTGAGGTGGTTTGGTCCAAACAGTCTCAAGACCGTTTGAGTCCAACTGGTCTCAAGATCGTTTGGGACCAAACGGTCTCAAGACTATTTGGGACCAAACGATCCCAAACCGTTTGGTCTCATGCGGTTTCAAGGTCGGTTGTGTCCATGCGGCTTCAAAGTAAAACATGACCAAATTATCTTCACCACCAAACGGTTTCAAAGTCAAACATGACCAAACAGTATTCACCACCAAACCGTTTTAAATTAAGTCAAACTTGACCAAACAGTCTTCACCTCTACTTTAGCAAACAGTTTTGGAGGTCTACTTTACTAAATGGTTTCAAGGGCAGACTAAGACAGCATGAAGGTCCAAACGGTCTCAGACCATTTGGAGGTTTAGTGTGCAATACCATTTGAGGTCTAAGTAGGTCAAGATCATTTGATGTCTTAGTGGTCAAGATGGTTTGGTGGTGGATTAACCTAAACCTCATGGATACTTAAAGTGATTAGTTGATTAGTGCATGCTATAATCAATGGTGATTATAATAAAGGTATCCTTGATGAGATAGAGTGAGTAGTACTCTTTGAATGAGTAAGCCTTAATGATCACAATATTAATGACATAGACATGATGTCAATGTTGAATTGACTTAGTCTAATCAAGGGTGATGCAAACATTAACTTATAGAAAGATGAGAGAGAAGATTTCTTATATAAATGTTAATCAAGTAATGGATTCCCAATATATATGAATACCTAATTAGGGTATGATCCATGCTACTGAGATCATGAAACCCTAATTATGATGGTTAATGAATCATAACCCTAATTGAGGGCAATAATGGGAGTATCCCTAATATATGATGATGATATAATTCTAATTCATAATGATGACATGGTATCCCTTAAATTAAAGGTACTTTGTTGATCATTCCTACTTAGGGTGAATAGTAAACCCTAATAGTGAGATATTAATGATAACCCTAATCTAGGGTAATGTAATGTGCTGATGTGAACAGTAAACCCTAATTCCGAGTTATGCTTTATTGCATAAAGCTCTATGAGTAGATAATGAAATGAGGAATCATTATTCCAAATTGAACTAAAGGGGTGGGTTAACCCTAATTAAATTAACAAGGGAAACCCTAACCCTAGTAAGGGTATAGTGGTGCAACCCTTTAAATAGTGAAGTTATCTTTATATGTTGATATGAATTTGATGTACCTGTTATCATATGTGCTAATCTTGCAGGTTTTATGGAATATTGAATATAGCCAGGTAAGAGCTATGATGCTTGATTAATTAAAAAGTATTTAATGAGCTTTGTAAGTAATAATATGGAAATGTTGCCTAATGAAAGGTAACAAATGAGATTGACAGTCTGTATGAGCCATATGAAATACCTGCAGTATTACTATTATGTTTACATATTTAATTGACATAATGACATTGAGTTACCTGTTTAAGTGGTAACAAGTGATCTGATGATCTAAGGGTTGAAAACCCATATTCTTGGATCATGATGATAAATTGATAGGGGATTGAGATCCCAATGTTGATATAGCTGTGAAATGAACTTGATTCAAATAGTAATCTATCTCTATAGAAATTGCTTAATGGTTTATGTTTGAAAACATGACTGATGCTAAAAGAATGTTGTAATGTACTTAAATAATCAAGTGAAATAATATCATGTAGAGCCATGCCCATAGATCCATCATTGTCAGAAGCTAAATGATGGTGAAATAGGTCTTCCTAAGAGAACTCCTGGAGAGCATACTTTTGAGTATGTGGGGGTTATGGACATGAATATCCTTACGTCCTAATGGGGGAATTGATGTGAGATGAACATTTAATCTCTCAATCCTTCATTATATGTTTATGTCGGGATGATGTATCACAAATCTCCCGAAGATGTTGTTAATGCAGAATCGATGTGAGATAAATAAGAAATCCCTCGATTGCGAAGAGAGTACATCATGCCACTGTAACTCTAATAGAGAAGTTGCCAGAATACCCTGGAAAGCTATTATAGCAGAGGCACAATATGTCATTCATATTGTACCTCACACTGACTGAGGAAGATGAGGTCATAGGAATCATGCTCTTCTGATGACCTATGTATGGTACCAATTGCGATTTCGTAATGGTCGGTTGGAGTATGAGCGGTGTAACTCATCTCCTAAGGGCATAATTATGTTTGTAAAATGTAATCAGTCGTATAACATAATTGCTTAGGTTGAACTACGAGAAACAATGATTGATGATACATTGTTTATAGTGCTCTAGTTGAATAACTAGTATACATGTTCTTAATATTCCTTATTGATATATGTCTTGTCATTCAATCAAGTTATAATTGAAATGATTGCTTAGAGAATACTACTCTACTTAGTTTATTCAATGAACTGCCTGTTGTTCAATAATTATAGTTCTATTGCTCATTTTTATTTTAACACTTGCAATAGCAATGCTTCTGGCGAAGAGTTATAACTCTCGCTGGGACAATTATTCAATTATCTCACCCCCGTGGGATTCAACTTTTTTAGGTAGACGACGAGGAAGGAGAAACCCATCAGTGGGTGAGTAGCAACAGCAGCAACAACAACATCAGGGATAGCAGTGATCCTCAGGTGGAGACACTATCAGTCGAGTCTCGTAGATAGAAAGTCCTATGTGTCGTCTCTGTACTCTCAGGTCCTAGGAGTTAGTAGATGGTTTGTTATAAATATGAGATTTTGGTGTAATGCCTCAAGATTTTGTATACTTCTCATGTATAGTTTAATAGGGTAGTTAGTGTTACGACTCTCAAGATGTGAAAAATACAGAGATGTACTGATGAATAAGTTATAATTAACTTACCTTATTTCTTTATGAAAAGAGTTTTACCATTTGAGGATCTATTTATGAAAAGTTTTAATTTTTAATGATTTTCAGTAATTCCGCTGCTAATTAATCGCTTCTGCATAGTTGATAACATTTTCTTGAAGACGTATCCCACAGTTGGTATCCTCCTCTTACCACTCCTTCAGTACAACTACTGCTAGAATTGAGCTTCATGTGATGGGAGTGGAGGATAAAGAAGAGAATCACACAAAGGAGGCCTTATCTATTAGAGTAGTGTGCTTTGGTGAGTACTTAATTACGATTCCATAATATTGACCACATCTCATTTTACAAGTACTCTCATTTTTTCTTATGTATGTTTGATTTATTTATGAATCATTTTATTATTTTCCCTTATATGCAGTGAATGTAGATGAATGCATGCTGAATAGGATACAAGAGATGTCGCTAGATTACCACTTCAAAATCGAGCAAAAAGGGGGTTCCTCCACATTTGCCTTCTTCGGCATTAATGGTACAATTCATTTATTGATGTGAGATTTTCTAACAAAGAACAGAGTTTAGAGTTAAATTCTGCCTACACATTTACTGACATGGCTACAGGAACAACATGTATTTGGCGACTTGCTGCCCTTGAACAAGCTGGAGGGTGAAAAGACAACCACTATTGAAGACGTAGATTTGACTGTCTGTGCAGGTATACAAGGCTAGAAGTTTGTCTATATATATATATATATATATATATATATATATAATTAAGTTTCATTGGATACCCAAGATGATTTATATACATCACTCAGTTAGAAGAATAAAACTACAAATATCTACCACGATTACTGAGTCAACTAAAAATATTTGATAGTATGACATTGGTTGTTAGAAACACATCTATCATGCCCTGGTGGCATAAAATGTCTCTCGTCTCTTATGTATAGTAAATACATTAGGAAGTGTCTATATTCTTTTCTTATTATATATAAAGTGCCTTTGTGGTCTAGTTTTGTGTGCTCCTAGGAGCAAGTTCTGATACATCATGTAACATCCCATTGTAGGTTAAAAGTGAACTTCCCTGTACTTTCAAGGCCTAGCGGTATCAGAAACACCGATGGTCATGTGGCCTTATGAATCTTTTCCAGAAAATGGCACTGGAGATTGTTAAGAACAAGGTCATCTATCTAACCCTTAATCTGGCTAAGGACTGTCACAGAACATGGATCTATTCAATTCAAACTGACATATCAACCTTATTATCTAAAATGGCTATTTTCTTATTCTTTTTTCCGAACAATGTCTCTTTGGAAAAAAGTTGCATCTCATCTACGTACATCTTCTTCTTTCTCGGAAAGATAGTGGCACACTTAGTTACATTCATCTTCTACTGTATCGTCATCCCTCTGTCTATTTTGGTCCTTGAGGTGGAGGTTCCTCTCTGGGGGGTGGTATGTGTTCCAACAATCATCACCATCTACAAGAAGTTGGTACCCCAACGTAAGACAAAGATTTTACCCTTCTCATGCTATTCATTTCCTTATAAAATGTCATGGTCCGAAATGTAATAGAAACTAGTAAAGTTTAATTAGTTTGCTTCTGTAAAATTGCAGCTCCTTCCATCTGCTTATGTTTTGGATTCTCTTTGAAAACATCATGTCCTTGCATCCCATCAAGGCCGCCATGACGGGTCTCAAGGACTTGGAGAAAGTCAATGAATGGGTTGTCACCGAAAAGTTGGGAGATGCATTGAAGACCAAACTCATTGAATAGAATTAAAATAGCTAAATAAAATATGAAATGATGATAATATGACAGTCAACAAGACATCCAACAGAAGAGATAAAGGCAGATAAGGGCTAGATTATACTAAGTGAATGGTGCTACTGAAATCAGTAAGGTGTTCCCTTATATGCGCATACACATGAGTACACACTAGTGTAAAAGGCTGTTGAGGAGGTTGGGGCAAATTGAGGACAACTTCAATTTTTCTATCTTTTAACTACTGCCAGCATATGATCCTGTCGAGTAGAGATTCCTACCACAATTATGGTTTCTTGGGTTGTAACAACACTTGAAAATGCGAAGCAGACTCCACAGTCAGTACAAATTGTGAGAGGATCTCAAGTTATAGTTCCATATCTTACCCAGCTGTTTTAACTTGAGCAAGACAAACTTGGCTGCCCCAACTTGATTAGTGATGTTGAATTGCTGAAGCAACTGGCACATGATTATCTCAAGGAGAAAAGCATCTTGCGTTGTTGGGAAGCAAAACATTCCAACAAGGATATATCCTGTGACAGGGTGAGGGAAGAAATATATTGTGTACACAAGATGTGCAGGGCCCTTTTCATGTTTCAGAGTTGCAGTGGATGTTTGATGATAGCTGTCTGCCCGCACAGAACGCAGTTGGATGAATAATATCGTTGTTTGTTATAGGTAAATTGGAGATAATTGAAGCATACTTCGGTTGCTGGGTTCAGTTTTTTCCTCTAATTTGACTTTTATAACTTTAATTGAATGGTCGTTTATGGCCTTACACAAAATTTTGCTGTAAATGTAATGTACCCTATATAACACTAGTGTTTCTTTCTGCTGTTTGAGCAGATGGTTGTATTTTTTTTCCTTTTTCGAGTATGTACAGACACAATAAAATTAAATAACAAGAAAAGTTCATTTTCAAATTGTATATACATTCATATTGATACATACATGTATGTAGCACATATGTTCTTGCTTGATTCTTTCATATATAATAATTTATGTTAAATTTTCGGCGTTTTATACTGTCTGCTCTAATTTATTTCCGGCGTTTTATACTGTCTGCTTTATTTATTTCTAGCATTTTATACTGCCTACTTTAGAGTCTTTTTCCGGTATATTCAATCCATTTACAGCAGGTATGTCATGCCGGCTTTGATACCACTGATGACATTGGAAAAGGTGTTGGGACAATTTTACGGCACACTTTTTACAGCAGTTTTCTGGCATAGTCAAAACTGTCAGAAAATAGCAGTTCCAGCATGGTTATTAACTTTCCACGACAGATTAGCATGCCGTGAAAAATGACATTTGTTGTAGTTATGTTGCATTATCTTTTATTATATATTGAAGAATTGATTCATTCTCTCTCTCTTGGCCAAAATTTCCACATATCTCATTGAACTTACCTCTATGAATATACTTGATCAGTCTTCATCCCACATCTTGAAATTAATCCCATAATTCTTTTGAAGTGTTGATTTTGAAAACTAAACCCTATAAGTGATATCTTATTCATATTTCTTAAATTTACATCAAAAAAACAATTGATTGGCCATCATGATGGAAACCTTGATTGCTTCACTATATGACTACACTTGACTTGCCTCTATATTATGCATGCTTTTTATAAGTTGTGATGGACTTGTGAAATTACTTGGTTGTTTAATTTGGGTTAGAGGTTATGTGCCCCATACCAATGTTAGGTTCCCAATATCTTATAGTTACATGCATGTGGTTATGAGCTAAATTACAAGAGTTTGGTTTTGTGTCATTCTTGATTAGGTTTAGCTTATATTTTAATACCGTTACTTTTATTATTATCCTCTAGCTACACTAGTGTTGTTTTTATATAATGCATGCTATTGAGTATTATTAATGGTTTGTGTACCCTAAATTATATTTAGTCCTTCTATGGCATACATTACGAATTTTGCCATGGAAAGTATATTTCGATCTTTATTCGTTGTGATCTTCTTTTGAGATATTATGCTTCTAAATCCAAGTTTTGTCTCAGTTGGATAATATTCTTTTGGAACCCTACTTTTCTTGAACCACTTTTGTGATGATCTTATTTCATCATCTCTATTGATGGTATATCTCACTTGTTGTCATTTTTCCTAATAATTGCTAATCAACTTATATGTATACACATATTAACCTTTCATATATCTTCTTTTGTGGTGTTTTGTTCCTAGCCCCTTAGGTGAAGGAAATGTTGTAGGAGTTGGCCTTGTTGTCCCATGACCTATACATGAGTAACTTGCCTTTTGTAAATCAAACATAGATACCCAGGTTCTCTCTACAACCAAATGAACGATTTTAATGATATATAGTTTTTCCATTGTGTACCCCACTTATTGGTGAAGAACCTTGATGAACTTGAGCAATTGTAACATTTAGATTACCCTCTATACTCTTGGTATATGAAATATACTTATTGAATATTAGAGTATTCATACCTTTGAGAACAATTGTTTATGTTAGATGTTTCATCTATTCGACCGAGTACTGACTAGTGTCCTCTTGACTCCCAATAATTACTTATTACCTATTAATCTAGTATGTACTATCAAATGTAAAGACAAGCACTCTACCACCAAGGCGCACATGAGGGGGAGAGATCCCCATCGTAAAGACCTCGGGTAACACTCCTGTTCGAAACCCATTAACAAGACACTCATCTTTTTGCCTATTATGTGCTTGCTTCACCGGTTGTTTCTACGGGCTTTGATGATCCGAGTCACATCCAAAATGTTCGAGAAAGCTACATAATTAGACAAACATGGATTTTGTGTCACTGATGGCAGGAAGTTTGTGGACTATATTCTTTTGTTATTGTAATGTCACAATCGGTTGCATTGACACCCTTTAATGAGAACAATGCTAACAATGCTAACAACGCTGAACCCCACTCACGTGCCTTGTGGCCATCCGCCCGCACGAATCAGTTAAAGCAACAACCGACAATCCGTAGCGAAGTCTCTAACAACCGGCTCCATCGTACTAACTACTGCAAGTTAAACTATAAACACTTGCATCGACGTCAAAGCATTGACCAGGCATATGCATTTGGCTCAGTCACTTGGTATTATAAATAGAAACTTGGTATTATTATACACACACACTTATACACATTTACTGATTCACATGTCGCAAGGGGACTTGGGCATCCCTGGTTGCATGCCACAAGCCAGGTATGGTCTGATTTTTCCCACTTCAGTGACATTGGGAGAACAGTACTGCTCATGACATGATTGACAAGATATAAGACATGGTGACTACTCTCCAATATCGCACGATCTCACAACAGAAGTTACACAATCACGGGTTTTCTTCCTCCCAGCCACTCATGATTGTAGTTCGTCTACATGCTCCAGCATTGAACGTGAGGGTGGTTGTGTGCGGGGTCTGGGGAGAATCCAACAGCAATGCCAGCATGTATACTGTTTCCGAGGGCTGCAGCCTTCAAGCACGTTGTCTTTGTGTGATCCGTACGCTTCAAGGCTTGAATCTCAGTGGGCACTAAACAAAGCATGGGGGTATCGTTAGTGCAGAAGCTGGATCGATCCGATCTACTGTATAAAGAAATACGAAATAGGAGGTCGGCCAGCATGATAGCTAATTTTGTTCAGTGATCATTGAAAATCAAGTGGGAGTTGGTGATACATATATAGAGCAATTGGCAGACGAAAGTGGACACCACTTTAGAAATCCACCACATATTACAAGGTATAATAAATAAATAATGTTTTTTATTTATTATACCTTGTAACATGAGTTGGAGATTAGCAAACCTAAACTTGGTGAGTGATGCTTGAGTTGTAATCCCCACTGCAGTTCCTCAATGGAATTTGTGCAACTACCATCTGCCGATTCGAGAGAATAGTCTGCTCCGAATTCTTCACATTGAAGGGTCAACACTCAGAAAGATTGCACTCTCGAGAACTGTACAAGACAACAACAGGATGCAGTTACCGATGCTGTGTGGAAACCGAGCTAGGAAGGGGGCCTAAGACCTAACCAATCCTTTTCCAGCAGCAAAGAACAAGCACAGTTCCTGGACTGAACGAACGACTACGTGCCACAACACTCAGAAAGATTGCACTCTCGAGAACTGTACAAGACAACAACAGGATGCAGTTACCGATGCTGTGTGGAAACCGAGCTAGGAAGGGGGCCTAAGACCTAACCAATCCTTTTCCAGCAGCAAAGAACAAGCACAGTTCCTGGACTGAACGAACGACTACGTGCCACAAACAGTGAGAACCAGTCCGTGGCCTTTGGGGGGACTGGTTGATCTGTCATGGCTGCATCAATAAATCCTCTTGCCTCTTGCAACTCCCAACAAATGAATCGATGAAGTAGGTGATTGATCGCGACTGTTGTACGCATACGCCACGATGCGACTTCAATCCTCACTGTGAATTCCCCTGTATGTCTACTGTTTTAGTGATAGATACCTTGTGTTACTGTTCTAATGATGATCCGTGTCAGTTATCAGAGATTCAAAGCTTTCACATTGGTTCTAGAATTGAGACTCAAAACTGAACTCAATCTCTATGCACGCTGTAGTTACTTTCCCAGCAACAGTAACGACAGATGTATGCAAAGCGTGCCCTACATGTGCCACTGAAGTTTACATGCGTACCTTCCTAATTCAACTGCCATTACAGCCCCTTAGCTCACATAACTTCAGTCCTGCTTAGTACCACATTAGCCAGTGCTCTATGTTCATGTAGCTTCAGCGTTTATATACTTAGAGAGCCAATAAAAAGCAAGCTTACCTCATGTGCTTTGCATGCATAAGATGAAAAATTGTGTTCAGTTGAAGCAGGGGAAAAGCATATTCAATCCGCCCTCCCGGGCGAAAAAACATCTGCTTTATGCATGACCATACGACCACAAAGCCTCTCATAAGAAGGCACTATCGTTTTTTTGGTTATGCTGATAAACAGCAGTTATATTACGTATGAGAGAAAAGTATTACGTCACATGGTTCACCAAGTAATATGGTAGGAGATGATGGGCAGTGATTGTTGATAGAGTTCATGCCAAATTGGCATTCACAGAATAAATTGTGCATACAGCTGCTAGGTGCATTTTACCATGGGGGCATGCAGTCGTCATGTTCCTCCTCCAAGATTGGACCCTTCCCTTGGACCGAACTTATGTGTTTAGTATGTCTTGGGGTACTAAGCTTCCAAATGTGTGAATGGAATAGAAAAGAAGGTGTCAATGGGTGATATAGTGATAACATGGGGCGAAAGATCCACCAACAATGGTTTATCTTACTAAGAGTGAGAAAAAGCCTCCAATGGATGGCTGTTTATAGAGTAATTGACGAGGAAAACGATGGGAGATGTTAGTAGATGAGTTTTCATGGTGAAAGTGTCTGAGATTCATGGTAGCAAAAGGAGGAAAGGAGGGAGAAGAACTAATTTGAGTAGTACTCAGCAGACTCATTTCAAGTGAGAAACTACACAAAACACCCACAGATTCTACTAAATTTTGGGAATTTGATGTAGGGAATCAAGGTGGATGAAAGAGAGCTTAGTGTTGAACAAAGTGGAGCTGAATGAATTGGATTTGATAAACAAAATTTAATGGGGAGATGAATATCGTTGGTTTAACAGATCTAAAAACAATATTCACTAGACGTGAGTATTTCCTTCCAAACTATTAGTGAATAACTTGTTGTCGAGGAAGGAGGGCTAGGAATACCAAGAAGTCTTTTGAAAAAGAACCCCAGATGCCACCTTTCTATAGGATATTAAGTGTTTAATGTGGGGAAAAAGTCTTAAAAAAGTGGCTCTTAATGCCTTTATACCGCATCTACTTGAGCTAGAGGATGGGGTTATTTTGGGCATTTTATACTTCCCCCAATGGTCTTAAAACCCTTAAATTATGGTGACAAACAAGCCATGGGATTGGTCCTCATTGGACACAATAAAACATGTTCATAATGGCTAAATAGTGTAAGATGTACATCTAAAAAAGCTACAACAATACCCTTTAGATCAGCAGACCCAAGGCTTGGATTGACTATATTGTTTCAATAACTTTGTTGTTGTTGTTGTTGGAGAATAACCCTATTTGGAACCTACTTATCAAACATAAAGTGGTGATTTGAGGTAAATCCGTAGGGAGGAAGTTATTCTAAGGCGGGAATGGGACTATTACATGTTTTCTACTTAGTGAATCCTAAAGATTCAACTATCCTATTAGTATCTAGAATAGTCAGACATAGGTTCATAGGTTGTTCGCTTATTTATAAACAAAGAGCAATCACATCATAACATGTAAAGCAAATTAGTTTTAAAATAGCAAATATGGGGCTCAAACAAGCACTGCAAGGCTACTAGGGTTTAAGCAACAATCAATGGGGGAAGGGGTCCAGGGAACTCATGGAACAAACCTTCATGATTTCACAAACATAATTAAACATATACCAAGTTGTGGGGCAAACACTTCCAACAAGGCAAGTTATACAAATACTCAATCCTAGGCTATAATTTTGATGTAATTGCTAGAGAATGATAAGTATAAAGGAAATGAATATCCAATAGGAATAAATATTCAAAACAAAACTTATACTAAAAATAATAGAAAGATAATGAAGCATAGATTCAACTGAATCAACCAAACTCTCAAAAGTCTACAACTATAAACACAAAATGAGCAAAAATGGTACAACCACTGCACTCAAGAATAAGGTTAGATGATTTATAACTACAACATGAATTCAATAAATATTTAAGTTTACAACAAGGATTACATGAGGTCATGGAACAAAAAATTAACCTAGAATACACAAAATCAAGTAGGGAAAAAGAAATAAAGGAGATAAAAGCCATTGAGGAGAGTATAGTGTGGAATGTTGATAAAATGACACTTAATCTGAGTTTGAACTATTACTTTGAACATATACCCAATACTTGTTGATATAATGAGGTTAAAAATCCTCCAAATGGGTTTATGGAACATGAATGGGATAGTAATATGTGATGAAGTGATGATATAGGGTGAGAAACCCACCAAAAATGGTTTTATCATTACAAGTGAGCCAAAACTACCAAGGGAAGGTTGTTTATGGAGGAAATGGGAGAAAATGAAGGGATATGTTAGGGGATGGTTTGGGGTGGTGAAATCTTCTGGAATAATTGGTAGTGGTTGGAAAAAGGAGCAATAATAACTTATAGAATAGTGTTAGGAAACTACCTAAAAACTACCATCAAGTTTTACTCAAATGAGGGTATCTCATAGAGGGAATGTATGAGTATGTAGGTGAGATGGGTAGCGGACAAAATGGGGTTGGATGGAGTGTATTTGAGAGAAGAATGGATATGACTAGTGGATTTCGTTCACCTAGCAGATCTAGAAACTGATACTCATTGCAAGTGAGTACTTTCTCCCCACCTCTTGAAGACCAACTTGGGAATGGGGGTGGAATTAATGGAGGCTTAGGAATCCAAAGTTATTCCTTATTTCTATTGAAGATGAACACAAGATACCACCTTACTTTTGGAGATAAAGTGGCTGAGTATGAAAAATCTTGACATGATATTCTCCATGCTCAAAGCTAACACTAAGAATGTGTTAAACTAATATGAAGTTGGGTTTATTAGATTCTAGGAATGTATTAGACAAATGTAACCACAGGAGTACATAGCCTATTGATATAGTGTTAGGCCTGGTTGATTAAGAGAGAGAGAGAGAACATCATGCAGGGTTCTCAGGAAGGGAAATAAGCAGGATAACAAAAGAAATCTTCCCTTTATACCCTAGTCATCGAATCCGTTGTATTTATAAAAATAAATGAACAAAATACATAAGAAGGGATAAAGGTTATACCTTTGTACACACTATTTGTCCAAAAACTAGTGGCATATCTTGTCAGTGAAAAACTTGATCCTTTAGATTAAGATCCACATTGGACACTAAGTAATCTAATAGATCAAGAAGAGATCTGGCCTTCCACACATCATCTTGTTGTCATCTTGTAGAACATCTTTTCCAAGTATCTACACATTTGCCTCTTCCTCCACTTCATCCACATGGAGGAGGGTGAATGTGGTAGACCACTTTGGCCACAAAGTTGAGGAAAAACATTAGTTACTGATGTGCTAGTCATCCTGGAACTCCCTTTCTTCTCCTATCTTGAGCAATAATCCTTTGGTTTCTTCATCTCTCTAAGAAAAAAGTATGACAACCAACTTTTCTCATAGGTTATATCAAAATATGTCTAAAACCCTTTGGGATGTGCCTTTTTATATAGGATAGTCATGGACTTGGATAACCCTAATTCCAATTCCTTCACTAATCACAAACTTAAAATGAACTTAATGTTGAGAACTTCAATTTGGAATTTTTATTGGCCGACCATGTTACCTAATCAGCCAAATAGGGTCTTAGCATGACTCAAAAAGCACTCTGACCAGTTGACCGTGTTATCTGATCTACCAATTAGGTCAGTTTAGATCTATATATAAATTAATTTCCACTTTGAGACCTTCCCTATTCGATTTTGACTATCCAACTAAGATTCCCAATCAGCCGTTGGTGCCAATTAGAGAATAACTACAAAGATTAATTGACAATCAATTAATCTAGTGACCCAACCAACCTGATCGACTAACTAGACATTTCGATCACCTGATCAGTTAGGAAATCAACAAGTTTATGATTCAAAACCATTCTAGTCATTTATTTGATTGAAAACCTCACTTCCCTTATGCATGCCCATGCACATAACCCAGTAGGTTCCTAAATACATTGGTAGTAATGTTCAAAACAACACAAGAAAAGATTGGTGTCTAGACATGTATCATTGCCACCCAAGTATCAAGAATGAATTAGAGAATAACTACAAACTATAAAGTGACTAATGTTGCCATGATCGTATAATCCCATTGCCATAAATATCTAGTGACATGGAATGTCATCTTCTTAACATTGAATCTATGTTCCTTGAACTTGATAAGACTATTTTAGATATTGTGAGTTCAATATCATATATTGACTCACATGAGCATGGACGTGCATTTTGTAGTCTCTCTTATCAAGTGGCCTAGATATCACTCTAAAGGAGGCACAAATTCCATGTACATCACTTACAGTATTCCCCATGTGTCATAGTGTATCCAATTACCACCTTTACGACAATCCTTATTTCAGAGTCATGTTGGGATAGTGTCAAAGTACACAAAAACACATGTTACTATAGTGAGTTTAGGTCTAAGGATCATAGTCACCATTTTCATGTTGAGATATGAATATGACATGTTATTACATGACTTCAATGTGTCAATTTCAAGGTGGGTCTATCTAGTACAACTTGTTCTCTAACAAAACCCTTGTATCTAAGTCGATATGCAATATAATGACTAAAGATACATAGTCACCACTAACCATACATGCTAGTATTGTGTATTATTGTTGTCCTATACTATCCACAATAATAACTGACTAGGGATATAACAAGAATGAATACCATTATTATACATATGATCTCATGTTCAAGTACTCAGTCCAAACCATATGTCATCAAGTTAAAACATTCTTAGGACATTGTTAAATTGATGCATTATCCTAATACCAAAAAAACATTATAAGTGGAATTGCATTTTTATTAATAATAAAATCATGTATAATATCCCTTTTACAATCATCACATGATGACTCTTAGGGCATGCAACCAAAAATGTCCCATTTGTTCTAGAGACAATCACTCATGAACCTAAGTCCAATTAATCTAACATAACCATCATGCTTATGCTATGAAAGTACTTTAATTAGAGGATCAACAACATTGCTTTTAGTTGGTACTTTGTAAATCTCTATATCTCCTCATTTTACAATCTCACATATGAGATGGTAATTCCTGAGTATGATCATAGAACACTGATGTGATCTAGGTTACTTTTCTTGTGTAATAGCTAATTTGTATCACAATAAAGCCCTACTATGTTTTCAATGGTTGGAATCATCCCAAGTTCACTAATGAACTTCTTGATCCATACTGCTTCTTTTTCTAGATTAGAGGTAGCAACATACTCAGTCTCCATTATAGAATGATTGGAACTCTTCTAGTTTACAACTCTTCCATTTAGGGAAAACAAAAATCCTGATTGTGATTGATAATCATCCTTATTGGTTTGGAATCTTGTGTAATAAAACCTTCTACAACAAACTATTCCACATCATCATAGTTAGAATTTATCCTTAGTTCTTCTCAATTACTTAAGGTTGTTCTTTACTTCTATCTAGTGACCATAAATCAGATCAGACTGGTACCTACTCATCATGGTCAAAGCATACTAGACATCTATGTGCGTACATATAAATTGCATATATTATAGATCCAATTTTCGAGGCATATGTAATCTTAATCATGTGTGCCCACTTTTCCAAAGAGTCAAGAAATTAATTATAGAGAGACGTATCCCATGAGACATGGCTAAGTTTCCTCTGTCAGCATTTTTCATGCTAAATCAGTTTAGCACCTTTTCAATGTATGTATTTTGGCTTAGGCCAAGATGCCTTCTAGATATATCTCTATAGATCTTGGTTCCTAGTATATAGGATGCTTCACCTAAACCCTTCATTGAAAATGTATTGCCCAACCATATTTTAACCAATTGTAGAGTAGGTATGTCATTTCCCATCAGTAGTATGTCATCAACATACAATATTAAAATACAATTATGCTCCAACTAACCTTCGTGTAAATACAAGGTTCATCTTTATTTTCAATCAAGCCAAACTATTTGACTGTCTTATCAAAATTAAGATTCTAACTTCAAGATGCTTGCTTCAATCCATCAATTGCTTTGTAGTTTATAAATTTATTGACTTCATTTGGAGCGATAAAACCTTTGACTTGTGTCACATACACATCCTCTAGAAGATTATTATTAAGGAAAAGCGTTGTAACATTCATTTTCAAAATCTCATCATAGTCATGACAAGATGCAATGGCAAGTATGATCCTGATAGATTTAACCATGGAAAGTGGTGAAAAAGTTTCACATTAGTCGACACCTTGGACTTGTTTGAAACCTTTTGTTACCAATCTACCTTTTTAGGTATGTAAATCACCATACATGTCACTCTTCTTCTTGAAGACCCATTTGTACCCTATGGGTTTAACCCCTTCAAGTGGACCACCAAGGTCCATGCCTTGTTTAATACCTGGAGCCCATACCAGATCTCATGGCCTTAAGAAATTTCTCATAATATGGTTCCTCAACAACCTCATTGTAGGTTGTTGGATCATCATCCTCAATTACCAACACATCATCTTCTTGAGTCACAAAAAATCCATATTTCTCTAGGGCAATATGTGCCCTACTATCCTTCAAGGTCCTTATGATACTATAGGGACTTGAGGTTCCACAACATTTTGTGGCTCCTTTTGTTCCTTATCTACCTCCATAGGTTCAATATTGTCTTGTTGGTCTTAAACTTATTTAATTTCTATTTTCCTCCCACTATTTCCTATGGAAATAAATTCCTTTTGGAGGAATTAAATAGTTCTGGAAATAAATACTTTGTTATCATATGGGATATAGAAGTACTAACCCTTAGTTTCCTTAGGGTATCTAATAAAGATATATTTATCTGATTTGGGTCCAAACTTTTCACAGAACTACTTCTTTACATAAACTTGACATTACAATACTCTCATTAAAGACATGTTGGGACATTTCCCATTCCATATCTCATATTATGTCTTTTCAACAAATTTGGAATGCACTCGGTTAAGTGTAAGTGTTACAATTTCAAGAGCATGTGAAATTTAGAAGACCGACTAAACTCATTATTGATCATATGATGTCCAACAAGGTGCAATTACATCTTTCTGATGCACCATTATGTATTGGTGTTTCAGGTGGAGTCCATTGTGATACAATAGTACAACTTATTAGAAGGGCCTAATACTCTTCTCTTGAGTATTCACCACCTCATTTTGATTGATGTGCTCAATGCTTTTTCTAAGTTGTTTTTGTAATGAATTCATGAATTCATTGAACTTTTCAAAGAACTTTGATTTGTGTTTCATAAGATACACATATCCAAATATACTAAAGTCATCAATAAAAGTGATGAAGTATTGATATCCATCTCTAACACTTGTGGTAAAAGGTCTACACACATCAATATATACGAGTCCCAATAAGTCTCGCCCTCTCTGTTTCCAGTGAAAGGTATTTTCTTCATATTTTCCAATAAAAAGATTCACATGTCTCTATTAATTCAAAATCAAAATAGTCCATATAACCATCATTATGGATTCTAGAAATATGCTTCTCATTTATTTTCCCTAGAAGATAGTGCCAAAGATAAGTTTTGTTTAAGTCATTGAGTTTTAACTTCTTGGTATTTTATGTTATATACATGTGTATCAAGATCTAATAAATAAAGGCCACAAAACATAGGGGCACTACCATAAAAGATCTCATATTTAGAAATAGAAATTCCACCATTCCTTATTAGAAATTCAAAACCATTCTTGCGCAAATAAGATACATAAATAATATTTCTATTTATGGAAAGTACATAATAGCAGTTCTCTAACTCTATTACAAGCCCAGTGGGAAAATATAAATAATAGGTGCCTACTGCAGTGGGAGCAACTCTTGCTCCATTTTCAATGCATAGTTCCACCTCCCCTTTGTCAAAGGGTCTACTTTCTTTTCCAATCATGCATATTTGAGCATATTTAAGATCCACATCTGGTATCCAGTACCCAAGATGAAGAAGTAACTAAGTTTATCTCTACAACATATTCACTTAAAGTGGAGATATCTATCTCCTACTTTGTTCTTTAGTTCCTTAAGGTAGGGAGGACATTTTCTCTTCCAATGTTCAGCCTGGTGAGTTTTTCCTCCCGTAGCCACTCCTCCTTTTGCCTTAAGTGCAAAAGACTATTGTCTATCTTTAGAAACTTTCTTAGATTTACCTTTTCCCTTAGACTTTCCTTTCCTTTGTTGAGCATATATATAGATTTGGGCTTGTATTTCATCATCACATCATGAGTTCTCAACAATGCCAAGTAGCTCTATCAATGACTTATCAAAATCATTCATGTTATAATTCATGGAAAATTATTTATATAAATACACCAATGATTGTAGGAGCAAATATGTGACAAAATCTTGACCCAAAGGAAATCTGAGCCCTACAATATTTTATACATAACCAATTAACTTGAGTACCTGGGGTCCAACTGGATCATCTTCTGCCACTTAACACTTAAGCATCACCTAAAACATTTACCTAAATTTACATTTTTCGAAATAAAACCATAATAAATACCGATTGACAGAAATAGTTCCAATTGAAGAAAGTTTAACTTGAGTACCTGGGGTCCAACTAGATCATCTACTGCCACTTAACACTTAAGCATCACCTTGTAGGAATCATATCTCTCATGTCTCACTCATTCTTGGTACATGTTCCAGAGGTAGGGGCGGAACCAGGGGCGGGCAGGGGCCATGACTCCTCCCAGAAAAAAGTAAAAATGTAGCATATATATATGTGTATACTAAAGTTTCTAATTTTATATTGATAATATATATTATATATGCAACATATTAGTCATAAACATAGACTTGGTATAGTGGTCTGTAGTTGCACTCATATCCAATAGGTCTCAAGTTTGATTCTGTGTGTAGATGTTATACATTTTTTGCAATACATGCAAAATGCATATGCTATATATAAGCTCTTTAATACAACAAAATATATAGCTAGACTTGCTGTAGTGGTTAAGGTAATGAGTTTAAATCTTGTGTGAGTATTTACATATTTTTTTGTCCCCAAAGACACCAACTCTTGGTTCCGCCACTATCCCAAGGTGTGTTATAATCAGAATAACATCCATATTTTCATGTTGCTTCTTAATCTCGTGATTATCAGAGCATAGCATGAGGCATTTAATGTCCACAAAATCATCAAAATGCTTCTTATGAGCTATCTTTCTACCCTAGGGCATTTGGAGTTGGTTCATTCACATTGGTGTGTCCAGGACATAGATCTTGCATTTAAAACAATCTTTGAAGTTATTCCCATTCAATTTTTCTTTCTCAAGGACTGACCACAATGGAAAAGGATTGTTTATGTTTTCCATTGATCTATAGAGAAGATATTTGCATGAGTCAATATATATATTTGAAAATTAATTTGATTTCAAAAATATGATTTGATGAAATGAATTTAGACTTCAATTATGCTCCCACTATTCTATTCAAAATAATATCTCTCACTATTAATTTAGGAGATTTATTGAGAAATTTTCAAGTGAGCCAATATCCAAAATATGTTAAATCATGAGTCAAGTTGGATGACCGCTCAAAACTTAATTATTAAGGTAGGTAAAAACTACAAATTGCATTATTTGCAATTCTTGGTTAGATGGCTGCACAACTCTTTGTTAATAAATCATCATAATGAATATATGCCATCTTTATGCCTTTGGGTGCTTAACCTTATTAAGATCACCTAGTCAAGTCCAACCCAAGGACAATACCACACTATATGCACCCTGCTTGATAGGCCCACATACTTATTCTCAAACTACCCCAAGGTAGACATTGCACCAAACTGAGTATGCCCACACTTATGTGTATTGCACTTGAAAGACATCTTCAACATTGATATTATATTTAGGGATATATATCTCTTTATGTATCCATTCATCCTTACATATATGTTATTATACATATCATATACTATAACAACCATCACATGTGCTAAAATAGGATATGGAAACTAGTAAAACAACTTGAGCCAACAAGTGTTGTAGATAAAGAACTAAGATATTCACATCAAAAGACAATCCAAAAATTTTCTTTCAGGGGTTTTGATCGACTGATCAAAATTCCCTAATTTGGATAATTCTTATGTTGTTGTTGATCCATCATCTCTTTTTGATCAAAAACCCTCCATATATCATTCTCTTCGGTGTGGTCTTCTAATCATCTCCTCCTCTCCACCATGGTCCATAGGTGATGTCATCATATCATCCTATTGTAATTGCATAATTAATATTTGTATGGAGAATTAAGGCATGGTATGCAAGAGAAATATAGGTTACATGATGTTTGATCTAAATCAAAACAATGATATTACATGTTTCAAATCACACCACAATGATATAATTTCCATATCCACAACCACCAAACAAAATGATTCTCAAGGCATCACATAGGTATATTTAATACATATATATACAAAAACACACAAACACACAGATATATATATATATATATATATATATATATATATATATATATATATATATATATATATATATATATATCTGTGTGTGTGTGTGTGTGTGTAACATCCCTGACCTGGGTTATGAATTAACCCTAGATGTTTTGTCTAACAAGGTTGAGTAGATTCTTAATCTTATCTTGGGAAAAGTAATTAGGCCTCATAAGAAACTTATGTTTCAATTTTGGTCCTGTTTGAACAATGTTGAAGCAATGATTGCTTATTTTGGACTAAAGTGCAAATTACCCAAGTTGAGGGGTCAAATTGCAAATTTTGCATGATAAGATGTTCCTATGATGTTGAGACACCATAATAATGATTATGATATAGTGGTATGGTTTTCACAAGCTTGGGACACCAAGATAGAGCTTGTTGGACAATGTTGTGCATTCAAACCCAGTTTTGGTGTAAATTGCAATTTACCCAAAACCTAGGGTTCAATATGCAAATTACCACTTCAATAAGGTCTCTAATGTTTCTTGGCATCATGTAGAGCAAAGATAGTTAGAGGGTCATCTCATTTGAATTAAGTTGGAGGAGAGATAATCTTGATATTAAAATAATCAAGATTTAATCTTAAGTGAAACCCTAATTCAATTTAGGGAAAAAATGAATGTATTAATTAAAGGGCCTTCAACCAAAATGTTATTGGTTGATTTTGAATAAGGATGGACGTTCCTTTGACAAGATAAGGAACGAAAATATCCTAAGTAGGTGAAATTCCACTCACTTTATTATAAGGAAAAGAATTTCCACTCAAAAAGATATATTAATATTATAATAGATTAATGTGCTTATTTTCTTTTCCTTTAATCCATGGATAATGGAAGGGATTTCGGTGGTTTAAGATGCCTTTGTGTGCAAGCAAACCAAGGAGGAAGAGGTGGTACTATTTTTGGAATTAAATGCATTTTAATAATGCATTTTCTCTCTCATCAATTTCCTTATAAGTGCCATTTCCAAGCCCAAACCAAGGCCTTTTTCGGATTTTCTTCTTCCCCTTGCTTGACAAACTGACCAAGGAGCTAGGGAGGAGCAGGGAGCACGTCCCCAACAAGTGGGTAAGCCCTTGACCTTCGTTCTCCTTGATTTCATGGTGGAAATCGAAAATAAATTATGGATTCCTTCTTATTTCGTTCTCCTCTTTAACCCTAGCCAACTTTTTCATCCAAAAGCTTGAGGATGAGCCTAGGGAGAGTTGCAAGAGCTTCATACACCATTAATGGCGTGATCATGGAGCTTTGGATCTCAATTGGAGGCGGGTTTTATAACTTAAACCCTTAAACATTGCTATTGCATCAATTCTCTATGCTTTGTTGATTGATTTCTTCAATTTGCTGCACTCTTGTTGCTTGCTGCAATTTCCATCAGGAACGGTTTCTGTTCTTGGTTGTTCGAAGGAAGGGGATGATGACATCATCCTAGATACTTATCCAAAGAAAAGTACCAAGCCAAACGGTTTTGATAGCTACTCCAAATCGTTTTATTTTGATTGGCTATGCGGTTTCAGCAAACCATTTAAGGGAAAACGGTTTGAAACCGTTTGTGAGAAAACAGTTTAAAAACCGTTTGAGATGGTTGACCAAGCGTTGACCGTTTGGTAAATTTGTTCCTAATTATGTAGGCTAATGACCCACCAAATTTGAGGGGTTAACTCCAAAGGAATCGTAGGTGGAAGGCCAATCAATTAGGCAAATCGAATTGAATTAAATGCTGATTTTCAACCTGATTAACATGACCTATTTGGGAAAACGATTTCAAAACCGTTTGATATGGTTGACCAAGCGTTTACCGTTTAGTATTACTGTTCATATTTATGTTGGTTGATGACCCTCCAAATTTGAGGGATTAACTCCCAAGGAATCGTGAGTTGAAGACTAATCAATTAGGGAAACCTAATTGGATTAAGTGCTGATTATCAATCTGTTTTAATTGAACTTGTTGGGAAAACGGTCTCAAGACCGTTTGAGTGCGTTGACCAAGCGTTGAACGTTTGGTATTACTGTTCCTAATGATGTGGTATAATTACTCACCAAATTTGAGGGATTAACTCCCAAGGAATCGTGAGTTGAAGGCTATTCAATTAGGCAAACCCTAATTGGAATTAGTGCTGAAATTCCAATGAGTTAATTTGAGATTTTGGGTTGATTAGCCCAAACGGTCTCAAGACCGTTTGGGGATCACCCAAACGGTCTCAAGACCGTTTGGGGGTCACCCCAAGACCGTTTAGAGGTCTGGGGTCAAGTATAGTTGATCAATTGAAGGTCCAAAGGTACCAATCATATTGCAATTAAGTGCTGAATTGTTGATCAACTCGATAGACCAATCCTTGATGATTTTTCACTAGAATCCAAAGGATGGATGGGCCAAACGGACTCAATACCGTTTGGAGCTCATCCAAACGGTCTCAAGACCGTTTGGTGGTCACCCAAGACCATTTGGAGGTCTTGGGTTGAGTATGGTTAGGTGTTTAAAGGTCTAAAGGTACCAAGTTGATATACAATGCAATGCAGATTTGGCGATCAATCCAATGATCCAAACCTTAATTGGATGGCTTGTATTTGAGTGATATGATGGGAAAACGGTCTCAAGACCGTTTGGAGGTCATCCAAACGACCTCAAGACCGTTTGGGGTCAGGTCATACCCAATTTGGATAATGGTTCAATAGTTTCAAAGTAACCAATCTTGCATTGATGAGTGTTGTTGGATCTTCGATTCCAAACCCTAATTCAATTGAATCAAACCCTAAATGATGATCAATTGAGGGTCAATTGAGGGTCAAATCAGTTTAAGGTTGACCTAGTAAACTCAATTGAAGTATGAGTATAGGTCCAATTGATGATTGGTTCCATGAATTCAATGATTGAAGGAATCAACATTGGAAACCCTAATTCAATTGGATACCCCATGTTATTGAAGGTCCGATTGATCAAATCTTTTTGGAAACCTAATGTAATTAGGTGAGAGATACCCTTAATGGTACTAATCAATAATGCATAACAAATGCATGGATCCAATACATGATTAGTAAACCCTAGTTGAGGGTGTATCCTTGTGAAACCCTAGTTGAGGGTGTATCCTTATGAACCCTGGTTGAGGGTGTATCCTTGTGAAACCCTAGTTGAGGGTGTATCCTTATGAACCCTGGTTGAGGGTGTATCCATGTGAAACCCTAGTTGAGGGTGTATCCTTATAAACCCTGGTTGAGGGTGTATCCTTGTGAAACCCTAGTGGAGGGTGTATCATTGTGAACCCTGGTTGAGGGTGTAACCTTGTGAAACCCTAGTGGAGGGTGTATCATTGTGAACCCTGGTTGAGGGTGTATCCTTGTGAAACCCTAGTTGAGGGTGTATCATTGCGATTGTTTATAGGAAACTTTATAATAAAGTTATGCCTTAAACTAAGATAAGTCCATATCATGTGAGATAGCTGGACAATTCTAATGTGTGGCCTATGCATTATATGCTAAGGGTGAGTATTATGTGATGGAATGTATTAAGAGGGGAAATACCTTAATACAAGATAAAGTTGGTTAACTCAAGAGGGTCTGAATTAATGAGAAATGGGGAACCCTAACCCTAATTTGGGGAAAAGGGAATGATAAGCCCTGTTTGATGGTGAACCCTAATTCCTGGTTAAGGAATGATGGTGTTACTATTATATTACATGATGTGATGAATATCTTGTATGACTGTTATCATGCCTAATAACCATGCAGGTATGATGAGATGATGAATATAGCCAAGTTTGGGCTGTGACATTTATATAATAAATGTTGATTGGCTTTTTGTGCGTTGATGTTGTTGTTGCTTAATAAAAGTTACAATGTGTACGAATTTTATGAACCATGTGAATACGTTGTTGCCTAGTGAGAGGTGACAAGATGTGAATGGCCTTATGAACCATGTGAATAAGTTGTTGCCTAGTGAGAGGTGACAAGATGTGAATGGCCTTGTGAGCCATGTGAATAAGTTGTTGCCTAGTGAGAGGTGACAAGATGTGAATGGCCTTGTGAGCCATGTGAATAAGTTGTTGCCTAGTGAGAGGTGACAAGATATGAATGGCCTTGTGAGCCATGTGTGATGCTTGGGTAACAAGGATCATGTTTCTTTGTAGCATTTGTGTTAATAAGTTATGCTAGAGAACTTGGCTGATGTTACATTTCTGTTATATATCTATAGTTCATTGATGATTATTCATATCTGTTGTATTCATTACAAGTAGATGGATGAACTATGAGTCTACCATGGGTAGATGAAATGCTCTTATTGAAAATGGATATTTTCTTATTCTATTCTATGAAGAATAATTCTGCCTAATAATGTAAAAGTAACCCCTACTCAGTTTAATTTCATAATCTGCTATAACAATGTTTCTGGCGGAGAGTTATATCTCTCGCTGGGGCAATCTACAATTGTCTCACCCCCGTGGGAAACATTTTTAGGTATGCATGAAAGGCAGAGTAGAAACCCTAGAACAAGGAAAGAGCAGCAGCAACAGCAACAGCAGGGACAACAATAAGATCTCAGGTGGAGATATTGTCTGTCTAGTCATATAGATAGTAGTCATATATGTCGTCTGTGTACTCTCAGGTCCTCGGAGTTTTTAGTCCGTGTTTTTGATATATCAGTCTGAGGTTTTGGCTTGATGCCTTGAGATTTGTATGTTGCCTGCATATATGTTTATAAGGAAGCTGATGATGTAGTCTCTGGAAAAAGATGGTACAGGATATGTGTAACATCCCTGACCTGGGTTATACTCTAACCCTAGGTTTTTTGATTAATAAAGATGATTATATGCTTAATAATATCTTGTGAAAAGTAATTAGGGCTCATGAAGAGCTTATGTTTCAATTTTGGTCCTGTTTGGACAATGTTGAAGCAAAGTTTGCTTATTTTGGACTAATGTGCAAATTACCCAAGTTGAGGGGTTTAAGTGCAAATTGTGCATGATAATATGTTCCTCATGTTTTGAATCATCATGAGAGTGAAAATTATGCTGAGGTATGGCTTATGGAAGCCTGAATACCAAGAAAGAGCTGATAAAGCAATATATGTGCATGAAAACCTAGTTTTGGTGTAATATACAATTTACCCAAAACCTAGGGTGCAATATGTAATTTATCACTTCAATAAGGTCCCTAATGTTTCTTAGCATCATGTAGAGAAATGAAAATGAGAGTGGCACCTCTTTTGGACTAAGTTGGAGGAGAGATAATCTTGATATTAAAATAATCAAGATTTAATTCTAATTGAAACAACCGTCTCGCGAAAATAGGATTAACTAATGCGGAAGTGAATTATTTCCAGCGGATTACTGAAAATCACTGAAAATTTAAAACTTTTTGCAAAGAGATCCATTCACAGGAAAACTCTTTAACCATGAACCAAAGTATTCCAAATTCATCCTCGTTCACAAGTACGCAACCTGTACCATTCCTTTTCAAGGATTACAACATTGACTGCCCTGTTAACAAATATACACAGGCAGTATAAAAACTTCGAGGCACCAAGCCAAAACTCAGATTGATACATTTAAAACTCCGAGGACCTGAGAGTACAGAGACGACACATAAGACTACTATCTATATGACTAGACAGACAATATTTCCACCTGAGATTTTATTGCTGTCCCTGCTGTTGCTGCTGCTCTTTCCTTGTTCTAGGGTTTCTGCTCTGCCTTCCATGCATACCTAAAAATGTTTCCCACGGGGGTGAGACAATTGAAAATTGCCCCAGCGAGAGATATAACTCTCCGCCAAAAACATTGTTATTGCAGTTTATCAAATTAAAACTGAGTAGGGGTTACTTTTACATTATCAAGCAGAATTATTCATCATAGAACAGAATAAGATAATCTCCATTCTCAAGGAGGTCATTGCATCTACCCATGGTAGATAAGTAATTCATCTGTCTACTTTGCAGAGAATATAAAGAAACATAATTAACATTTATCTACTAAGGAATGCACAAAGAAATGCAACATCAGCCAATGAATCTCCGTATTCAATCCTTAAGCAAACATGCTATACGGCTGATTACATTTTACAATCACACTTATGCTCTGAGGAGATGAGATATACCGCTTATACTCCAACCGACCATTATGAAATCGCCTCGGTACCATACATAGGTCATCAAAAGAGCCAGATTCTTATGACCTCATCTGTCTCGGTCAGTACGAGACCACATGCAGGACATCTCGTGTCTCTGCTAACTAGCTAGCCAGGGTATTCTGGCAACTTCACTACAGAGTTACAGCGTCAACTGCACTCTCATCGCCAATCGAGAGATTTCTTGTTTATCTCCTCGATCCGACATTAAGTATCATTGGGAGATTCATGATACATCCATCCTGACATATTCATGAAGGATTGAGAGGTTTCTTGTTTACCTTCCAACAATCTCTTCAAGAGGACGTAAGGATATTTTCGCCCATTTACCCCCACATATTCAAAATATGTGCTCCGGGTTTTACCGCGGGCACCCATTTCACCATCACCTATTCCTGACGATGATGGATCTATGGTCAGAGCACTACATGAATAGATTTCACTTGATTTATTAAGTACATTCTCATATTCTTTTAGCATTAGCCAACTTCTCAAACATAACTTATTACAACAATGCTATAAAGAGACATGCACTACTTTTATCAGATATTCATCAGTCTTTCAAAGACCCTGGGAACTCAATCCCTCATTTCAATACTGGGAATTATCATCCCTTCACTTTCTCATCACCATAATCATATGGTTCTAGGTATTCAAACCCTTAACTAATCATTGAGCATTATTATACCTTTTTCAGGTAACTATCACCTTCAGGTCATCTGACCAAGGCATTCATGATACTTGTTACACAAGCATCACACCTGGCTCACAAGGCCATGAAATATCTTGTCACCTCTCACTAGGTAACAACTTACTCATGTGACTCATAAAAGTCCATGCATATTGCTTCTTTTACTAAGAAACAACAAAATTAAGGCACATAATGCCAATCAACATTTATTATATAAATGTCACAGCTCACACTAGCTATATACATCATCTCATAATATTTGTATGGTTATTAGGCATGATAACAGTCATACAAGATATTCATCACATCATGTGATGTGATAGTAACACCATTATTCCTCTACCAGGAACTAGGGTTTACTATCAAATAGGGCTTTTCATTCCCTTTACCCAAATTAGGGTTAGGGTTCCCCATTTCTCATTAATAAAGAGTTCATGATCTCATTATCTGTCCAACCCTTAATACATTATTCCATACCTCTGGGGCATTCAAGGATATCATATTTGATTATTCTAGAACATTACTTTCATCATATAGCATTAATGATCATCAATTCAAGGTATGAGTTCATTTCTCATCCTTATCATGGTATGATTATATCATACACATCATTTGGGCTTAACCCCATTCTCAAGGTACATTAATGAACACTCATCAAGGTGTAACAACTCATTACATTTCATTGTAATAGTTAAATAACACACTTCATATGTTTCTTACCCAATTATATTGTATTTGAAGTACATCAAGGCATATAAACCCTGAAATGCCGAATGTGATAACTATCATATCTTGATGTATCACTTTCTCATCATTTCAAACTCTGTTGAGTTATCCATCTTATCTTGTATTAAGGTATTTCCCTCTTAATACATTCCATCACTAATCTCTTACCTTTAGCATATAATGCAAAGGCCACACATTAGAATTGTACAGCTATCTCACATGATATGGACTTATCTTAGTTTAAGGCATGACTTTATTATAAAGTTGCTTATAAGCAATCACAATGATACACCCTCAACTAGGGTTTCTCATCACATATCTTATGTATCCTTCATCCAATTATATTGGACTTATAATCATATCAAGGTATACGATCATATGAGGTCACTTTCAAATCACCTCTAAATCAAACATAGAGCACCACGGCCGTGCAACCAAGAACGGCCGTGCGAGGGGAAGCTACCACAGCCGTGCTACCTTGCATGGTCGTGCAAAGGGAGTTCACCTCATGAATCATATTCAAGTATGAATTCTATTCTCTCATTAGGGATTAGGGTTTCACATACCATCTCCCTTCTTTAGAATAGGGATTGCATATAGCATCACCCTTCATTAGGGTTTCATATCACATTGTCCATAATTAGGGTTTATGTTCATGATTAGGGTTTCATGATCTCTCTACTTAAGGATCATACCCTTAAACACCACATGAATCATATTCTTATAGGAATTCATGCTATCATCATCTCAACTTGATTAGGTCATATCAACCCTTCAATCGAGTTCATACAACTATGATTAACATAGTATATCAAGTCATTGATCCTATAAGCAATTAGGGTTCATCCCTTAATTGGCACTAACCACTTAGGTACTAATAGGGTTTCAACCTTTGTACCTTCATTGACTATCATTACTAATCAGCATTGGATCAATGGATCATTCACCATCTTGATTCTCAAGAGATTCAATCACATTGGACCTCCATTACATAAGTATCCAATTGAATTAGGGTTTCCAATGTTGATTCCTTCAATCATTGAATTCATGGAATCAATCATCAATTGGACCTATCCTCATACTTCAATTGAGTTTAATAGGTCAACCTTCAAATGATTTTACCCTCAATTGACCCTTAATTGGTCATGAATTAGGGTTTGATTCAATTGAATTAGGGTTTAGAATCGATGATTCAACAACACTAATCAATGTAAGACTAGTTACTTTGAAACCATTGAACCATCATCCAAATTGGGTATGACCTGACCCCAAACGGTCTTGAGGCCGTTTGGATGACCTCCAAACGGTCTTGAGACCGTTTTCCCATCAAATCACTCAAAACCAAGCCATCCAAGTAGGGTTTGGATCATTGAAGTGCTCACCAATTCAGCAATTTATTGCAGATCAACTTGGTACCTTTAGGCCTTCAAACACCTAACCATACTCAACCCTAGACCTCCAAACGGTCTTGGGTGACCACCAAACGGTCTTGCAACCGTTTGGATGAGCTCTAAACGGTCTTAAGACCGTTTGGCCCATCCATCCTTTGGATTCTAGTGAACAATCATCAAGGATTGGTCTATCGAGTTGATCAACAAATCAGCACTTCATTGCAATATGATTAGTACCTTTGTACCTTTAATTGGTCAACTATACTTGGCCCCAGACCTCCAAACGGTCTTGGGGTGACCCCCAAACGGTCTTGAGACCGTTTGGGTGATCCCCAAACGGTCTTGAAACCGTTTGGGCTAATCAACCCAAAATCTCTAATTAACTCATTGGAATTTCAGCACTAATTCCAATTAGGGTTTGCCTAATTGATTAGCCTTCAACTCACGATTCCTTGGGAATTAACCCCTAAAATTTGGTGAGTTATTAGACAACATAATTAGGATTAGTAATCCAAAACGGTCAACGCTTGTTCAACGCACGAAAACGGTTTTGAAACCGTTTGCCCAAAAAGGTCAATTAAATCAGATTGAAAATCAGCACTTAATCCAATTGAGTTTCCCTAATTCATTAGCCTTCCACGCATGATTCCCTTAGAGTTAATCCATAAAATTTGGAGAGTCATTACCCAACATCATTATGAACAGGAATCCCAAACGGTCAATGCTTGGTCAACTATCTCAAACGGTTTTGAAACCGTTTGCCCAAGCAGGTGAAGTTGATCAGGTTGAAAATCAACATTTAATTCAATTCAATTTTCCTAATTGATTGGCCTTCAACTCACGATTCCTTTGAAGTTAACCCCTCAAATTTGGAGGGTCATCAGCCTACATAATTAGGAACAAGATTCCCAAACGGTCAACGCTTGGTCAACCATCTCAAACGGTTTTGAAACCGTTTTCTCCCAAACGGTTTCAAACCGTTTGCCCTTAAACGGTCTGCTGAAACCGCATAGCCAATCAAATTAAAACGATTTGGAGTAGCTATAAAAACCGTTTGGCTTGGTAATTTTCTTTGGATAAGCATCTAGGATGATGTCATCATCACCTTCCTTCGAACAACCAAGAACAGAAACCATTCTTGATGGAAATTGCAGCAAAGAAACAAAAGTGTATCAAATTGAAGAAAACAATCAACAAAGCATAGAGAATTGATGCAATAGCAATGATTATGGGTTTAAGTTATAAAACCCACCTCCAATTGAGCTCCAAAGCTCCAAGACCACGGCAAAAATGGTGGATGAAGCTCTTGCAACTCCCCCTAGGCTCGTCCTCAAGCTTTTGGATGAAAAAGGTTGCTAGGGTTGACGAGGAGATCGAAATAAGAAGGAATCCATAATTTATTTTCGATTTCCACCATGGAATCAAGATGAATGAGGGTTAATAAGATTACCAACAGGTTGGGGCTCGTCCTCCTGTTGCTCCAAAGTCCCATTGAGCTCATCCAAAGCAAGGGAAGAATAGAGGGCCGAAAAATCCTTTCAATTGATTTGGAAATGAAGTTTTATAAAGGAAATTGAGGAGAGAGAAAGCATTTTTAATTTCCCTCTGGAATCACCATGGTGTTGAAGAAGCCACTTGGGAACTAGAAGAAAAGATGAGAAGGAAATATCCTACTCTTTTCTCTTAATATGTTTTATCGATTTCGAAGACGAAATCCTTGTAAGGGGTGGATAATTTGTAACATCCCTGACCTGGGTTATGAATTAACCCTAGGTGTTTTGCCTAAGATATGTAATTAAATCCTTGTGATTATCTTTTGGCATGTAATTAAGTTCCTAAGGAACATACATTTTCATTTATGTCCTTTTTAAACAATGATTGTAGTATTGTTTGGTAATACAAGGACCTATGTGAAAATTACCCAATTAGAGGGGTTAACTTGCAAATTACACAGGTTAAGATGTTCCTCTAATAAATAGACATCATATGAAGGAATATGATGAGGCATGATGGATTTCCCAAGTCTGGGCACCAAGGTGCAGCTTGTGGAGCAATCCTTGTGCTTAAACCCTAATTTTGGTGTAAAGTGCAATTTACCCAAAATGTGGGGTGCAACTTGTGCTATATACCTTATAGTATATCTTTTATGACTCTTTACATCAATTAGAGAAGAAATGATGAGAGGGGCGCTTCAATTAAATAATTGGATAAGAAGGATGACCTTTGTAGTGAAAATACTTAGTATGAGTAAGAAGACCCTTCATATATGTACCTTAGTATGCATGTTGGTTTTATCTACCCTTAGATCTTGAGTTTTGATGAGATTTGCATAAGATTACCATGCTTGGACGTGCCTTAGAAAGAAGAAGGGACTTAGATGAGAAATCTATGTCTTAGAGGTCCTTATGGTGGAAAATAACCTAAAGTATATAAGCCTAGTTCCTTGTAAAACAACCAAACGTATTCCCTTCACTTCCTCACTTCTCATCTTTCTCAACCAACCAAGGCAAAGCTATGGAGCTCAGGGAAATGACCAACCTATTCTAAGGTAAGAAAGCACCATCTTCTAGCTTGAATTCATGGGGGAAATCCTTGTATAAGGTTGATTTCATGGTTAATTCACTTAGTTTTCTCTTCCTAGTCGATCCTTCCCAACCTTTCTTGAAGAAACAACCTTGGATGACCTGTGGAGCTCTGGCCACCATTAAAGTCTCGAAGCTTGGAAGCTTGGAGCTCAAGGAACAATGTTTGAGGCGGGTTTTATAACTCTACACCTTGCTTTGTTATACATACTTTTATTCTTGCAAATAATAGTTAGTTCTTCTTCTTACCCATCTTTCTTTGCACTCTTGCAAGCCTTTTCGTGAAGAATAGACCTTGGTTTCAAGGTTGAAGATGAAGGGCGTTAATACCTATGTTGGTCCTTATCCAACTTTATCAAATGGGTTCAACTCGTTTCACCTCAAATGGGTTCAACTCGTTTCACCTCAAATGGGTTCAACTCGTTTCACCTCAAATGGGTTCAACTCGTTTCACCTCAAATGGGTTGATGAGTTAAGGGTTTGAATACCCAGAACCATATGATTATGGTGATGAGAAAGTGAAGGGATGATAATTCCTAGTATTGAAATGAGGGACTGAGTTCCCAGGGTCTTTGAAAGACTGATGAATATCTGATAAAAGTAGTACATGTCTCTTTATAGCATTGTTGTAATAAGTTATGTTTGAGAACTTGGCTGATGCTAAAAGAATATGAGAATATACTTAATAAATCAAGTGAAATCTATTCATGTAGTGCTCTGACCATAGATCCATCATCGTCCGGAATAGGTGTTGGTGAAACGGGTGCCCGCGGTAAAACCCGGAGCACATATTTTGAATATGTGGGGGTAAATGGGCGAAAATATCCTTACGTCCTCTTGAAGAGATTGTTGGAAGGTAAACAAGAAACCTCTCAATCCTTCATGAATATGTCGGGATGGATGTATCATGAATCTCCCAATGATACTTAATGTCGGATCGAGGATATAAACAAGAAATCTCTCGATTGGCGATGAGAGTGCAGTTGACGCTGTAACTCTGTAGTGAAGGTTCCAGAATACCCTGGCTAGCTAGTTAGCAGAGACACGAGATGTCATGCATGTGGTCTCGTACTGACCGAGACAAATGAGGTCATAAGAATCCGGCTCTTTTGATGACCTATGTATGGTACCGATGCAATTTCATAATGGTCGGTTGGAGTATGAGAGGTATATCTCATCTCCTCAAAGCATAAGTGTGATTGTAAAATGTAATCAGCCGTATAGCATGTTTGCTTAAGGATTGAATACGGAGATTCATTGGCTGATGTTGCATTTCTTTGTGCATTCCTTAGTAGATAAATGTTAATTATGTTTCTTTATATTCTCTGCAAAGTAGACATATGAATTACTTATCTACCATGGGTAGATGCAATGACCTCCTTGAGAATGGAGATTATCTTATTCTGTTCTATGATGAATAATTCTGCCTGATAATGTAAATGTAACCCCTATTCAGTTTTAATTTGATAAACTGCAATAACAATGTTTTTGGCGGAGAGTTATATCTCTCGCTGGGGCAATTTTCAATTGTCTCACCCCCGTGGGAAACATTTTTAGGTATGCATGGAAGGCAGAGCAGAAACCCTAGAACAGGGAAAGAGCAGCAGCAACAGCAGGGACAACAATAAAATCTCAGGTGGAAATATTGTCTGTCTAGTCATATAGATAGTAGTCTTATGTGTCGTCTCTGTACTCTCAGGTCCAAGGAGTTTTAAATGTATCAATCTGAGTTTTGGCTTGGTGCCTCAAAGTTTTTATACTGCCTGTGTATATTTGTTAACAGGGCAGTCAATGTTGTAATCCTTGAAAAAGAATGGTACAGGTTGTGTACTTGTGAACCAGGATGAATTTGGAATACTTTGGTTCATGGTTAAAGAGTTTTCCTGTGAATGGATCTCATTGCAAAAAGTTTTAAATTTTCAGTGATTTTCAGTAATCCTCTGCAAATAATTCACTTCCGCATTAGTTAATCCTGTTTTCGCGAGATGGTCGTTTCAATTAGTGGTATCAGAGCTCTAGGTTCGCTGAGTCTACAGAGACATAGGACTAAGGTATCGAGTCTATGATAGTGTCCTCCGGTATACCCTATAATGATTTCTGCTTGTGCAGAGAAAGGGTAAAAGTTAAAATGACTGGAGAACACAAGGAACACATTGCTGGGAGCAATGTTGTTGCACCAAGAAGAGGTACAAGGGATCAGGCAAGAATAGAATGAGTGCCAATCCCCATTAAGACCTGATCAAGATAGAGAATCCTATGATCATGCTCTTGTTGGGTAGATTGGGGCAACAGTAATGCATATAAGTGGACTGGATACTAGCCTTACAATCTAGGTTATCAGTCCTTAATACACAAAGCTTGAGCTTTAAAAGAGTTCCTGAATGACTTAGTCATGTTGGAACAAGGGAAAATATGGAAAAGATTAACTTATGGCAAGAAAGTAGACTCTGCCATGAGTTTAGTCAGATAATAAATCTATGATGACAGTGCTCAAGGAAGGGCAATAAGCTGAGAAGTAGGGAATGGTCTCTATAATTCTAGAGACATTTGCTTAATGGTTTTGAAAAACCAAGTTTTTTTTGGTACTAATAGTGCAACAAATGCCTAGTGTACCAGGGCAGTAGCCATTAAGTAAGTGCAAAGGTCTTAACCTTTCACATGTAAGATCCCATGGCTTAGTTTTTGCATCAGTAATAAGACTAATAAGACCATGATATGAGGAAAAGGTATGCTATTAATGTGTACATGTCGAGTACACTAAACCCTTTTTGTTATAGGAAAAAAAAGAGGATTGTTGATTTTGTTTTCCCTATTGGTTGCTATATAGGGAAGAAATGATGAAAAATAGAATTTGAATTTTGTTCAGTATTCTTTTAAATGCTCTATATTGGTCTTACCTCTATGAAAGAGGAAGAGGTATAGAAGAGATGCCTGGATAAAATCCAGGGATGTTAAATTTTATGCTTATAATAAAAGCAAGGAATATGATATTAGACAAAGTGCATACTACTTGATCACATTACTTGTAAACCCTGGCCAGGTATACAACTATTGATGATAAAGTGGGTATGGAAACTCTTAGATTGTTGTATTTTTGATTGCTCTGATCAAGTAGTCATTCTGAGACAATCTAACGAGTATCATGAAATCAGAAATCTGGAATGAATAAATGTGTCATATCTCATGCATAAGAAAGAGAAGCTTGAGATAATCTCAGATGAGCATGTTGTATGAGGAACTAAAAATGTACTCCTCATAAGACAAGAATAAGAATGAGGGAGCTGGACCTTGTTCAATAATGTTTCCAGCATAATAAAGATCTTTTCCATAATGAGGACATGGGAAATGTGATGAGATCATGAGATGATCATAAACATGCTAGATAATAGTAAAGAAAGGGATAATGACATGTAATCATCCTTACAAATTCCAATTCTAAAGGCAAGGAACCTAAGATGAGATAAAGAGTAAATGGTTCATGAATAGCTAAAAATACATGAAATAATAAGAGGAATATGAATCCTTGTTTTCTTTCCTTTCAGGGACATGGCAATCAAGTGGGTCTTAGGACACCTGATGTGCATAAGATAAATATGTTCATGTGAGGGTTACTTAGAAAAGTATCAGTTATCTTGGACTTTGGCTCCAAGAAAAAGACATATGTAAAAAGTAATGCCTCATAATGAAAGGAATATGAGAATGTGATGTGTTCCCAACACATGTGACTGATACCAAGGTAAGAGATTCTGGTATCTGAGAGTTATCAGATGGTTTAGGTTGGCTACCTAGAGTGGTCAACTATGAAATCAGTCTGATTATATAAAATGATATGAACATCATATGTTAGGGGTTTATGCTTTGCATAAACATGATATTAATAAGGAATGTAAGATGTCTCTATGAACAAGAAAAGTGTTATGTGACACAAAGTTGACTCCACAGTCTATGATAAGGGGACAGTGGAGCATGTGTCTTGTGTGTTGATTCTATAAGAATCCTGTAAGGAAACACATTCTGTTGAACAAAGCTTTTTGGTGTCTCCATAATAAGGAGATGATATGTGAAGATTAGATAGTATGATGAATAAAATACATATGTCTTCCTTTATCTGGATTTCGGGGACGAAATCCTTGTTAGGGGTTTATAATTGGTAACATCCCTGACCTGGGTTATACTCTAACCCTAGGTGTTTCGATTAATAAAGATGATTATATGATTAATAATATCTTGTGAAAAGTAATTAGGGCTCATGAGGAGCTTATGTTTCAATTTTGGTCCTGTTTGGACAATATGAGAGTGAAAATTATGCTGAGGTATGGCTTATGGAAGCCTGGATACCAAGAAAGAGCTGATAAAGCAATATACGTGCATGAAAACCTAGTTTTGGTGTAATATGCAATTTACCCAAAACCTAGGGAGCAATATGTAATTTATCACTTCAATAAGGTCCCTAATGTTTTTTGGCATCATGTAGAGCAAAGAAAATGAGAGTGGCACCTCTTTTGGATTAAGTTGGAGGAGAGAGAATCTTGATATTAAAATAATCAAGATTTAATCCTAATTGAAACCCTAATTCAATTTAGGGCAAAAATGAATATATTAATTAAAGGGCCTTCAACTAAAATGTTATTGGTTGAGTTTGAATAAGGATAGACGTCCTTTTGCATAGATAAGGCACGAAAATATCTAAAGGAGGTGAAACTCCACTCACCTTATTATAAAGGAAAGTAATATCCACTCACATTATGGATATTACTATTATATGATTAAGGTGCTTAATTTTCTTTTCTTTTAATTTGAGGATAATGAAGGAGAATTAAAGGCAAAGGAAGGTGACTTCGTACACAAGGGAGTGAGGGGGTTTATGTGGCACCAATTTGAGAGTGGAGGGAAATTAAAAATGCTTTCTCTCTCCTCAATTTCCTTTATAAAAACTTCATTTCCAAATCAATTGAAAGGATTTTTCGTCCCTCTCTTCTTCCCTTGCTTTGGATGAGCTCAAGGGGACTTAGGAGCAACAGGAGTACGATCCCCAACCTGTTGGTAAGCTTATTAACCCTCATTCATCTTGATTCCATGGTGGAAATCGAAAATAAATTATGGATTCCTTCTTATTTCGATCTCCTCTTCAACCCTAGCCAACTTTTTCATCCAAAAGCTTGAGGACGAGCCTAGGGGGAGTTGCAAGAGCTTCATCCACCATTGTTTCCGTGGTCTTGGAGCTTTGAAGCTCAATTGGAGGCGGGTTTTATAACTGAAACCCATAATCATTGCTATTGCATCAATTCTCTATGCTTTGTTGATTGTTTTCTTCAATTTGATACACTTTTGTTTCTTTGCTGCAATTTCCATCAAGAACGGTTGCTGTTCTTGGTTGTTCGAAGGAAGGTGATGATGAAATCATCCTTGATGCTTATCCAAAGAAAATTACCAAGCCAAACGGTTTTGATAGCTACTCCAAATCGTTTTAATTTGATTGGCTATGCAGTTTCAGCAAACCGTTTAAGGGCAAACGGTTTGAAACCGTTTGGGAGAAAACGGTTTCAAAACCGTTTTATATGGTTGACCAAGCATTGACCGTTTGGGAATCTTGTTCCTAATTATGTAGGATGATGACCCTACAAATTTGAGGGGTTAACTCCAAAGGAATCATGAGTTGAAGTCCAATCAATTAGGAAAATCGAATTGAATTAAATGTTGATGTTCAACCTGATCAACTTGACCTGCTTGGGAAAACGGTTTCAAAACCGTTTGAGATAGTTGACCAAGCGTTGACTGTTTGGGATTCCTGTTCATAATGATGTTGGGTAATGACCATCCAAATTTGATGGATTAACTACAAGGGAATCATGAGTTGAAGGCTAATCAATTAGGGAAACCCAATTGGATTAAGTGCTGATTTTCAATCTGATTTAATTGACCTTTTTGGGAAAACGGTTTCAAAACCGTTTGAGTGCGTTGACCAAGCGTTCACCGTTTGGGATTACTGATTCTAATTATTTTTTCTAATAACGCACCAAAATTTAGGGGTTAATTCCCAAGGAATCGTGAGTTGAAGGCTAATCAATTAGGCAAACCCTAATTGGAATTAGTGCTGAAATTCCAATGAGTTAATTAGAGATTTTGGGTTGATTAGCCCAAACGGTTTCAAGACCGTTTGGGGATCATCCACACGGTCTCAAGACCGTTTGGGGGTCACCCCAAGAGCGTTTGGAGGTCTGGGGTCAAGTATAGTTGACCAATTAAAGGTCCAAAGGTACTAATCATATTGCAATGAAGTGCTGATTTGTTGATCAACTCGATAGACCAATCCTTGATGATTGTTCACTAGAATCCAAAGGATGGATGGGCCAAACGGTCTCAAGACCGTTTTGAGCTCATACAAACGGTATCAAGACCGTTTGGTGGTCACCCAAGACCGTTTTGAGGTCTAGGGTTGAGTATGGTTAGGTGTTTGAAGGCCTAAAGTTACCAAGTTGATCTGCAATAAATTGCTGAATTGGTGAGCACTTCAATGATCCAAACCCTACTTGGATGGCTTGGTTTTGAGTGATTTGATGGGCAAACGGTCTCAAGACCGTTTGGAGGTCATCCAAACGACCTCAAGACCGTTTGGGGTCAGGTCATACCCAATTTGGATGATGGTTCAATGGTTTCAAAGTAACTAGTCTTACATTGATTAGTGTTGTTGAATCATCAATTCTAAACCCTAATTCAATTGAATCAAACCCTAATTGATGACCAATTGAGGATCAATTGAGGGTCAAATAATTTGAAGGTTGACCTATTAAACTCAATTGAAGTATGAGGATAGGTCCAATTGATGATTGATTCCATGAATTCAATGATTGAAGGAATCAACATTGGAAACCCTAATTCAATTGGATACTTATGTAATGGAGGTCCAATGTGATTGAATCTCTTGAGAATCAAGATGGTGAATGATCCATTGATCCAATTATGATTAGTAATGATAGTCAATGAAGGTACAAATGTTGAAACCCTATTAGTACCTAAGTGGTTAGTGCCAATTAAGGGATGAACCCTAATTGCTTATAGGATCAATGACTTGATATACTATGTTAATCATAGTTGTATGAACTCGATTGAAGGGTTGATATGACATAATCAAGTTGAGATGATGATAGCATGAATTCCTATAAGAATATGATTCATGTGGTGTTTAAGGGTATGATCCTTAAGTAGAGAGATCATGAAACCCTAATCATGAACATAAACCCTAATTATGGACAATGTGATATGAAATCCTAATGAAGGGTGATGCTATATGCAATCCCTATTCTAAAGAAGGGAGATGGTATGTGAAACCCTAATCCCTAATGAGAGAATAGAATTAATACTTGAATATGATTCATGAGGTGAACTCCCTTTGCACGACCATGCAAGGTAGCACGGCCGTGGTAGCTTCCCCTCGCACGGCCGTTCTTGGTTGCACGACCGTGGTGCTCTATGCTTGATTTAGAGGTGATTTGAAAGTGACCTCATATGATCGTATACCTTGATATGATTATAAGTCCAATATAATTGGATGAAGGATACATAAGATATGTGATGAGAAACCCTAGTTGAGGGTGTATCATTGTGATTGTTTATAAGCAACTTTATAATAAAGTCATGCCTTAAACTAAGATAAGTCCATATCATGTGAGATAGCTGTACAATTCTAATGTGTGGCCTTTGCATTATATGCTAAAGGTAAGAGATTAGTGATGGAATGTATTAAGAGGGAAATACCTTAATACAAGATAAGATGGATAACTTAACAGAGTTTGAAATGATGAGAAAGTGATACATCAAGATATGATAGTTATTACATTCGGCATTTCAGGGTTTATATGCCTTGATGTACTTCAAATACAATATAATTGGGTAAGAAACATATGAAGTGTGTTATGCAACTATTACAATGAAATGTAATGAGTTGTTACACCTTGATGAGTGTTAATTAATGTACCTTGAGAATGGGGTTAAGCCCAAATGTTGTGTATGATATAATCATACCATGATAAGGATGAGAAATGAACTCATACCTTGAATTGATGATCATTAATGCTATATGATGAAAGTAATGTTCTAGAATAATCAAATATGATATCCTTGAATGCCCCAGAGGTATGGAATAATGTATTAAGGGTTGGACAGATAATGAGATCATGAACTCTTTATTAATGAGAAATGGGGAACCCTAACCCTAATTTGGGTAAAGGGAATGAAAAGCCCTATTTGATAGTAAACCCTAATTCCTGGTAGAGGAATAATGGTGTTACTATCACATCACATGATGTGATGAATATCTTGTATGACTGTTATCATGCCTAATAACCATACAAATATTATGAGATGATGTATATAGCTAGTGTGAGCTGTGACATTTATATAATAAATGTTGATTGACATTATGTGCCTTAATGTTGTTGTTGCTTAGTAAAAGAAGCAATATGCATGGACTTTTATGAGTCACATGAGTAAGTTGTTACCTAGTGAGAGGTGACAAGATATTTCATGGCCTTGTGAGCCAGGTGTGATGCTTGTGTAACAAGTATCATGAATGCCTTGGTCAGATGACCTGAAGGTGATAGTTACCTGAAAAAGGTATAATAATGCTCAATGATGAGTTAAGGGTTTGAATACCCAGAACCATATGATTATGGTGATGAGAAAGTGAAGGGATGATAATTCCCACTATTGAAATGAGGGACTGAGTTCCCAGGGTCTTTGAAAGACTGATGAATATCTGATAAAAGTAGTACATGTCTCTTTATAGCATTGTTGTAATAAGTTATGTTTGAGAACTTGGCTGATGCTAAAAGAATATGAGAATGTACTTAATAAATCAAGTGAAATCTATTCATGTAGTGCTCTGACCATAGATCCATCATCGTCAGGAATAGGTGATGGTGAAATGGGTGCCCACGGTAAAACCCAGAGCACATATTTTGAATATGTGGGGGTAAATGGGTGAAAATATCCTTACGTCATCTTGAAGAGATTGTTGGAAGGTAAACAAGAAACCTCTCAATCCTTCATGAATATGTCGGGATGGATGTATCATGAATCTCCCAATGATACTTAATGTCGGATCGAGGAGATAAACAAGAAATCTCTCGATTGGCGATGAGAGTGCAGTTGATGCTGTAACTCTGTAGTGAAGGTGCCAAAATACCCTGGCTAGCTAGTTAGCAGAGACACGAGATGTCCTGCATGTGGTCTCGTACTGACCGAGACAGATGAGGTCATAAGAATTCGGCTCTTTTGATGACCTATGTATGGTACCGAGGCAATTTCATAATGGTCAGTTGGAGTATGAGCGGTATATCTCATCTCCTCAGAGCATAAGTGTGATTGTAAAATGTAATTAGCCGTATAACATGTTTGCTTAAGGATTGAATACGGAGATTCATTGGTTGATGTTGCATTTCTTTGTGCATTACTTAGTAGATAAATGTTAATTATGTTTCTTTATATTCTCTACAAAGTAGACAGATGAATTACTTATCTACCATGGGTAGATGCAATGACCTCCTTGAGAATGGAGATTATCTTATTCTGTTCTATGATAAATAATTCTGCCTCATAATGTAAAAGTAACCCCTACTCAGTTTTAATTTGATAAACTACAATAACAATGTTTTTGGCAGAGAGTTATATCTCTCGCTGGGGCAATTTTCAATTGTCTCACCCCTGTGGGAAACATTTTTAGGTATGCATGGAAGGCAGAGTAGAAACCCTAGAACAGGGAAAGAGCAGCAGCAACAGCAGGGACAACAATAAAATCTCAGGTGGAAATATTGTTTGTCTAGTCATATAGATAGTAGTCTTATGTGTCGTCTCTGTACTCTCAGGTCCTCAGAGTTTTAAATGTATCAATCTGAGTTTTGTCTTGGTGCCTTGAAGTTTTTATACTGCCTGTGTATATTTGTTAACAGGGCAGTCAATGTTGTAATCCTTGAAAAGGAATGGTACATATTGTGTACTTGTGAACCAGGATGAATTTGGAATACTTTGGTTCATGGTTAAAGAGTTTTCCTGTGAATGGATCTCTTTGTAAAAATTTTAAATTTTCAGTGATTTTCAGTAATCCGCTGCAAATAATTCACTTCCGCATTAGTTAATCCTATTTTCGTGAGACGGTCATTTCAATATGTACATTTGAAATAGAATGTATATGATATACAATGGCATTTGTTGGAAAAGATTTCCTATGTGTGGATCTCTTTGCAAAAAGTTTTAATTTTTAGTGATTTTTGCTAATCCGCTGCTTGATGAACGCTTCCGCATTAGTTAATCTTGTTTTCGCGAGACGGTCATCACAATTAAGTGGTATCAAAGCTCTAGGTTCGCTGAGTCTACAGAGACATAGGACTAAGGTTGTAGAGTCTGTTCTAAGTGTCTTTCAGTTTATCTGATAGTATCTTCTGCTCACATAGGAGAAGAAGAACTTGAAAATGACTGGAGAACATGAGGAACACATTACTAAGGACAATGTTGTTGCACCAGGAGAGGGTGCATGGGACCAGGCAAGAGGAGAACAAATGCCTGAGAATTCCCACCTTGACCTAATCAGGATAGAGAATCCTATGCTATGCTCTTGAAGAGCAGAATAAGACAACTGTAATGCATATAGAAGACTGGATACTAGTATCATAACCTAAGTTACCAGTCTTTAATGCATAAACTTTGGGCTTTGAAAGGATTCCTGAGTGATATGGTCATGTTAGAACAGTGGAAATGTGGAAAAGATTAACATATGGCAAGAAAGTAGACTATGCCATAAGTTTAGACAAACTGTACATTTGTGATGGTAGTGCCCAAGGAGGATCCATAAGCTATGAATTAAGGTAAGGTCTTTACAATTTTAGAGCCATTTTCCTGGATATTCTGAAAAGCCAAAGTTTTCGGTGTTACCAGTGCACTAAATGCCTAGTACGCCAGGGCAGTAGCCACTAAGTAAAGACAAAAGCAACAATATGAGATAATTGGACACTATGGGTTGAAATCAACCTAATGTGGTAGGTGACCTTGAAGGGTAATACTTAAATAAAATATATTCACCCTGATACTTCATTTCATGTTTCTATGTGATAAAGATATGCAAATAGTTGTTTTTGAACTTCCCTTGACTAGTCCTATAAGGACACAAGGGAAAGGAGAACTTATATCTTACTCAGTATTCCTTAAAATGTTTTATAATCTTCCTTATCTGTGTGTTGAAAGATGAGATATAGAAATGATGCCTGAAGAAAATTCAAGAATGGAAAATCCTGTGTGTATAATGATATGAAAAGTGAGGAATGTGATAGCAAATAAAGTGCATACTACCTAATCTCAATACTTATATACCCTGGCCATGTATATGATTATTGAAGATAAGGCAAGTATGGAACTCTTAGATTGTTATCTTTCTGATTACTCTGATCAAGTAGTCATTTTGAAACAATCTAGAGAAGTATAATGAAATTAAATAGGAAGAGCTAAGTGAAATATTCTCAACATACTCAGTGAACTTCCTCAGTGAATATTTTCAAAAACATACTTAGTGAACATACTCAGTCAATATTTTCAAAAACATACTTAGTGAACATACTCAGTGAACTTCCTCAGTGAATATTTTCAAAAACATACTTAGTGAACATACTCAGTGAACTTCCTTAGTGAATATTTTCAAAAACATACTTAGTGAACATACTCAGTGAACTTCCTCAGTGAATATTTTCAAAAACATACTTAGTGAACATACTCAGTGAACTTCCTCAGTGAATATTTTCAAAAACATACTTAGTGAACATACTCAGTGAACTTCCGCAGTGAATATTTTCAAAAACATACTTAGTGAACATACTCAGTGAACTTCCTCAGTGAATATTTTCAAAAACATACTTAGTGAACATACTCAGTGAACTTCCTCAGTGAATATTTTCAAAAACATACTTAGTGAACATACTCAGTGAACTTCCTCAGTGAATATTTTCAAAAACATACTTAGTGAACATACTCAGTGAACTTCCTCAGTGAATACTTTCAAACAACATACTTAGTGAATATACTAAGTGAACCTACTCAGTGAATTTGCTTGGTGAATATTTTTCCCAAAACAAATAAAGGATTGCTGAATGAATTATCTGTGTTAGATATGTATGTTTCTCTTTTGGTAGATATTCTTGAGTGATGATAGAAGTATGTTCTTTTATGCTTCTTCCTTTCAATGACATGGACATCATATGTTAGGGGTTTATGCTTTGCATAAACATAAATAGTGATAAGGTTGAATTAATGAAAGAAACTTTGTATGAATTATAGATCCATGGTATCTCCATAATATTAAGAAATATGTGGAGACTTGAGGGCATGATTAATGAACAATATGTTCCTCCTTTTCCTGGGATTTCAAGGACGAAATCCTTGTTAGGGGTTTATAATTTGTAACATCCCTGACCTGGGTTATGAATTAACCCTAGATGTTTTGTCTAATAAGGTTGAGTATATTCTTAATCTTATCTTGGGAAAAGTAATTAGGCCTCATAAGAAACTTATGTTTCAATTTTGGTCCTGTTTGAACAATGTTGAAGCAATGATTGCTTATTTTGGACTAAAGTGCAAATTACCCAAGTTGAGGGGTCAACTTGAAAATGTTGCATGATAAGATGTTCCTCTGATGTTGAGACACCATAATAATGATTATGATATAGTGGTATGGTTTTCACAAGCTTGGGACACCAAGATAGAGCTTGTTGGACAATGTTGTGCATTAAAACCCAGTTTTGGTGTAAAGTGCAATTTACCCAAAACCTAGGGTTCAATATGCAAATTAACACTTCAATAAGGTCTCTAATGTTTCTTGGCATCATGTAGAGCAAAGATAATGAGAGGATCATCTCATTTGAATTAAGTTAGAGGAGAGAGAATCTTGATATTAAAATAATCAAGATTTAATCTTAAGTGAAACCCTAATTCAATTTAGGGCAAAAATGAATGTATACTAATTAAATAGCCTTCAACCAAAATGTTATTGGTTGATTTTGAATAAGGATGGACGTTACTTTGCCAAGATAAGGAACGAAAATATCCTAAGTAGGTGAAATTCCACTCACCTTATTATAAGGAAAAGAATTTCCACTCAAAAAGATATATTAATATTATAATAGATTAAGGTGCTTATTTTCTATTCCTTTAATCCATGGATAATGGAAGGGATTTCGGTGGTTTGAGATGACTTTGTGTGCAAGAAAACCAAGGAGGAAGAGGTGGTACTATTTTTGGAATTAAATACATTTTAATAATGCATTTTCTCTCTCATCAATTTCCTTATAAGTGCCATTTCCAAGCCCAAACCAAGGCCTTTTTCGGATTTTCTTCTTCCCCTTGCTTGAAAAACCGACCAAGGAGAAGGGAGCACGTCCCCAACCTGTGGGTAAGCCCTTGACCTTCGTTCTCCTTGATTTCATGGTGGAAATCGAAAATAAATTATGGATTCCTTCTTATTTCGATCTCCTCTTCAACCCTCGCCAACTTTTTCATCCAAAAGCTTGAGGACGAGCCTAGGGGGAGTTGCAAGAGCTTCATACACCATTAATGGCATGAGCTTGGAGCTTTGTAGCTCAATTGGAGGCGGGTTTTATAACTTAAACCCTTAAACATTGCTATTGCATCAATTCTCTATGCTTTGTTGATTGATTTCTTCAATTTGATGCACTCTTGTTGCTTGCTGCAATTTCCATCAAGAACGGTTGCTGTTCTTGGTTGTTTGAAGGAAGGGGATGATGAAATCATCCTAGATGCTTATCCAAAGAAAAGTACCAAGCCAAACGGTTTTGATAGCTACTCCAAATCATTTTATTTTGATTGGCTATGCGGTTTCAGCAAACCGTTTAAGGGCAAACGGTTTGAAACCGTTTGGGAGACAACGGTTTCAAAACCGTTTGAGATGGTTGACCAAGCGTTGACCGTTTGGTAATTTTGTTCCTAATTATTTAGGCTAATTACCCACAAAATTTGAGGGGTTAACTCAAAAGGAATCGTAGGTGGAAGGCCAATCAATTAGGCAAATCGAATTGAATTAAATGCTGATTTTCAACCTGATTAACTTGACCTGTTTGGGAAAACGGTTTCCAAACCGTTTGATATGGTTGACCAAGCGTTGACCGTTTGGTATTAGTGTTCATAATTATGTTGGTTGATGACCCTCCAAATTTGAGGGATTAACTCCCAAGGAATCGTGAGTTGAAGGCTAATCAATTAGGGAAACCTAATTGGATTAAGTGCTGATTATCAATCTGTTTTAATTGAACTTCTTTGGGAAAACGGTCTCAAGACCGTTTGAGTGCGTTGACCAAGCGTTGACCGTTTGGGATTAATGTTACTAATGATGTGGTCTAATGACTCACCAAATTTTAGGGATTTACACCCAAGGAATCTTTAGTTGAAGGCTATTCAATTAGGCAAACCCTAATTGGAATTAGTGCTGAAATTCCAATGAGTTAATTTGAGATTTTGGTTTGATTAGCCCAAACGGTCTCAAGACCGTTTGGGGGTCACCCCAAGACCGTTTTTAGGTCTGGGGTCAAGTATAGTTGATCAATTGAAGGTCCAAAGGTACCAATCATATTGCAATTAAGTGCTGAATTGTTGATCAACTCGATAGACCAATCCTTGATGATTTTTCACTAGAATCCAAAGGATGGATGGGCCAAACGGACTCAATACCGTTTGGATCTCATCCAAACGGTCTCAAGACCGTTTGGTGGTCACCCAAGACCGTTTGGAGGTCTAGGGTTGAGTATGGTTAGGTGTTTAAAGGTCTAAAGGTAACAAGTTGATATACAATGCAATACTGATTTGGCGATCAATCCAATGATCCAAACCTTAATTGGATGGCTTGTATTTGAGTGATATGATGGGAAAACGGTCTCAAGACCGTTTGGAGGTCATCCGAACGACCTCAAGACCGTTTGGGGTCAGGTCATACCCAATTTGGATAATGGTTCAATAGTTTCAAAGTAACCAATCTTGCATTGATGAGTGTTGTTGGATCTTCGATTCCAAACCCTAATTCAATTGAATCAAACCCTAATTGATGATCAATTGAGGGTCAATTGAGGGTCAAATCAGTTTAAGGTTGACCTATTAAACTCAATTGAAGTATGAGTATAGGTCCAATTGATGATTGGTTCCATGAATTCAATGATTGAAGGAATCAACATTGGAAACCCTAATTCATTTGGATACCCCATGTTATTGAAGGTACGATTGATCAAACCTTTTTGGAAACCTAATGTAATTAGGTGAGAGATACCCTTAATGGTACTAATAAATAATGCATAACAAATGCATGGATCCAATACATGATTAGTAAACCCTAGTTGAGGGTGTATCCTTGTGAAACCCTAGTTGAGGGTGTATCCTTATGAACCCTGGTTGAGGGTGTATCCTTGTGAAACCCTAGTTGAGGGTGTATCCTTATGAACCCTGGTTGATGGTGTATCCTTGTGAAACCCTAGTTGAGGGTGTATCCTTATAAACCCTGGTTGAGGGTGTATCCTTATGAAACCCTAGTGGAGGGTGTATCATTGTGAACCTTGGTTGAGGGTGTAACCTTGTGAAACCCTAGTGGAGGTTGTATCATTGTGAACCCTGGTTGAGGGTGTATCCTTGTGAAACCCTAGTTGAGGGTGTATCATTGCGATTTTTTATAGGCAACTTTATAATAAAGTTATGCCTTAAACTAAGATAAGTCCATATCATGTGAGATAGTTGGACAATTCTAATGTGTGGCCTATGCATTATATGCTAAGGGTGAGTATTCTGTGATGGAATGTATTAAGAGGGGAAATACCTTAATACAAGATAAAGTTGGTTAACTCAAGAGGGTCTGAATTAATGAGAAATGGGGAACCCTAACCCTAATTTGGGGAAAAGGGAATGATAAGCCCTGTTTGATAGTGAACCCTAATTCCTGGTTAAGGAATGATGGTGTTACTATTGTATCACATGATGTGATGAATATCTTGTATGACTGTTATCATGCCTAATAACCATGCAGGTATGATGAGATGATGAATATAGCCAAGTTTGGGCTGTGACATTTATATAATAAATGTTGATTGGCTTTTTGTGCGTTGATGTCGTTGTTACTTAATAAAAGTAACAATGTGTACAAATTTTATGAACCATGTGAATAAGTTGTTGCCTAGTGAGAGGTGACAAGATGTGAATGGCCTTATGAACCATGTGAATAAATTGTTGCCTAGTGAGAGGTGACAAGATGTGAATGGCCTTGTGAGCCATGTGAATAAGTTGTTGCCTAGTGAGAGGTGACAAGATGTGAATGGCCTTGTGAACCATGTGAATAATTTGTAGCCTAGTGAGAGGTGACAAGATATGAATGGCCTTGTGAGCCATGTGTGATGCTTGGGTAACAAGTATCATGTTTCTTTGTAGCATTTGTGTTAATAAGTTATGCTAGAGAACTTGGCTGATGTTACATTTCTGTTATATATCTATAGTTCATTGATGATTATTCATATATGTTGTATTCATTACAAGTAGTTGGATGAACTATGAGTCTACCATGGGTAGATGCAATGCTCTTATTGAAAATGGAGATTTTCTTATTCTGTTCTATGAAGAATAATTCTGCCTAATAATGTAAAAGTAACCCCTTCTCAGTTTAATTTCATAATCTGCTATAACAATGTTTCTGGCGGAGAGTTATATCTCTCGCTGGGGCAATTTACAATTGTCTCACCCCCGTGGGAAACATTTTTAGGTATGCATGAAAGGCAGAGCAGAAACCCTAGAACAGGGAAAGAGCAGCAGCAACAGCAACAGCAACAGCAGGGACAACAATAAGATCTCAGGTGGAGATATTGTCTGTCTAGTCATATAGATAGTAGTCCTATATGTCGTCTCTGTACTCTCAGGTCCTCGGAGTTTTTAGTCAGTGTTTTTGATATATCAGTCTGAGGTTTTGGCTTGATGCCTCGAGATTTGTATGCTGCCAGCATATATGTTTAGAAGGCAGTTGATGATGTAGTCTTTGGAAAAAGTTGGTATAGGATATGTACCTTTGAAATAGAATGTATGTGATATACAATGGCATTTGTTGGAAAAGATTTCCTATGTGTGGATCTCTTTGCAAAAAGTTCTAATTTTTAGTGATTTTCGCTAATCCGCTGCTTGATGAATGCTTCCGCATTAGTTAATCTTGTTTTTGCGAGACGGTCGTCACAATATGGGTGTTCATTCATTGCCCGCACGGGTAGCATGGATTTTCGCTACCCTACAGCCAAAAAAGTAACTCTCCTGGCTAAGAAAGTAACTATGCTATAAAAAAAGTAACTATGGTGTCAAAAAAGTAACTCTGCTGGCCAAATAAGTAACTCTGTACAAAATATACAACAGATATATATAAGGACGGGTTTTTTGATTTTGGAGGGGCAAATGATATTATTTTTGGCTAATTTTTTTTGGAGAGCTAGAAAAAATAGTCCTCTACAATTGTGAAATTTGTTTTTGAAAAAAAGTATTCGGAAGGGTGGGCGGGTAGCTACCTGCACGGGCAATAAAGATGGGCCCTATATATATATATATATATATATATATATATATATATAGAGAGAGAGAGAGAGAGAGTTAGGATAGAATACACTCTTGTGTATTCAGAGCATAATACACTCAAGTAGCTTTTCATGATGCGATATTTTTTTTCTTCAAAAATCTAATCCATTGATCTTCTTAAACATCTTTTGAATAGCTCATACACAAAATTTGAGCACATTTGAACATTTATATGTCATGTTATAAAGATTGCAAAAATTATGCATTCAAAGTAGTTTTGTGCATCAATTTTGTTGCCCTTGGATGAGTGACTTACACTCATCCAAATGGGCTCAAAATTTGTATGTAGCCTAGTTATAGTATATAGGTGAAGATCAATGGTTTACTTTGTGCAAAAACTAGTCTTGATATGCAAACACACTTGAGTGTATTCATTCGATCTGTACACTCGAGTGTATTCTATCCTGACTCTCTCTCTCTCTATATATATATATATCATATATGATATTAGGTTTTTATTGTGGATGCAAGTTTGCACATAAATCTTCCAACATTTTTTTTAGTTCAAAACCTAAACCAGAACTAAAAGAGTACCACGTCAGATTCGATACAATTATAGGGTTTTGGAGAAGTGGGTGTAACTAAATAATAAAAATAATCTTCCCTTTATACCCTACCCTTCAAATTTGTTATATCTATATAACATAGGTGAACAAAGACATAAGAAGGAATAAAAGTTATACCTTTAAGCACACTAGTTGTCCAACAACTATACACCTCTTTTGTCGGTGAAGAACTCTATCTTCAAATCTAGAATCTGATTGACCACTAAGAAATCTAAATGGAACAAGAAGAGATCTAGATTAGCCACCAAGCTACTTCAAGATTGTCTTCTTTGGAAAACCTTGTTTTTGTCTTGTGAAACTTATCCATGCCTCAACATGTGTTCCTTAGCCTCTACTTTGTTGATGTAGATGAGGGAGAACATGTTATACTACCTTGGCCACCAAGTCGAAGTGAAACACAAGTTGTTGACGTGCTAATTGTTTCAAAACTCCCTTTCATCTCTTATCTTGGGCTTCGTTCCTTTTGCATTTCTTCCTCTCTCCAAGAGAGAAGTTTTATGGTCAACTTGTCTCAAAAGATGTTTCAAACCCTTCGGGATATGCCCCCTTTAGATAGGTTAGTCATGGTTTTAGAAAACCCTAATTGCAATCCCTTGCCTAATCATATTCTTAATACAACCTTAATGTTAAAAACTTAGACTTGAATTCTGATTGGCCAACCAAGTTACTTGATCGTCCGATCGAGGTCCTGTTGGGACTCAAAAAGCACTACAATTAGTCAAATTGATTATGTGATTGCCCAATTAGGTCATTTAAATTTTAGATCTAAATTGCTTTCCAATTTGAGATCTTCCCTATTGAATTCCGATCAATCACCCATGATACTCAATTAGCCAAATGAGCTAGTACAATGCAAATACCAATTGAGAATCAATTGATCCATTGACCAAACCAATCCCAATCGACCAAGTAGGCATTTTTACCACCCAATCTAATAGGAAATCAGACTGTTTATGGTTCAACACTATTCTAATCATTTTTTAATTTCGAACTCCAATTCCCTTATGCAACCTTGTGTGTGTGACCTAGTAGGCTCCTAACTACATTAGTAGTAATGTTCAAAACACCAAAAGCAAATATTGGTGTCGAGACACACATCATTGCCACCCATGTAATAGGAATGAGTTGGATATCAATAATAACCTATAAGTTGAAAAATGTTGACATGATTGTATAATCCCTTTGTCACGAATATCCAGATTGAAATTGAGGCTTGGAATGTCATCCTCTTAACATCCAATCTATGTTTCTTGAACTAGAGAAGACTATCTGAGATATTATGAGCTCAATGTCATATGTTGAATTACATGAGCATGGTCATGCATTTTGTAGTCTCACTTATCAAGTGACTGAGATATCACTCCAAAGGAGGGAAAGTTCTATCTACATCACTCACAATATTTCCCATATTTCATAGTGTACCTAATCACCACCTTTTCAGAAACCCTTATTTCAGAGCCACGCTAGGCTAGTGTAAAAGTACACAAAATAACATGTGTTATTGTAGTACACTTAAAGTCTAAGGATCATAGTCACCATTGTCATATTGATATATGATTCTGACATGTCCTTACATGACTTCCATGTGTCAATATCAAGGTGGGTCTATCATGTACAACTTGTTCTCTAACATGTACCCATGTATCTATGTCGATATCCAATATCAAGACTAAAGAGTCATAGTCATCAGTCACCGTGCATTCTAGTCTTGTATATTATTATTTTCTATTTTACTATCCACAATGATAATCGACTAGGGACGCAACATGAATGAGTACTCTTATTATATATATGATCTCATATTCCGGTCCTCAACCCAAACCATATGTCATAGAGTTAAAAAATTAGGACATTATTAAGTTTATACATTATATCAATTATAAAATAAACATAATATTTGTCTTTTACTAATAATCAAATCAAGTATAACATATACCTTATATGATCATCACATGATGGCTCTCAGGACATATAACCAATAGGTCACACTTAGTTGTACTCATGAGTATTACACTTTTTTACCTACTTAGTCCAAATGGTTCTAGTATCCTATTAGTATGTAGAGTAGTTTGTTGGGGTTTGAATGTTTTTTCCGTTATTATAAACTAATAATATTCAATTACAACATGTAAAATAATACTAATTTTAGATTAGGGACCAAATAAAAAAAACCATGATGAAATTTGAGGTTTCAGCAATAGACATGTGTTATATAGGACAATCATACAATTCTAATGATCACTAACACTTGATTAAACATGTGTCAAATAGTGGGTTTAAACTTCCTATATGGCAAATCACACCACTACTCCCACAGTTACAAATGAAGTTATTCCTAGAGATGTACAAGCATGAGGAACAACGAAAACCCAAAAGGCATAACCATTCAAGACATCATTTATAGAAAAATGCTAAAGTACGAAAATGATGTATATAAATTAACAAAATCTACCAAACTCAAGTAAGGCTGAAACCACATGTGCAAAGATGTGTAAAGTGGTACAAGAACTACATTGAATCACCTTTTAGATGATTTAGAAATCTATGTGCATTAAAAAATATATGAGTTTACATCAGGCGTAACATTAGGAAATATAAAAAAAGTTTATCCTAGAATGCACATCATTAAGAAATACATCAGTAAAGATAAATTAGACATGGTGAAGAGATAATTGAGAAATGCAGCTTACATGATGGAATTGCACCTCCTCAAAGCTTGGAACCTTGCTTTGGATATACCTACCATGCTTGTTGATGTCTTGTGGTTAATAAGACCCTAAATGTGTGTATGAAATAGGGAAAAAGATGGGAATGAGAAAATGAGTGGTGATATGAGGTTAGAAAATCACCAAAAATGGGGTCACTCACTACAAGTGAGAAAAAACACCAACAAATGACTATTTATGGAGGAAACGGTGGAGGAATCTAAGAGAGAGAGGTTAGTGGATTTGTTTGGGTGGTGAAATTAACTACAATTAGTGTGGCATGTGGAAAGAAATGGATAGTGTTGGGTAGGGTAACTATAAATGAGAAACTACACCAAAAATACCCAAAACAACTAATGAAATGAGGGGATTTGGTGGAGAAAAAGAAAGTAGACGAAGGAGGGATATGATGTGGTGGTTGGATCAGGTGGATTTATAAAGGGATATAGGTATGTGAGGTGCATTTTGTTCACCTAGAAGATACAAAAATCATCATCCATTATAAGTGAGATCTCCTTTCAAACCCTTGCAAAGTGACATGCAGATGAAATAGAGACTTGTAGATGCTTAAGAATAGAAAGAACACTTTTTCAGTTGCATTAAAACCCTAGATGTACTATTAGACAAAATATTGAAGGTTGGAGCCAAAAATCTCGTAAAAGTGATTCTAGGTTCCTTAATACCCTCTAATTAAAGTATATTGTTGAGGGTATTTTGGAAATTGATGCTTCCCCTAGACTATCAAAACTCTAAGGGTTTCATTAAACAACGGGGACCTTGACTAGCATAAAAATCCAGGCTCAAATTGGCCACAAAGTGAAATCTCTACATCTCAAAAGCTTCTAGGAACAACCTTTGGATCAATAAATCCAAGATCTAAAGTGGTAGATTTGAGGGATATCAAGACAATTGATAGTCTCAAAACGCCCATGTAAATTACAATAAACATTCCATAAAAGCTGTCTATTTGCATTTTATATAAAAAACAACACAAGATGCTACATAAACATAAACTAATACAAAAATAATTATTTTTAAATAAATCGAAAATAACATAAAAACAACTACACTAATAAAAATGTACAAGAATCCAATTTGAATATAAAACCTAGTAAATGGAGATGTATATCATCCATCGAACCATAAATACGTATGCAATTCTTGTTCCCAAGTATGGATCAAAATAGAGAAAATGAGTCACAAATTAATGAGTGGATCATGATGTATGAATACAAAATAATAAAGCTAAAGAGTGAAACCCTAAATGATAATTCACATATATCCACCAAAGTTCCTCATTCTATCTTGGTCGCTTCAAACCTTAAATTTTAAAAATAGGTACCCAGTGCACAAAATGACCTAATATAATAAGAAATAACCCATTGCTCTAGGTAGAGAGATCTACCCACCTCATCCCACCCAAATGAAAGTATATGCATACAAATTATATGGAAATCGCTTATGGTACTTAGTACTAACCAAAGTGCTTTTCTTGAATTTCTCAAGGTGTACCCAATAAGGATGGTGCCATTCACCCCCAAACAACACTTTTCAAGTTGGGATTCACCCGCACACTTTCCCTAACATGCTTAGAATTTATGGTTTTTATTTGGGTTGAGGTGAATAAGAGATTAATTATTCATGTGTAGTTATTGAATACTTCTATTAAATTTTAGTACTCCCACCGCATCATATGTTCTTACAAAAGCTACTTGTTTAACTTTATCACAGTTTCCATGTTTATCTTGTCTTGCATGCAGTTATATTACTCAATCATGGGTAGTTGGTGAATTTCCAAAATCTAAGCTAGTATCTTATAATCTATCAACATTTTCTTTCATGTACAAGTATATATCCACAAGAAGATATATAATCAAGTCATAAGAAAGAGTGTATTAGTACATTTTTTAGAGTATGGGTGGAAATCAAGTTTGAGTTAATTGGGTTTTATTTGGGATCAACACTTATTTGCTAGACCCTAAATTTGCAAAAGATGGATTTTGGGTCAAAACCCTTGGCCCTAACCTTACTTGCAAATATTTTCAAGTCCACTGGATCTAACCCGTAAATCAAGATAACAAGTGAATATTTGAAAAATTATACGATTTGTCTAATCATTGATAATTACAATTGTAATTAGAAAATTACAATGTAAACAAAATTAAAATGTGATTAAAAAACATACAAAGCTGATTATAGTTTATTCAAGAGTTTTAACATAAAGAAATTAGGATATTAATCATACAAAGCCAATACAAAACTATGTCTAATTGTAAAAACAAACTTCATTAGTGATGGATTAGTAATTTAGTAGGCCAATGAGTGTCTTAAATTGTAGTATTTATAATTTCTTGAAGTATATAATAGTAAATTCTGGGTCAATCATGTCAATTACCTGACCCTTAGGTGATGTCAGGTTATTCATGTTCGAGTCAATATTGGGTTGGGTCAAAAATCTTAGACCTTAACCCACTTAAAAATTAGGGTTCGGGTCAAGTCCAATCGATGGAGTCATTTTTTGCCAGCTCAAATTTTGAGAGTAGTAAGTTATAGGTCCTCCTATTTTTCCTTGGGTCCTAGTCATGTGAGAGCAAGGATGGAAGAATATAGCTTTGCGTATGATGAAAGTAAATGCATGAATTAGTTATTCTGGTTTTCAATTATATTGTACTAACTAGATATAGTTTTTCATACTTTTATATTTCAAGATAATGTTGTATGCTTCTTTAATAAATCTCAAATGTTGATAACAATTTTTTTGAGGCTGGTTTCAGTTAGAAAATAAAAGGATGTTTAGGGTAAACTCACCCAATAGTGTGACTCTAACACTGTGTATTGGCTTTGGTTCATGTCAAAATGTTACCTTAGTTGACTCTAATTAGGTTTTCCAGTTCTTGGGTTGTTCTTCAAATTTTATTATTTGCCTCCCAAAATTGCATCTCATATTGCCATAGCTCAAGGGTTTGGTGTAGTTAACAAATGATTAAAGGTAACCCATGTTTTGAAGTTTGTACTTGTATATCTAGTAGCTCTCGAGATATTTGCATCTTGGTGATTGGCTGAATTGTTAGCGACCTACTGTTGTCATGGACCCGACCGCTCTATGAGGATGGTCGAAGCGATCCAATGTTGTATTTGATAGAATTCTCTGCAGTTGCTCGATGCAATGGTGACAATGACCCATCCTAGTCTCTATAAGCTGGTTGCCGTGTACCAACAATTGTCCATTGTGGTTGGTCAATGCGGCCTTGCGACCCTCATAACGATCAATGCTAGTTTATTTTGTAGTCTAAAAAACTTCATTAATAAGCACGTATATTATATTTTAACGTATCATGCCTTCTTTTAATACTTTTTTTATTATTATAAGAAGATGCTATCAAAATTATAATAATTAACAAGACATATAAAGAGTACCATGAAAGTGACCATTCAAAACATTACTAGTACGCATAGTTATGAAAATAGAAAACGCAGTGGCAACACATTTCTCTCAAGCAAATGATAGGCTAAGCTAGACGATTTTTCACTTTGACACACATCTCTACGGCAAAACTTGAGCAGCACAGATGCCGACTCAGATCTAATCTCCCTTTCTCTTATAAGAGCAACCGTCCGTGAGCCTCAGACGTCCACCCGTAGGCTGGCACAGGATGGTCTGGCAGCTACCACAGACGACGACAGTCTGAGAGTAGCTGAAGATGGCGGTAATGTTGAAGCAGCCCTGTCACTTCACATCCATGAAGAAAGAGTTGGGTGACTGCACTAGGCGCTTGAGTTTGTGTCTCTTCTTCTCGAGCTCCGCCGGAGGGTGAAGAAGATCAATATCATTAGGGAGCATCATTTTCGGCTGTTTACTCCTTGAGGAGCTGGATATGCACCAGAGGCGACGGCAGTGCGACTGAGGATGCAATAAAAATGAGAGGGGGAGGATGTCTTCTTTTAATACCAATTTAAATATATACATCAAACACTATTTTTGACTTAGTTAAACTAAAATCATGTTACATGTTATTGTTACATTCATCTAGATATTATCAACGTGTCAATCATTAATTAGGTAGAAAATCATGAAACTAATCTAGAAAACTATAAACTAATATTAGAACTTTCACAATCGAAATTTACTAGTTAAGCTAAAATGGTTTGTAACAAAACCCTCCTATAATAATTTTTTTGCCCCTAAAATATGTAGAAGAGAAAATCTTACTTGTTACATATCTACGACTCTAACTCCCATGTCACATCCTCATAACGTGATTTTTACAACACTAACACATATAACTAAGAGTTGAAATTTCTAAGGCTTTATCAAAATAACATGCAATAGTACCACCCGCAAGAGGAGGAGTCTTATCAAATTATAGTTAAGCATCAAATTTCAAGGGACTTCATTTTTAAGTACCTTACTAGTCGTATCCAATTAGACTATAATCAATATTTAGAACCAAGTGTTGATTTGGATTCAGTTAAACTAATTGCAAGGAAAATAAAAGAACAAAATTAAGAAAGGGTCTAAATTGATGATGGAAGTCACTGGGGGTGGAATCATATTTCATCACCACTACACGCACAAACACATCCAAACTACATCTAGGTTAAACAAAACCATTCAAATGGAACAAAATCAAGATTCACACTTTAGGTGTGGGAAATCACATAGATATCCCTGTGAGGTTGATGTCCCATCAGTCCTGAGCCATATAACTACAACTCTAGAGATATCCCTTCATAAGTTCTCATCCAAGCATCAACCAAGTTAATTGATATTGAAATTCTAAATATTAAAGTTCTCAGAATATAGGAATAGAATAAATCATACAAAGTAGTCGATCAATCTGCAAAACATGCATTAAATGATTAACATAAAAATGGAAAGTTATATGCAAGCCATATAATGTCAAAATATGGATATGTAGGCATTGGCAGTAGAGCTACACCCCAATGAAATGGACTACTCGCCCCTCATATAGGAACTAAGAAAACAAGGAAAAATGAGGAAGGATTAGCCATCATCTTTAGTTGAAGGAGACAACAATTGGCCAAAGGGAGAAGTAGCCTAGACCATCGTTGGGCTTCTTTATTTTTCTTCCCTTCTTCATCCTAGGATCTGATCCCCCAAGAAGCACAGTAGGTGGCAGACAGAATAATAGATGAATGGATGAAGGTCGATGCAGGTTTGAAACCCAACTACTTTTATGGTTAGAAGATAGAGCTTGACAGAGCGGAGATGGGGATGGAGCAAAGAGTCTGTGGAGGTGTCAATGGAAGCGGTCGATGTGATCATCTTCTTTGGTTGGGCTCATAGCAACCTAGAGACATGGATGGAGCGGATGAGATCCCCCTTAAAGGAGGACGAGGTCAGGTATTTATAGTGTGCGACATAGGACACTTGTCGGTCGATGAATTTTGATTGCTCGTCAGCTGATGGTCGCAGGAGCCTAGGCAGTCAATGAACATGTGTAGAGGATTCGATGGTCGACTTGGATCTGAAATCTCATTAGACATTGGGAGTGCAGTAATCCCATTGGTCGACAAGATGTAGATTTGTCATCGGGCAACATCTCGTCAGTTGACGAGATGTGGTCTTTTTGAGTTGCACTATGTCCATCAATTGACGAGATATGTGTGGCTGTCGATCGTTGAGATCTGTGTGGCCCTCGATTGATGAGATATTCAGTCTATCAATTGACAAGATCTGCAGTCCATCAATCAATGATATTTGCAGTCCGTTGAGTGTTGAGATTCATGGTCCCATCAGGCACCAGTTGTTGATATTAATCAAAGTTTATGTCTATCAATCTATGAGATTTGTGTGGCTATCAATCGGAAGGATATGCATGACCGTCAGTCAATGAGATCTTCAGTCTATCGGCCGACAAGATCTATAGTCTGTCAATCAATGCGATTTGTAGGTTGTCGGGCAATGAGATCTTTGGTCCCATCGGGTACCTATTGTTGATATTGATCAAAATTTATTGACCACCATGCATTCTTACTGTAGAGTGACAAGACTCAAAACCTACAAGGGGAGTCAATAAAAGTATCAAATTCCTACAAATTAGTATAGAAGCCTAAGTAGATTAAAATAAAGCAAATTAGATAATAACTAAGTGATTTAAATGTAGAAGCGAGCTAAATATGCATCTGAAACTAGGATAAATATACATTCATCACTTCACCACCTTGATTTCTCCATAGTACCTTAACTATATGTATATCCCTTTTCCAGAATTCCTAAATCATGTAATCTAAAAATGACTTGGCATTTAAAATAAGACACATCATCTCTTAGATGTAATGGCTCTAGGTGTATCATATAGTCTGTGCTTAAATGATAATTATTCAATGTGGAGCACGAGAAACTTTGTGATAATTTGGGGTTAAGCCAAGCTTGTAGCCACTGATCTAATTATCTAGATAATTGGATAGGGATCCATGTTATTAGGATTTAACTTGCATCATTTTCCAATTATTTTCACCTTTCCAAGGAGATTTTTTCAAGTACATTTCAACTTCAACATCAAACTCAAGTGGTCTGCATCTATTTTCTACATAACAACTTCATTTATCCTAGGTTGTTTCAAACTTTTCTATGATTGGTGATATATATTATGATTTTCTTCAATCAGAACTAGACCCAAAATTTAATCCTCATCAACTTCATACCAAAAAATAGAAGATGTGTATTTTATCACGTAAAATGCTTCATATGAAGCCATACCTAACTAGGAATGTTGAATGATACTTGTATTTAAACTTCATATGACATCAGAAATGTCACTGAATCGAAGTATACATACTATCGAGATTTCCACTAGAGTTGTAATAGTCCATTTTGTCTATCTATATGTTTGCGGATGAAACAAAGTAATAAGCTTAAAACCTATCCTGTTACGACCCCGCCTCCCAGTAACCCCCAATTAAGGGAGACCAAAAGGACAAAGACATTAACCAATAACCCGGATCAAAGGTTCGACAATTAACCAAGAACAATTATTAAATTTTAACAGACTAAACTGAGAAGCTGTAAGAAAAATAAACTTTTGCATACCTCTTTTTTTCTTTTTGAAAACTTGGATCTCTAAACTTCTATCCACTTAAGGATTCTACTCTAACTAATCCTCCTTGTATTTTACTTCATGTATTTCCCAATATGACGATTTACTATTTGTTCTTTTGGCTTGTACCTAAAATGCCGACAAACAAAATGTCGGTCAGTCGAAGCTGGTATGTGGGGGAAACACTAATCATGCAGTTATTCTTAACAATGTAATCATTCAATTAATCATTTAACAACCAAGATTACATTTTAAGCCACACTACTCAATCCTTACCTATCCCCTAACTCTGTGCTATCCCTACAGTGGACTTGTATGCTACCTCTCTTTAGGTAGATTCTTACCCCCATGGACCTACCTTACAGGTAGCCAATACCTAGGGTAATAGAGTCATATGGCACTACCCAAAGGTATCCCAATATCTAACTCAATGTGACTTGATGGACCTACCCCATTGGTAGCCATGTACTAAGTCATCCAATGACCTGATGGACCTACCCCATAGGTAGCCATGTACTAGGTCAACTATTAAGCCACAGAGGGGACCAGGATCTGAGCTAGTAGGCACATATCTTATGTGATAGTCCTATCCACATTATAGTTTGCATGAATTAAAATCATCTAACAATTAATTCATGACATCGATGAAAACTTCGATAAACCTCGGAAAACTAACTCGAGATATTCATAAGCGTAACCACATACCTGATCTGATGATTTGAACAGAAATATCCATGCAAATAAGAATCCAAGCAAGCAAGCATTTTCAACAAGATCCTGATATAATCATGTAATTCCCTTTTTATTACTCATGTCATCAAGATCTATTAAACCTAGCTCGCTTCCTAGGGTTTCTAATTCACTTTTAGGGTTTCCATTGTAATTAGGGTTTCCCTTCATCTTTTACTATTTCAAACCCTAATTTTATACCATTACTAATAAACCCTTATTATCTTATCTATTCTTCAACATTAAGGTTATCTTAATAACATATAACCCTATTCTCAGATTAAAAGGCACCATTAACCATCAATTAATTTCATTAAGCTTCTTTTACTTTAAAGATACCATTTTTTATCCTTTTAATCCACGACAAGATTTCTATGCTCATTTATCATCAATTCAAAGTTCATTATGGTCTAATCACATATGAACTCGAATTGCCATTAATACTACCTTTTATTCATGAGAAAACCCTAATTACTATTTTTAGGGTTTTTATCCCTGATTAGGAACTTTAAAGCTCGAAATAGATTAGAACTATCATATAACAACATATTTTTACATTTTCAAATTAAATATGATTTTATCCTCTTTTACCCTAAATTAGGGTTTCTAAATTATTTGATCATTCTCATATGAGGTAAAACCCTAAATCATGAAATTCTACATCTAGATCAGGTTCAAATCTAACATTATCATTCAACAGGTTACTAACACTTCAATTAACCCATTAAGCATTCTGGATTCAACCTTTAATCACAAATAGGGTTTTTAACTTAACTTTAATGCACTTTTCATTAACTTATAGTACTTTTGCAATGAGGAACGGTATCTATCTTTCATACCATTTTTATTGTATTTCTCTCGTTGTCCTGATCAAAATTCATATATTACTTGTCCTAATCGGAGTTACCAATCTTTAATTACGAATTTAACAAGATTTCACTTACCCGGCCAATCAGGATGTGCCACGTCGCTTATCCCATGCAAAGCGCTCGATTTGGTAAATATAACGGAATTACCGTTATACCCCCACTTAAGTCAGCCATTGCTTCATACCTCAGAAGAGTAATTCCGCCCAACACGCATGTGCTCCTTCTTCCTCCTCGCAATGCCAACAGAAGTGCCGCCCTGTAGCCCTAGTCGTGAGCTGCGCGACATGTGCAGCTCCCCCTAGACTCGACGACCCTCCTATCCTATTCCTTTGTCTCCACCGCTCCTCAGCGCACGCATGGTGCCCTCCAGGTCGCGACCAACATGGCTGTTCGTGAGTGAAGAACGGGTCACAGTTGCTGCTGCGTTTGCGGCAGCTTGCAGTCCCGGGGATGGGATTGCTTGGAGACAGGAGCACAATCTTGGTCTCTGATCCTTCCTAGGTTTTCGTGGAGGCCTCCTTCCTCCAACGAGATCGTTTAACAACTCCTCGTGGTTCCATGGCCATGCTACCCTTTATTCTAGGGTTTTGAAAGAAGAAGAAAAGGGAGAAGAGAGAAAGGGATGTAGGGATCTCTTGGGCTCGACCCTGGGGTTCTAACCTTTTATAGAGAAGGGTACGAAGTCTTAGGTGGGTTATCCATGAGTTACCAAGCCCCTCTTTAAAGAAACTCTTTTCCTTTAATGTGAAGCAGGTCTCTCTCTCTCCTAATTATCTTCTTTGATAATCATTATTCCATGGATAATTAGAAATACGAAAAACCTCTCCCTTAATCTCATTAGACTTGCCCTTTAATACATTGTCCACGAATTTATATTCTCTTTTATTAGAAAATACTTCTTTTCTATCCTTATCGCAAAATCCATTAATAATGTATCACATTATCCTCTTATTTTACAATTTTAATATTTTCTCTTTCCTTCCTCTTTAGTGGGACTCCTTGGATCCCAAGAAACTCTATTATTTCAAAATCCTTTTTATTGGATATTCATTATCCTTCTAGATGCATCTATATGCATTATTTAATCATTATCATGTTTATTTCTTATTAAAATAACTCTTTTTGAGGTTTTCTCTTTATTTCTCTTTTATTTTCCTCATTGGCATTCCTTTTAATATTAGCAACCTCATGGATACGAAAATTCACCAAGAAATCTCCTTTATGCCTCTTTCCACTCATTTTCCACATTTTATCATTATTTTCAATTTCTTTCTTAATAAAGAAATACTTAATTGATTATTTCTTTTCTTATTGCTTTTTCTTTGCAACTTTGGACTCCTTGGAACCTAAGGAACCCAATAGGCACGAAATCCATCCTTGGATTTCATTCTTTTGCCTTCCAGAGGTTTCCACATCGTTCTTTTCTTCAAAAACTCAATTATTCATTTATTAATTGAATTTCCTTGTTATTTGGGCCCAATAGACAATAAATCCCACAACACAACCATCAAGGCTATTGTAAACAAAATCCATGTATTCAAAATGAATTATATCATTATTTTTTCAAATATATTTAATATGAGAAATTACATTTCTCACCCAAATGAACCCAAAATCAGGGTTGTAACATATCCCCAATGCAAGATGTAGCTAATTCTAGATATATGTATGGACTTGGGATCTCTATCTAATATAATAGAGATTGGAATGCCTTGTAATATTACCAGTTCATCTATATAAACATTTCCTAGATTAGGTGAATCCCATGTTGACTTAATGGGAAGAAGATGAGAAAACTTCATAAGTCTATCCAAAATCAGCCATATCAAGTCAAAACCATGCATTGACTCTGGTAATCCAACACAAAATCTGGGGTGATGTGTTCACCTTTAATTCATAAGTATATATAATATCTAGTGTTCACGTTGAATTCATTGACACACACCACTTAGAAACGTGCTTGGCTACATACTCCTCATACCTACCCACCAAAATATTTATTGAGGATTTTGTACATCATGCAACTACTTGTGTGCCTTGCATACATGGAAAGGTTTTACTCTTCTAAGATCTTATACTTCATATTAATATCATGTATACATGTAACATGTTATGTTAATATAATAAACAATCATTTGAACATATAAATTCTAATATTTCACCTTATGTCATCCCATTCATATTATGTATCAATTCACTATCACTCACAAAGTTTGTTATTCTAATAATAGAATTTTGATTTGACCTACATCAATGCATGAAATCCACCTTTTTGGACTCCACCTAAATCAAGATTCATCTCTCTCATATTAATCACTAAATATCTTTCTTCATAGATGATGGAAGGCATTTATACAAATAAAAAAGAATTTTAACTCTGAGCATCTACCAATACACTATACTACCTAGAGAGGTAATGAATGGTGATATCATAATATTTAATCCACTCGAAAACTTGTTCTATGTTAGGTTGATCAATTTATGAGTGTAGATATAATTCATGAGCTTATGATTTGTAAAGACCTAACATGACTCAATGTAAAGGTAATAATTCCATGTCTTAAAAGCTTGTACCACAATTTCTAGATTAAGATCATGTGTAGGAAATTTCTCTTCAATATTCTTTAGGTATCCAGATCATATACAATACCTTATCACCTAGAATAAGTACACACTAGATGAATCAAAAACACAATATACACTTTATCCCTTCCTAGGTAGAATAAAAACATGTGACATAATCAATATTATTTTTGTATTATAAAAGATTTTCTCACAAGTATCTAACTAGACAAAAGACAAAACATTATTTTTAGGCATGTAAGAGATGGCACTGTCATATTCAAGTTCCTTATGATCCCCCACTATTATTTAGCTAACCCTAAAAAAACTCTGATCTCAATAATAGTTTAGGTTGTTCCCCATGAAGTATAGATCCCACTTTCTTAGTGTCTAGACTGACCCCTCCTAGTATGTCATTCTCAAGGAAAGAAACTTTAGCTAACAAGAGCTCACATTGCTGAGATTGGCATATAGTGGATGTTGTCTCAAAAATTGTAGGGATAGTACCAAGTTCTACTCATGTTAGTTTGCATATTTAGAATAATTTAGTATATAAATACTGAACACTACTATGAAAGGACCCATATATGGTCTGAGGATCCTCTTCATCATATCCATTAACATTGTAGGGGCATTTGTCAATCCTAAAGGCATGATTACATATTCATTATGCCCATATCTTGTTCTAAAACCTAACTTAGGCACATTTAATAATTTAAATTTTCTTTTACACATCTATATCCAATATCTATCTCTGAGAAAACTATTTCCCCACATAACTAATCAAATGGATAATACACACATGGAAACAAATATCTATTCTTAATGGCAATATAATTCAAACATCTGTAGTCAATGCATATATACATAGTACCATCCTTGTTCTAAATGTCCCCAACGTGATGAACTTGGTTGAATGAATCCCTTATTTGATGATCCATATAAATGGGTCTTTACATTCTTTGACTCTATTGGAGCTCTATGATAAGCTACTAGTGATATTGAGTGGATACCATGTAAGAGTATTATTTTAAAATGAAGATATTGCTTTGGAGGTATATATGGAAACTAATGCGGGAATACATTTGGGAACCTCTACATCACATGTCCATACTCTATATCATTCTTCCCTTTATCCACCTTCACATCCAGTACATGTTCTATAATGTCATGACACCATTTTCTAAACATATAATTATCTACAACAACTAACACTCAAACATAGGTAAGACTTTCCTATCTTCATTGAAGATACAAGAAAAATATCACCTTGCCGAAAGATAACTTCTTTCTTCAAACAATCTTACTAGACACATTACATCTTGGGAAAACCAATTCCGAAGATAAAATTTTAGGGATGAACACTAAAGGTATGAGATTAAACACACAATGTAACTACTAAATCTCTGGAGACATCTAGGACACACTTCTATAAACCATCAGTTCTCCCAGAAGTACATTTAGAAATAAATCAATAGATAAATATTATACTATGACATTCAAATGACTAACTAGTGAACACTATACAAAAGAAATCATCACACTAATATTTATTATAAGGATGACATCTATGCTTCAAAAAAGAAGCATTCCACCTAATTATAGTTCTAGAGAGACAACACCTTCAGATGGTGTCAGGGAAAAGAAACATCATGTCTCTCTCACTCTACCATGATGTCCTCACTGACCACCACTACTACTAGGTGCTACCTCTCAATCAGACGCAAATAAAGAACTCACTCCTTTGATTGAAGACTATCAACTCTATGCCAATGTATGCAAAATCTTAGGAGCTTTTATGTTGAAATGTATAAAATCTCGATAGTGATGACTTCTTGAGATTCAATTTCTCAATACTATCAATAATATGACTTTTCACATGTATTACACACTATGATTTCCTACATATGTGGACATGTCACTACCACTTAAGAACTAAAGGGCCCTACTAAAGGTGTATATCTATGTTGTGGAATCAATTTTTCGAGGCTAGACCTAGACATACAGTAAGAATAATGAACATAGATGGTTCCAAATTTGTGTTTACCACAATATCCAAAATGTGTATCGATCATGGAAAAGACAGTGTTGCATACACTCACTCAACCAATACTTTGTCCTCATCTTCCAAAATATCTATACCTTTTTATGACCTCAAATTGTCTTGTATCATTTATGGATTCTGAAATACATCATTCAACTTCAACAAACTCATAGAAGTACTCTCTATTTCTACCTAGCATTGACAAGCCAATTTTAATATTTTTATTATTACCCAAATCAAACCTTCAACACTTATTAATGTTATCCAAAATGAGTTGTAGAAATAAGTTGACTATTAGAGCGAAGTGTGCCTCATATTTTCCTACTTTGATGCTACCTTTGTGAGTTCTCTGTAACTATCTAATCTTATTAAACTGGAATGTGGGAGTAAAATAATTCAAGTAACATTCATCCACAAGGTCCTTCCATTTCATTACGTAACCTCTCCTCTTATCTTTCACTCCAAAATACTGCAACTCAACATAACTTTTAAGAAAATAAATTGCATGATTAATATGTTTGGATTTTGGCAACCCCATAAGTAGTAAAACATTTCCTTGTATCATACTCTATATCCACATTTGCCCTATAAAAAATTGATACCACCTATCATGTTTACCAAGTCATATGATCTAATTATATATTTGTTTCACAAAGAAGATCAAAAATATGTGTTGCCACATCTATCCTAAAAAACTATATCAACTGGTCAAATAAACTACACTCCTCTAAATTTGGGAACATAGGTGAATTCTCAAATCACTTGACTTTATAAATCTACATCAGTGATTCCATATGAATGGACTGAATGAATAGTTACTGAGTCGATTGTATTATTTGTAAATGGGAATCACTTGTATCTTCCTCTATTATTGATTACCAAATTATAATAGGAGATAAAACTTGTTGGGTTTAATCCCATGTTCCCTACTGATATGCTCTATTTATATCATCCTAGACTCTTCCAATTCAAATGCAAACTTCATCCTCCATGGGCCTAACCCTGTGATGGAATCTCAGTTGTTTAGGGCACATAGTGTAAAGATTAGTACTCGATAGGGGACCCACTCAAATGGTATGATACATAAAGCCACAAAATAGTCAAAAAATAGAAAATATAACTATTTTAATTCATCACTAATATCCCACGTACATTGTTCCTATCCTTAAAAGGAGGTATTATAAATAAAAGGTACAACTAATTACACATAAGACAATTGCAAATGGCAACATGACCATCCCAACTTATCCTCATCTTCACATCATGTGCACAATCTTTTCAGAGTCCTCTACTACACCTACACCTAAAGTAGAACATCACTCAGAAATAGACATGTAAAAGGTATGTATTAGTAAAACTAAGTATGTACTTAAAGGAAAAAAATTTAGGCACATAATGGACTACAAGTACAACATGGGTGTAGCCAAGGAAAGAAGGGATATCATAATGTGGGTAAGTCCAAAATGATAGGTTTTAAAGGAATATCTTAATAGAGAATGAGGCATTCAACAATAGCAAAGACAAGTAAACGTAAATATATTTCCAAATAACATTTCTACAGTCAACAATAATAATAACATTTACGTGCATAAATATTATGACCAAAAGTGTTTAATAAAGTAGGACCAAGACACCATTGGATCATTGCACATCCAGGGTGGAACAACACACCCTAATATATAAATAAGTGGAACAACACACCCTAGAAAGAATACCATACTGTTACATAAAAGTAGGTGGAATAGCACACCTGGGGTGGAACAACACCCCTTCACAATTATAAATAGATTAGATAAAAGTAGCATAAATACCATGCTCACATGATTGAGTAATAAGACAGATATTCAAGTCATATTTCTTTCCCAAATATCTAAGCAAGTGGGGTTATAGATTCTATAATCAACATGATCAATGAAATCACATACTAACAATTTAAGGACAATTTTTTTTCTAAATGGAACAATAAGAAGAATGAAATAAAGGATAATTGCCTCAATTTAAGAAATGTGGATTAATGAACATATAAAAGACCAAACTAAAATGGAATTTGGATACATCTCAAGATCAACCCTAAATACCCAATGTGACTCCTAAAGTCTGGGATCATGCCTTTTAATACCTATTCATAAAATATATGGATTGAGATATTACTCATTTCCTTGAAACCGTTTAACCCTAAAATGATCATACTTTAAACTAAAAATCATGCCATGAAAACATTCTCATTTAATCAGACACATTTTTGTCATTCGAAACTTATATATATGTATTATTTTGATCATACAATAATTAAATATATTTTTTACAATTATAATCCACTTAAAAATATATGTATATTAAAATAAAAGCCAGTAAAAGGTATCAGATACCCCCACACCCTCTTTATTAACTAATGGATCGTCACATGGTAGTAATGTGCTTTTGACCATTTAAACATCCACGTGAATGTACAATCTCAATATGCAGAAAAGCTAGAATTCCAAAAACAAATGTGACATAGTTAAGATCAATCAAGGGTGCATCTGTGAAACATCATGGTTCTATGTTCTATGATGAGAACCTCTATGATTTTTTCTCTAGAGTTCTAACTATGACATGCAACTTGTGATCACCCACTAAGGGATAGCCAGAGCATCCCCTTTGAAATTAGATGCTTGAGGTAAGATTGGATATCCCAACCTGATGACTAGAGGTAGCCAAGATAGGTAGATATAGGTTACTATGCCATGTCAGTGAGGTGGAGGAAAGTTGGTTGAAACTGAATGACCAACATCCATAGGAGTGCATCATTGGAGCCAAAATAAGGAGGAGGTGTGGGAGCAATCACCCCGTCAAATCCGATTGGACTTGGGTTCCATAACCAATTAACAACATTGCCACAAATATAAGGAAAAAAAGGGCGAGAAGGTAGGTGAGGATGCCTACAGTGTCCCCAGATCTTCTTGGTTAATCAAAATGGAGTAGAAGTCACAAAATCAGAATCACATACAACCATCAACAAAAACATTTATTTATGTCAATGGAGCAGATGACTAATCTCAAACTAAAAAGTAGTGAGGTAGCATGAATAATCATCCAAATAGGTTCCCCAGAGAACCACCAAGACCCCATGATGGAATTGGTAAACTTATTGGAGTCCAGTGACCCCATGACTCCTCACCCATGCTTACTATAAAGAATACAACAAGGGAGTTCGATGGTATAGGAAATGAGAAGTACATGATGTAATAAAACTATACAAATAGGAAAAGAAAGGGTCAATGGTGGCCTTGGTGAATTGAACTTCAATGAAGTGAAGGTGCAAAATGTAGCATTAACATCTGGATATGAAGTTAGAACACAACCAATCCACACAACAAGCTTCATGCATAATTGATTGTGAGAAATGGTGGAAGGAGAGTCATCCAAGCTCTGTAGGTAGTTATATCCTCTTGGGATTTAGGGTGGTGGTGATATTAAGCTTTCTAAGATGGATGCAACGAAGAGAGCCAATGATGTTTTGGGTTTTTCATAATATGAGAATGAAAGGCCTTGAATAATGACTCACTCAATGCATCATTAGGAGAAAAGAACATAAAAGAAATATTAAGAATTCATTACCATAAAAGGGAGAAAATGTATGTAAATGCGATCTAGTGGGAATGTTATTGTATGTGTAAGTTATCAGATGGTCAATAGGAGGGAGATGATCTCCCCACCTCACAATCATGATTTAGCGGCTTAGAGGAGAGCACGTATGATGAATAATCTGGGTTCTAATCTAACTTAAGCATTACAATTGGTTAAGTAATGGAACTTTATTAAATCAAAGCATGATAGCATAAATGATTTAATCATTCTATGCCTTATATATCTCTTTCTATAATCAATTTTAGGGTCCATTCAACCTCCTATTGACTTGAAATTTACTAGGAAGGATATATAGGACATGAGGAATTCAAATATGACATTCATTTTGTCCGGCCAGAGTAGCCCAGATGGTTACGGCTTAGTAAGTCCAGATGAAGGATGGGGGTTCGAATCATGCCGAAGGCGCTCTACAAAAAGTAACACGAATTTGATTGGGTGTGGGAGGGGGTGACCAGACCACACCCTTTCATGCCCCGAGAGTTTACGCTATCTGGGGGGGTCACGATTGTGGCGCTTCTACAGGGGCAATTCTCTCATAAATAAAAATGATATGACATCCATTTTAAAATTTAAAAATGTTTTATATTATGTTTCCATTTAATGCATTAACTCCTCTTAAATAATCTATTAAGATACTACATAATATATAAATTCATTTCCTTTTATTTATAGATACTAGGAATATTATAGAGAGTCAACACTAATGGTTGGTGTATTTTGTATATTTGACCCTATAATTGGATTTATTTTGTTGCTTTAAGTTTACAAATATAATGGGTGTTATGTATTTATGATACCATTGAATCAAAAAATTTCTAATTTAATCTAAATAATTGAAAAGGGATATAGGAGAATATAAGTAACACTAACATAATCACAAAGGGGTATAGGAAAAAAGGTGGCCTAATCTATAAGCCTAGATTCAAGTATGTTACAACATTCCACTCCAGCATCCCCGATATCCATCCATCACTAGCCATGTATACTATGTACTAGACTCCCTGTTCTTACCCAATCCAAGGGTTTCTATAGCACCTTAATTTTTTTACACATTTACAAGAGCGGAAGAATCAATTTCTAACTTATAATATTGCTGGGGTATCATAAATTCTTGAATATCATGCATAAGAAATAAATGAAAAGCTTACAATCATAGGGACATAATACAATTCTCACTCTCAAAGTGTGTCCATAAAAACGAAACTAAATGCATAATGATGACATGGTTAAAAATATAAACATAAGAACTACCCTTAATACATTAGAACTAGATAAGGTGGATAATGGCACCCCACCAGGACACTCTCTATTTTTTTACTGCATCCTTCCCTTGAAGTATCTACTTATTCTCCTACTTATCTCATGCAGATATCTCATCCCCAACCATGTATTGCAAAATGATAATCAATAAGTGGCATGAGTATTCTAACATATATGAAATAACTGGAGAAAGAAGAGAAATACATTATTGTTAAACATTATGCATGAAAGTCAACATGAAATTCTTAAGAGAATATTAAACATAAACATATGATATTTTTTGGGGACTTTGTTCTTATATTTTTACGTAACTTATACTAAAGGAATATTCTGGTACCTAGGTTTCATTACCTGCACTTTGGTACCTGGGTCATCTTATCTGAGTCAGCCTACACTAAAGGCATGGGCCTCATGATCTGCATTAAGGGCCTGGGTCATCTTATTTGAGTCATCTTGCACTAAAGGCCTGGGACTCATGACCTATACTAAGGGCCTGGGTCATGTCTCTTGAGTTGAACTTCACTAAGGCCTGGGTCCAATTCCATAATCAAATGTCATCTTAATTCTTAGGTTAAGTTGAGAATTAATGCATTACTTTTATTGAGTTCTTATCTTGAAATATTAGCTTTAAATCTTAATGAAATATGATAAAAATCATAGCATGAACTGAAATTCCTAAATCACAAACTTTGTTTATAAACCTTATGAACATATCTTTAACTTGATATCCTAAAACATGCTAAGAGTAATGGGGAACACTAATGGGCATGGACCACTTACCTAATGCAAGATGAGAAAAATACCCTTAGAGGTTTACCAGTCTTCATCTCTTAGTTAACCCAAAGTTGAATTCGAAGGGGATGTCCTGAGTCCCTTGAGCGATCTCATATTCACCACTAATGGAAGTTAGCCTTGCAACAATATTATAGCTGATCCCAATTGAAATTAGAAAAGGAGGGGATCTTCTAGGAGTCATAATGTTCTGTAGAGATCACCCCCACCCAAAAAAAAAATTGCATCAAGAAGTGGACTTGTAGATGCACTGTGTCAACCAAAAGAAGTACTTTTGGGTGTTTTTGTCAATAGAGTGGGATAGGGTTAGCTTGAGGGTTGTCTAGTTTTATGACATCTTCCTCAGTAGAAAGGTGGTGAGAAAATGGGAAGCTGTTGACGCTAGTGGGAGAGAGAGATCAAGATGTTTCACTAAAATTATTTCTTCACAACACACCCTTTGCATGAGTTTGAAGGCGGGGTCCTAACACCTTTGATAAGGATCCAACGGCTCACAATGAGCTCAAGAAAAATCCACTAGTGTGTGATGTTTCTATAGATACCAAATGACTGGACATAAGTATATGGAGACATTTATGCCGTATAATAACATATCTAGGTCCAAGAGTATGACTCATGCATTATTCTTCTTAAAACAAATTAACCTAGCTACGGTTATCCCAATCTAACAAAAAACTGTGTGTTTTCTAAGTCAAACATGCTGATTCCAAAAATAAACTCAAATCTTCCATTTGATCTATTGAATTGTGTGCTTTACATGATTAGATACTTATGGTAGTTGACACCTTGATGATCATTATAGGTGAGTTACGTTACCAAAAGTTAAAGATAGCTCAAATACCTCATTACACATTCATATAAAAAATGTGGAACATATATAAAAAATATGGGTTAATTTTTTGTTTAACCCCTACTTATTTATTACTGCATAACTAATACTAAGTTGTGCACATAATGAAAGTATTATGTGATAAAGATTGAACTATTCAAGACTAAGTTTTGCACATAATGTGCCTCTAGACTTATATTCTTTCATGGTTTCTACCCTCAACCATTCCCCCTATAATAAGGAGTTCAGCTCTGACCTCTTGGCTTCATTGCTTAAATCTAGCATTCATAAGGAAACTTGTACCTGGTAGACCTAAAAGGACATCAAACTAATTAAGAAATATGAGAGTGTTTGGTGGCTAATTTTCCTTTTTCTCTAATACCAATTTGTAACACTTCCAACTTTATACACATTTACATGAGTGGAATAATCAATTTCTAACTCATAATATTGTTGGGGATCAACATCCTATATCATGCACAAGAAATTATTAAAATCTTAACCATCACAAGAACACAATATGATCTTCATTTTCAAAGTGTGTATATATATAGAAAATGACATGGTTCAAAATATAAACATAAAACTTAGCCTTAATAAAAAAAATTAGCTGAGGAGGATAATGGAACCCCACTAGGGAAGTCTCTATTATGTGACTTCATCCTTCCCTTGAAGTATCTACTTCTTCTCCTACTCATCGCCTGTGGACATCTTATCCCCAACCATGCATTGCAAAAATGCTAAGTGGTATGAGTATTCTAACATATATGAAATAGTTGGAAAAAGAAGAGACTATATATTATTCTTAAACATTAAATATGAAAGTTAGCATGAAAATTTGAAGAGAATATTGAACATAAACATACAATATTTCCTTTTGGGATTAATTCTTATCTTTACAAAACTTATGTTGGAGACATATACTCTGGTCATTGGGCCTCATAACCTATGCTTCGGTCCCTGAGTCATCTTATCTAAGTTGGACTACACTAAGGGCTTGGGCCTCATAACCTCCACTAAGGGCCTGGGTCATGTCTCATGAGTTTATCTGCAGTAAGGATTGGGCATAACTTCATACTTTATTGTCATCTTAATTCTTATCTTAACTTGAGACTTAATGCATGAATCTTTGTGAGTTCTTTTCTTGAAATATTAGATTAAATCTTTAATGGAATATGCTATACAAAATCTTTGCATGAACTACAATTCTTGAATCATAAACTTTGTTGGTAACTTTATAAACATGTCTTTGACTTGATATCTTAAAGAATTATACACATACATCATGAATATCATACTTAACAACATGAAAATGTAAACATGCTAAAACTAATAATGTGGGCACTCATGGGCATGAAACACTTACCTAATGCAACATGAGTAAGAACCCCCAATAGGTTTACTAGTCTATAATATCTTAACTACCTCAAAGTTGAACTAGAAGGAGATGGCCTATGTCCCTTGCTCGAGCTCAACATCACTGTTGATAGAAGTCAGCCTTATGACACTATTGTGGCTGATCTCAACTGAAATTGGCAGAGGATGGGATCTTCTAGGTGTCATAATATTCTATAGAGATTAAAGTACATCATTTTTGTGTTGATAAGTAGACTGGGGGATGCACTATTTCAAACAAGAGAAGGGGAGAGAATCGATACTTTTGGGCATTTTGTCCATAGAGGGAGATATGGCTTCCCTAATGTTCTCTAGCTTCATGACAACTTCCTGATTTGATAGTTGGCTACAAAATGGAAAGTTGTTATGGTTAATGGGAGAGAGAGATCAACATGTCTTGTTTTTTATTATTTCTCCATAACACGTCCTTTGCGCAAGGTTGGGGACGGGGTCCTAACCCCTTTGATCAGGATGCAATGACTCACAATGATGGTAAATTAGATCCCAAATGACCAGGACATAAACATATGGAGACAAATATGCCTTATAATTATATATTAGTCCAAGAGTATGCTTCATGCATTATTTTCTTCTTAAAACCAATCAACCTATCCAGGACAGTTCCAATGTAATACAAATGTGTGTGTTTGCTTATTTGAGCATGTTGATTCTAAGTATCAACTCAAATCTTCCATTCGAGCTATTGAAATGTGTGCTTTACATGATTTGATACTTAAGGTAATTAATGCCTTGATAATATTTAGAGATGAATTACATTACAAAAATTTAAGGAGAGCTATGATACCTCATTATATGTACATATACTAAACAATGGAACATATTACAAACAAATGTGGGTAACTTTTTGTCTAACTCTTGCTTATCCATTACTGCATAACCATGTCTATGTTGTGTGCATAATTAAAGTAAGATGTGAGAAAAGCTTTAAAATCATGTGTCAAACTCATTATTGGGTTTACATCATTAGAAGTAATTAAATTTGTAACTTATCATTATTGATCACATTTATTCTAGACTCGAATTCTAGGTTTTTTTATTTCTAATTTAGTAACTATAGAGGATCATACTATACCAACCCACATTAGTGTAGGGAACTCTCTTTTGATAAGAATAAATACCAACCATTAGAGAGAACCCTAAATCGAAACCCATATTAAGAAAAAAAACCAGATTTTCATCAATACACAATTGAAATGATATACCAAAAACATAGGTAAATTTTTCCCGTTTCATAAAACCTCAGAAACCAATGACCGGCCTAAATCGCGCATCCTAAAATTGGAAGCGGATTTGAGGTAGTCGAGCTTTTACATTTATAAACGTGAATCCTTCTAGGCCCCCACAACTTTTTTTACGGGGTCGAGGTAGATATACGTGGTCGAACACAGGGACAAGGGTGGTAGTGTTGAGAACCCAGAATCGACATGCTACACTCTGGAAGGTATAAAGAGATGATAAATTCCCCAGAAGGGAAGCAGTAAGGTGTCACGAACAAAACAATAAAACTATCTCCAAGTGGAGTTACTAGAAAGATTTAAGGTTTTAGTCATTTAGCAGTTTTTAGAGGTTTTCTTGAAACAGAAACAGAAACAGAAGGATAAAACTAGGGCTAGAGCAAGGTACGAAGGATAAGACTACAACATAACAAGCGGCACTGGTAACATCTTGCACCCCTCCTCTCAGAGAAGATACCTCTAACCAAGCCTCGACACCCCTCTCGAGGTTGCTGGGCTCAAAGTTAGAGTGGAATGTTACAGAAATGACTCCGTTCCAGGCACTCTCGTACTCCGGAATCAGACCAAACACTAGAGCCACAACACAACTCTCAAAGTTGTTGTGACGGGGAAAACACGATTCGATAGCTAAGAGAAACGCGATCCAAACATGCAAGCTAGAGTTCAGATATCAAACATAGCAGTCATCCAACATATTGTACCAAGCATAGAGCAGCAAGTAATTAAGCTTTTCTATTTCCATAAACAGTAAGGCTCTTAGTAATTTGCGTAAGAAAGGAATTAAATAACAGAATCAAAGATAGATGTCGCCTTCTTGATGTAGAAGGGCGATAGACTACAACGACTCTCCCGCCCGATACCGGACATGGCCTAGCCCGATACAGTCGTGTCGGGCGGCACACTCTCTCGAGCGGCACACCGTGACGGTCAGCTGTATCCCTCAAGGACCTGGCCGATACGCTCGAGTCGGGCGACACACCCTCTCGGGCGGCACGCACGACGGGAGAGGCATATCGGTTTCGATGTCATGTCGGGCACGGAGCGATGCGTTCATCGTGTCGGGCACTTGGGTCGCTCATCATCGTGGCCGATATCGGCCCGCAGTGTGGCCCGGGACGGTTCTAAGTGAACCATCCCCTCCCTCTCGGGATGAGGAAGGGCTCACCTAGTGTCGCCCGACACGAGCACTGGGGCGCGATACACCTGCTCTCGCAGTTTCCTCCGAAGAACACTCAAGGCTCCCACCTATCCGAATTCCGAAGTATCCAAACTGACCAAGCTGTCTTTTTGGCTCCCTGTAGTTGCTATTTATAGGCAGCAGTTGGGGGAAGTTATGGTGCTCGAAGTTCCACATGTCCTCCTTATTTGTGGGTCGGTGGATGGCCGATACTGGTATCGCTCGGCTTAGGAGTGTCGGCCGTTGGTCACGTGACGGGCAACGGTGCCTGCCGGTGGGTGGCTGTGTCACCCGACATACTTGGGTTGTCGTGGCGACTATGGCTCCCTGTCGGGTAAGAGGCGTGTCGTCCATCAGTTTCTTCTGGTGCGACATCCCTTTGTCGTGCGTCATGGTGTCGCTCCCCCTTGTCGGGCAGGGTCGTACCGGGCGTCAGGAAGGCCGAAAAAGACTTGGACTTATTTGTGGGCCGGGACGGCCCTTATTGTACCAAAATGTACCAAAGAGAGGAAAAATACTGCAAAGGATGGAAATGTTGGAATTAGAGCATTGCTTGGCCAATTATTGCGAAAGTGCTTATAAAACAGAGGAAAATAGCAGTAAAGGGCAGTTTTGGTAACAGAATAAAGGGCAAAATCATCACAAAAATTGGTGTTATCAACTCCCCCAAACTTAGCATTTTGATTGTCCTCAATCAATATTAAAACTTTATTTTGTGATGCTTCTTCTTGCTCGGTGTAGCTTTTAGTTCAAAAAGTGAAACAAGAATTGTGATGCCTTTAGAGATAATGCTGTCTCAATACAAACAAAAGTCTCTGCATTTCCTTGCCTTATTATTTCAGTAAAATTTTTCTCTACAGCTTCGGCGAGACTTTGTTGTATGATTCCGAAGTTAGCTTACGTACCAAACAACTTTATTTTCGGGGCAGAAAGTTGTGTAAAGGGTAGGCTAAGGCTTTTTGGGTTTTTCATCTTGTTTTCCATCAGTCCATCCAGGTAAGGGTCCGTTAACGGGCAAGTGGTCCCTACAGTCCAAGCCAGTTGGCTTTAGAGCAGTGATTTCACATCCTACGTACCACTGCCCCAGATCTACCATGCCTAAAGATGGGTACTTTTGGAGAACAAGAGTGTATATATATATATATATATATATATATATATATATATATATATATATATATATATATATATATATATATATATATATATATATATATATTATTTTATTGGGCACACCTCTCATGCTTTTATTCACACTCATATGACTTCTCTCTCTTTTTGGGATTTTTGTTGGATAAGGGAAAACAAAAGAGATTTCTACTGTTTGGGCAGCTTTTTCCTTCTCCATACTCGTCTCTTAGCTGTATGCGAGATTATTATTTATATATATATTATTTTTTTGAAATTATTGGCATGGCAAAACATAATCTTTTGTTTGTTTGAGGCAACATTATCAGAAAGATATGACAGAGCTTGTAACTCGTTAAGCATACAGAAAGCAAACTTTACAAGCAGTTGCATTAGGTTTTTACTAATATAACAACTTTGTACATATGCATGGGAACAAAATAAGCAAAATTTTCAAAAAAAAATTATATGAGCAAGGGTACAAATGCATGATATAGGGGAAAAGCAAAATGGCACAAGAGAAATTTTTATACCTCCTTCACTGGTACATGGGTACCCCCCAAACTTATCTCATACTCTGTCCCAGAGTAGAGAAGAAGAGGGTGAGTTCATGTTAGTCCAGTGAAGGTTATTTTGTGGGTTTGCTTGTGCCATGGAGAAGCTATAATATGCTTCTTTGTTGTAGTCTCTTTATTTTCTCATTTGGAAATAGCCAAAACAAGTGCAAAGCTCTCAATATGGAAGCTCGAGAGCTCTTGAAAACACTTGTGGATGCTTCCTCCTTAGCAAGAAGATGGAACCGGAATGCCCAGGTTCCATCCGGAGGTCACTGGCAAAATACTCGTGTTGTCTCTGTAGGACGTCCTAAAACACCATAGAAGACAGACTACGATAAGGAAGTGATCCTTCTCTCCAGCTACCAAATCAAGAAAAATTCTCCCACCTTCTATCTGCAGTAGTTGACGGCTAGCTGCCTTGGGATTTTTACATTTCTGCCCGACAGTTGTTGCTTCAGCTGCGGCCTTGATTCTTCCTGTTATCAAGTTTATTGACCATTTATATGTTAGATATGAAAAGTAAAAGAAACTTGATAAACTTATTATAATCTCCTGGTATCGTCCATTAAAATAGAACTCGAGTCGATACAAAACTGGGCGACACGAGGACTGCCGCACGGCACAACCCTCTGCCCGATAGGGTATATCGGGTGATAAGGCCGCCAAAAGCAACAGCTCGATAGGATTGTACAAAGAAAATGTGTCGCCCGATATGGTGTATCGGGTGAGCACTATCGGCCGTTACTTCGCGCATAACTGCGTTGGGCGATATAAAAATTGGCAAAGCTCGTGAACCCGATAAGTAGCGTGCGATAAAAAGACTTGTGCCGAACGACAAGACTATCGGTCGATAAGTCAAAGCATGTCAGTCGATAAGCATGTCGGGCTATACCTTTGCTCATAGGTGCCATCGCCCGATATAGAGGTGAAGGCAGGCCTGGCTGATACGGGAGCAAAACGGCTTTCAGTATGGAATGGGTGGCTAAAACAGAGCAAGAGTGATAGCTCGACATGGTAAATCCACCTTACTATATATAGAAAACTCGGCTGGGGGTAAACCGGGCATTCTAGGGCACGCATCGGCCGATTGAGTCATGCCGTTTCCAAGACGACAATCCCGTCGATCAAATCAAGGGCATTTATTCCCATGCACGATACAGCCGTTGCTCGGGAACTCCATCCGTCGCGGCTCTTGCGGTGCCCAAGAAGCTACGACCCGATATAGGCGTGATTGCATGCCAGCTGAGCTGCTGCCTGACACGTCGTAAAAGAAGGCGCCTGAAACAAGGCGGGAAAAGCAATTTATGGGCAGAACATCATCAGTTTAGGGTAGAGCCCCTCACCTCATACAGAATTACTCCTCAATGCTTTGCAAAATTCGGCGATGACCCATAAAATAGAAGAGTTGGTACACTCGGTGCGTACTCCCGCTCGGGCCTTATTACAATCCATAAAGTTTGATTTTACAAGTAAAAAGCAACCTATTCTAGGAAAGAAAGAAAAACTCGGGCTGCCTCCCAAGGAGCGCTGAAGTTTTCTTCACCAGCTCGAACGGTGTAGGATCATCTTGTTCAGCCCTCAACTATACCCATATCTTGCAGACTAACCTCTGCTCTCCTGACAAATGCTTCATCTTCATAGAACCTTTTCACTCTGTGCCCATTCACCTCAAAAGCCTTGGTCAGATCGTCTTTGTCATAGAGCTCCATCATCCCTGATGGATATATCTTTGACACTGTGAATGGTCCAGACCACCTCATTTGCAACTTCCCAGGGAAAAGACGAATAGAGGACTTGAATAACAAGACCTTATCCCCTTCGCTTACATCTTTTCTCCTGAGATGGGCATCATGCCACAACTTTGTCCTCTGTTTATAGATTTTTGCATATTCGTAGGCATTCATTCTCAGCTCTTCGAGCTCTTGAAGCTGCAAAAACCTCTTTTCTCCCGCTTTATCGAGGTCCATATTTAGGAACTTGATTTCCCAAAGGGACTTGTGTTCCAATTCTAACGACAGATGGCAGGATTTTCCGTAGATGAGACGGTAGGGGGTGGTTCCAATGGGTGTTTTGTAAGCGGTTCGGTAGGCCCAAAGTGCATCGTCAAGTTTCATAGACCAATCTTTCCTTGTTCGGCTGACAATTTTCTCCAAGATCTGCTTGATTTGTCTGTTGGAAACCTCTACCTGCCCTGACGTCTGGGGGTGGTAAGGTGTAGCGATCTTGTGCTTCACTCCGTACTTGCGCAGGAGTGCTTCAAACTGTCTTTCTCCAAAGTGTGATCCTCCGTCGCTTATAACTGTGCGCGGGACGCCGAAACGAGGGAAGATGGTCTTCTCGAAAAGCTTGATAACCGACTTGGTGTCGCAGGTTTGGGTGGCTACCACTTCCACCCACTTCAATACATAATCCACAACCATGAGTATGTACTGATATCCCTGGGATGGGGGAAACAGCCCCATGTAGTCGATCCCCCATACGTCAAATATTTCTACTTCGATCCAGCTAGCCATAGGCATTTCGTTCCTCCGCCCTATGTTCCCTGTAAACTGGCACTCTTTGCAAACCTTCACAAACTGTGCATTGTCTTTAAATAAGGAGGGCCAGTAGAAACCTGACTGTAGCACCTTTGCAGCTGTTCTTTCGCTGCCCAGGTGACCACCATAGGGGGAGGCATGGCATTGCTTTAGGATGTCTGTAGTTTCTTCCTCTGGGATGCACCTCCTGTACAAGTTGTCGGCGCATCTTTTGAACAGGAGAGGATCATCCCAGTAGTAGTTTTTAACATCCGTGAAAAATTTCTTTTTTTGATTGTACGTGATGTCAGGAGGTAGTTCTCCGCAAGCAAGATAATTGCAGTTGTCCGCAAACCAGGGCAAGCTTTCTTCTTGGGCTTCGGCCAACATAAGAGCTTCGTCGGCACAGTCGTCGTTGATTGGAGGCCCTCTCTCTCTCTCTCAGTCACGATCCTTGATAGGTGGTCTGCGACCACATTCTCTGCGCCCTTCTTGTCGATAATTTCGTTGTCAAACTCTTGGAGCAATAAGGCCCACCTCAACAGTCTGGGCTTTGCGTCTTTCTTTTGCATTAAGTATTTTATTGCCCCATGATCTGTGTATACCTTGACCTTCACTCCGAAGAGATACGACCTGAATTTATCAAATGCGAAAATGATCGCTAGCATCTCTTTCTCAGTTGTGGTGTAGTTTACCTGAGCTTCGTCCAACGTGCGACTCGCGTAGCAGATCACATGGTGCTTTTTGTCTTTCTTTTGTCCCAGGACTTCTCCAACTGCTTAGTCGCTAGCGTCGCACATCAACTCAAAAGGTAAACCCCATTCTGGAGCTTGAAGGATAGGTGGTGATATTAAAGCATTTTTCAGGGCCTGAAAAGCACTGAGACAATCGTTAGAGAAAACAAATTCAGCGTCTTTTACTAGAAGATTGGACAGCGATTTGGAAATCTTTGAGAAGTCCTTGATGAATCTTCGGTAATACCCTGCGTGCTCGAGGAAGCTTCACACCCCCATCACGGATCTTGGTGGAGGAAGCTTGGATATTGCTTCAACCTTGCTTGCGTCCACCTCGATCCCACACTTCGAGATCTTATGCCCGAGAACGATGCCCTCCCTCACCATAAAATGGCACTTCTCCCAGTTTAGAACTAGGCTATTCTCCTCGCACCTTTGAAGGACCAATGAGAGATTGTTCAAACAACTATCGAAGTCCTTCCCATAGACGGAAAAGTCGTCCATGAAAACTTCTACGAAGTCTTCTAGAAAATCTGAGAACATCGATATCATGCATCTTTGAAAGGTGGCAGGGGCGTTGCAGAGTCTGAAGGGCATCCTTCAGAAAGCATAAGTGCCGTAAAGGCAGGTGAATGTTGTTTTCTCTTGACCGTCGGGCACGATGGGTACCTGGTAAAAACCTGAAAAGCCATCAAGAAAACAAAAGAAATCATGATGCGCTAATCTTTCGAGAACTTGGTCAATAAAAGGTAGCGGAAAATGATCCTTCTTTGTAGCCTGATTTAGCTTTCGATAATCTATGCACATCCGCCAGCCGGTGATGGTCCTTACTGCCACCTCGTCACCCTTCTCACCCTTAACCACTATCATTCCGCCCTTTTTGGGCACTACGTGGATCGGACTTACCCAATTGGTATCACTAATTGGGTAAATGATCCCCGCATCCCTAAGCTTTATTACCTCTTTCTTGACGACCTCCTTGAGCATCTGGTTCAGCTTCCTCTGGGGTTGAGCCAGAGGCTTGACAGACTCATCTAAGTTGATGTGATGCATGCACATGGCGGGAGATAAGGCCTTTGATATCATCTACTGAATATCCTATAGCTCCCCTGTGGAGCCTTAACTCCTCAAGGAGTCGGTCCAGCCGGTCGCTTGAAAGATCGGCGTTTACGATGACGGGGTTCCTTTGCTCTTCATCTAAGAACTCGTACTTCAGGCCTTCAGGCAACACTTTCAACTTTGGCTTTGGTCTGGGCGCCTTCTCCTGAGGCTCCTCCTCGAGAGAGGCATACTTCACAGACTCCACCACTGTATCCTCTTCTTACAAATCTTCATCAGAAAGGTTGAGGTGCTTCGCGACCTCAGGATCTTCAAGGTCGGGATCTTGACAGTTTATAGCCCTCAAGAGGGGGTCTACTGTCCGGATATCTTCTTCTACTTCCTTGCAAAATTTATTGTAGCTATCTGCGAAACATGCTGATTCAGATAGAGATGGGCTCTTCATGATCTCTTTCATCTTGAAGTCGATATGGTCATTTCCGACCCTTAAAGTGATCATCCCCTCGGAAACATCAATCAACGCTCTCCCTGTCGCTAAGAAGGGGCGACCAAAGATGATCGGGCACCGGGGGTCTTCAGTTGTATCTATGACGACTATATCGCAAGGGATGAAGAAATTGCCAACCCTTATCGGCACATCTTTGACAATGCCAACGGGTCTCTTAAAGGTGTGGTCCGCCAATTGAATCCGCATGTTGGTTCCAACCATGTCGGTCAAACCCACCCTTTGTGCGAAACTTAGAGGCATGAGGCTAATGCTTGCCCCCAAGTCCACTAGACCCGTACGCTCGACATTGTCTCCGATGGCGAATGTGATTGTGAAAGCTCCGAGATCCCTTCTCTTATTTGGCGTGTCAAGTTTCAAGAAGGCGGAGGAGGCGAAAGCCAGCTGCACTATCTCTATCCTTCCTCCCCTTCTCTTCTTCGTGATGAGGTCCTTAAGGAACTTGGCGTACGTAGGCATCTCCTCCAATGCGTCAAGGAAGAGCACTTCGAGATGCAACTTCCTGATCGACTCCATGAACTTCTCATGGCGCTTCTTCATATTCGCCTTTATCAGCTTGTATGGGAACGGAATCCTAGGAGCGTAGGCATTCCTTCTGCCAGGAAGCTCCTCAGGGAACCCTTGCGTAGACTCTCGAATGTCTGCCTGTCGTTCTTCTCCTTTTGCTGGGTCCGCACCCTCAGGCCTTAGCTCGGGCTCAGGCCTGGCTTCATCAGGGCGCTCCAACGTCCTTCCAGACCTCAGGACTGCCATTACGGCAGTTTCAGGGTATGGGAGTGCTTTTATTGTAGGATTCTCCATCAGAGCAGCCATCTGGGTCAGTCGTTGATCTACCCCGCGCTGGCACATCTGCAATCTGGCCATCTGGCCATCTGGTGTTGCATTGGATTTAGAGCTCCAGGACTAGGGAGTGTATTCTGCACCAGTTGGTTGATGATGGCATCATGTCTCTTTATATAGGCAGAAAGCAGCCCAACCAAGTTAGGCTGGGTCGACCTCTCGCCCTTGCCCTGACATTCACCCTTAGAAAGAGACCGCTCACAACGAGACATGGTATCAAAGCTCAGTGGAACATGTCACAGTTCTCCGGGGTTCCTGAAATGGCACAAAAAATCGAGTTTAGGAAATTGAATTTTTACTTTTAAGAGAATGGCAATAAGAAGAAACAGAAAGGGAGTGTTGTCAAACTCATTTCTAAGCTTGAGGCACTGAAGTGTAGTTAGTGGATTCAAATTCGTCTACAATATCATTTTTGCCTTGTCCCCGACAACGGCGCCAAAAAGTTGACCGGCCTAAATCGCGCGTCCTAAAATTGGAAGCGGATTTGAGGTAGTCGAGCTTTTACATTTATAAACCCGAATCCTTCTAGGCCCCCACAACTTTGTTTATGGAGTCGAGGTAGATATACGGGGTCGAACACAAGGACAAGGGTGGTAGTATTGAGAACCCAGAATCGACACGCTACACTCTGGCAGGTATAAAGAGATGATAAATTCCCCAGAAGGGAAGCAGTAAGGTGTCACGAACAAAACAATAAAACTATCTCCAAGTGGAGTTACTAGAAAGATTTAAGGTTTTAGTCATTTAGTAGTTTTTAGAGGTTTTCTTGCAACAGAAACAGAAGGATAAAACTAGGGCTAGAGCAAGGTACAAAGGATAAGACTACAACATAACAAGCGGCACCGGTAACATCCTGCACCCCTCCTCTCAGAGAGGATACCTCTAACCAAGCCTCGTCACCCCTCTCGAGGTTGCTGGGCTCAAAGTTAGAGTGGAATGTTATAGAAACGACTCCGTTCCAGGCACTCTCATACTCCAGAATCAGACCAAACACTAGAGCCACCACACAAGTCTCGAAGTTGTTTTGATGGGGAAAACACGATTCGGTAGCTAAGCGAAACGCGATCCAAACATGCAAGCTAGAGTTCAGATATCAAACATAGCAGTCATCCAACATACTGTACCAAGCTTAGAGCAGCAAGTAATTAAGCTTTTCTATTTCCATAAATAGTAAGGGTCTTAGTACATTGCGTAAGAAAGGAATTAAATAACAGAATCAAAGATAGAGGTCGCCTTCTTGATGTAGAAGGGCGACAGACTACAACGGCTCTCCCGCCCGATACCGGATAGGGCCTAGCCCGATACAGCCGTGTTGGGCGGCACGCTCTCTCGAGTGGCACACCGTAACGGCCGGCTGTATCGCTCAAGGACCTGGCCGATACGCTCGAGTCGGGAGACACACCCTCTTGGGCGGCATGCACGACGGGCGAGGCGTATCGGTTTCGATGTCATGTCGGGAACAGAGTGACGCGTTCATCGTGTCAGGCACCTGTGTCGCTCATCGTCGTGGCCGATATCGGCCTGCAGTGTCTCCCGGGATGGTTCTAAGTGAACCATCCCCTCCCTCTCAGGATGAGGAAGGGCTCACCTAGTGTCGCCCGACATGAGAACTGGGGCGCGATACACCTGCTCTCGCAGTTTCCTCCGAAGAACACTCAAGGCTCCCAACTGTCCGAATTCCGAAGTATCTGAACTGACCAAGCTGTCTTTTCGGCTCCCTGTAGCTGCTATTTATAGGCAGCGGTTGGGGGAAGTTATGGTGCTCGAAGCGCCACGTGTCCTCCTTATTTGCAGGTCGGTGGATGGCCGTTACTGGTATCGCTCGGCTTAGGAGTGTCGGCCGTTGGTCACGTGACGGGCAACGACGCCTGCCGGTGGGTGGCTGTGTCGCCCGACATACTTGGGTTATCGTGGCGACTATGGCTCCCTGTCGGGTAAGAGGCGTGTCATCCGTCAGTTTCTTCTAGTGTGGCATCCCTTTGTCTTGCGTCATGGTGTCGCTCCCCCTTGTTGGGAAGGGTCGTATCGGGCGTCAGGAAGGCCGAAACAGACTTGGACTTATTTGTGGGCCGGGACGGCCCTTATTGTACCAAAATGTACCAAAGAGAGGAAAAATACTGCAAAGGATGGAAATATTGGAATTAGAGCATTGCTTGGCCAATTATTGCGAAAGTGCTTATAAAACAGAGGAAAATAGTAGTAAAGGGCAGTTTTGATAACAGAATAAAGGGCAAAATCATCACAAAAATCGATGTTATCAACCAATGCCACGTCAAAGGATCCACTTGTTTTGTTACTTTAAGTCTAATTCATTTCCATTGAAACCAAAATCATATCTTATTTCATGCATTTCAATTAACATCATATTACATGTACATGAAATAGAAAAATCTGATATACAACCCATTTAAGTAAGTGAGACTACATGGACATTCTCAACTAAATTATTCATTTTACATCTTCTTCATCACAACCTCTCCACTTTATGTTATTATATCTAAGAACATGTGAAACGAACTCATGAACCTCATATAGAGCCTAGAGTGAACATTTCCCACTCAGCCACATTGCATGCAATAGCCTTATGTTAAGTACATTGAGCTTAAAAGAAACTTGCAGACATTGATTAGTCTATCTGATAATCCTAGCATTCAAGAAGTTTTGTGACAATAATCTAACTAATAAGAGAGGGATCCATTTACTTAAGTTCTTATTTATTAACCGTCATTTCATACATATCTATTAATAGATAAAAATACTATTTTTTATAGAACTACATTCCTATTATAAGATTTTAACAACTTCAACATCTATACATGTATACTATAGCAATAATAACACATCTATGTGACACTAAACCAACCATACCAGGAAAATATCTTACAGTCTTGAAGCTGAAGTCCACATTGACATGTCCACCAAATAAGACAATTCATACGACAACTAAAGAAAAATCATAATAATAGAAGATATCAAATCCCAACATAAACTAGATGTCAACATTTTAAGATTAGATTCCATACTAGATAGATAAAAATATAAAATCATTTTATCTTTATAGGAAAATAATTAAATTCCAAAATAAGATACATATTAAACAACAATATATTTGTTAATAAGAAGTAAAAGGAATATAACAACATTCAACTAATGTTATACATGACTTGGCATCTTTTATTCATCATTTCTGAAACTACTTGGCTCGTATGTCACCAAGTAGAATTCATCACTCATGATTATCATGTCAACGAATCACCATCAATAGCTTAGGGTTTATCTGACCACTCGAAGATAGCTAAAATAGTCATTGGTCCACCGTTGGGTTGCCTAAAGAGGCTCAAGTCCTCATCTCAAATACACAATATAGGAGAAAAAAGACAAATTAAAACATACCAGAAAATGTTCATGTTTTAATGTTTCCATTACATCATAATCTATTTCTTATGAACATAGACATTCACAATAGAGGATTCAAGGATAGAATCATCCCAAGTGACTCACTCCTAGATCCTAGTGGTCTGACCTTCAAGGTCTAGATCCAAACTCCAAAAATCCTTCTCATTATCCTCTTATTACTACAAAGAGATTTGTTTCAGTTCCCCAATGTGGATCTTGCGGAAACTATGGTGTTAGGTCACCTAACTAGATACATTCATCATTTCAATTTTTACTTAATCATCTTAAAGAGAATACACATTGTCATGTATCTTGTGTGTATTCTCAAACAACTAGAATGACATGAATCAAATTAGGTATAATAAAAAATAATATCATTATAATAAATAACACAAGCATCTATAATAACACACATGTTTCTTCCATACTCACATCAAACATATGATTTAGCATGAATGGGCTACCGACCTTAGATAAAATCTCATTCTCATGTAATTATTATACGTCATTCCAATCTATCATATTTCTCACCATTTCATTCCATATCACTCTTTTCAGTGTATACATTTACAATGACATTAGAACCCACAACATGCCATTAAAGTTTTAGCTCAGGTGGTAAAGGCATAAGCTCCCCAAAGAAGGGACTCATATTTGAAACTTAGGTTGTGCACCTTGGAAATGAATTATACCATTCATGTGATTTAAATTCCCCTTTGGCATGTGGGTAACCAGGGAGGAGGGTTGGGGTTTTACACTATCGGGGTGGGGCCACCGAAGTGGCTCCTCCTCAGGGGTGGTTCCCACGTCATCCAAAAGAACCCGCAAAACATTAATGCTTAGTAAAATTTTTATCAATCCTTGTACTCAAATCATGTTTATAATACATCACAACATTTATCCCACATATATTCTATAACGACTCCGCCTCCCAGTAACCCCCAACCAAGGGAGACTAAAAGGTCAGAGCCGCTATCCCTATAACTCAGGATCCATGGTTTAACATTTAATCAAAAATAACTATTAAATTCTACTAAAACTATATTGGAAAGCTGGAATAAAATAAATCGATTGCATACATTATAAAAATTTCAAATTTCTAGAATTCTATCCACATATGGAGCCTACCTATCTAATCCTCCTTGAATTGATTATTCATATCTTCACAATGTTTCAATTTATTGTTTGTCATTTTCAATGATTGTACCTAAAATGCCGACAATCAAAACGTCAGTCAGTATATTTCTATACCGGTTTGTGGATGCCAATAAAAATTTTCACAAATAGTTTCTAACAACCTAATTATCAGAATTACGTTGTTAACAATCCAAATTACATTTTCAATGTGTCATTCTCAACCGCTTTTGCCCTAAATCCTAGACTACCCTCTCTTAGGGTTTTGTCCTTATAAGGGACCTATGGCCACCTTCTCCATCATGAGCTTGGTGCCTGGGGTCACCTCTCGAGGTGCCCAATCGTCTTCCCTTCGGGGCTTGACCGAATAGACCTTCCTTCCGGGGCTTGGTCATGCAACATACATCAGGGTGGCATGTAGGTTCGAGAATACACATGTATACTTAATTCTGATAATCATAGGGACTTTATAGGATTGCAAAATTAAACATCCAACATTTTAGGTTGAATCCAATCGATCAAACATTCGAGAAAACTTTGTGAAACTAGATCAATTATTCATAAATAATCACATACCTACTTTGGAGTATCAAATATAAGCAAGATATCCAATCCAAATCAAGATGTCCAATCAAGCAACCAATCAAGCAATCTTGATCCTGAAAATATGTATACACCTAATTGTTACCATATATCCCAAACAACTCTTTACTGGCTTACGATACCTTTCTAGGGTTTCTAAGTCTCATTAGGATGCATTATGGTTTCTTAGATCAATTTCTCAAACTATATATGTTTTAGGTCAACAAACCCTAAAACAACTTTTCTACTCATAAAAACCCTAATTGCTCCAACTATCCACATTAAGGATCTTTCTTATTCAAATTAACTTTAGAACATCATATCTATGTTTTATTCATGAATTTGTACAATTAAAACCATTAAAAGTCATCATCACCTAAATTAGGGTTTCTAAGCCCATTACCGCATATTCATGTACATGGAACCCTAAACTAAGACAATTATGCATAAAGATCATAATTTTAGATCTAAATCTTCCTTTGATAAACAACATGTTAATATTTTCCCAAAATGTTCAAATAAGATCATTAGATCCAATTATCATCCATTCTTAGGATTTTTTCATAAATAACACCATTAAAGGTGACATCTTTATATTATTGTTGAATTTCAAGAAGAATCAGGCTTCCATTATATTTTTAGTGGATTCCTTGAATTTTTATGATCAACTTTCATATATAACTTGTTTTAATCCGAGTTACCATTTATTTTCTAAGAATTTTGCAAAATAACTACCTTCATGCCAATGGTAGTACGCCACCTAGCGCCACGCTAGGCATGGCTGACCCACTTACGGATTGGCAAAAGGTTCCTTCTGCCCTTCTCTTTTGTTTTCAAGTCCAGGGGCAAAGGGGTATTTTCCCCTATTTCTTCTTCAACCTCACGATGGCTTGCCTCCCGCGAGCAGTACCCGACCACGGTCAACCAAGGTGTTGACTTTGGGCTCTAGGGCGTCAGAGATCGAGTGAGGTCGGCCACAGATCTGCCGGGACCAGCTAGAGTCAGTGGCACTCCTCAATTTGTTAAAGGTGTACCAGATCACCAGGTCAAAGGAGCTTTCGTCCAACAGGGGGCACGACCTGGTCAAGATACCTGGCGGAGGTTTTTCTCACAATTGTTTGCAAAGAATTGGACGATCCTTCGTTGCGAACTCAATGGTGTAGCCAGGGTTGGCACACGCTGCTCTTGCCCCCCCTCATATATAGGGTTAGCAACCTATGCTTTCCTACAAATTAGGGGAATCCTGCACAGACTATGAAAGGTTTCCAACCTCAGGTTGTTTCGATGCGGAACTTGCTCCCGAAGCCAATGGGAGGGCTTCCTCCTTCGCACATTATCTAAATTTCTCACAAATATGAAGGAAGATTTCACTCCCTCGACATTGCATTCCAGTCTCCTTGTGAGACTGGGATCAGGTCCGGGCTGTTGGATCTTAGATCTATGGTCCTCGTTTTATCTGAATATCCAGATATCCTATTTTCATTGTGACATTATCCATTCACTTTAGGAATCTTCTAAAAATCATAAATCATTATTCCTTTATCCTTTTTCAACCAAAGTTTAAGTAAAACTTGCTCTTGGCTTTATCTACTTGCATACCAAATTTGAGTCCCAATTTCCAAAGGAAAAGGGCATTATCTTCGTGTGTAAGTTATCCTTTAATAAAGCTTATTTTAAGCATATTTTCTCTCTCTTACTCTTTTATTTTCTTTATTGTGATTCCTTTTTGCCATTAGAAACCATGTGGAGTCGAAATCTCATTTATAATGATTCCATTATCCATATTTCCACATATTTCTTATATTTTCATCATTATCTCAACTTTCCTTCTTAATAATTCTTTATTTGATTTTATCTCTTTGTTCTCCTATTATCTTTGCAACTTGGACTCGTTGGAACCCAAGAAATCCTAAAGATATGAAATCCCTCCTTGAAGAATAATTCTTAGCTTTCTAGATGCTTCTACATGTTTCTTTCCTCATTATCTTAAGTATTCTTGTACTAACTGAATTTCTTTTTCTTTTTATTTCCTTCTTATTGTTATTGGGCCCAGTATCTAATAAGGCCCACAAAACAAACAAGAAAAGCTATTATAAACGAAAACCATTCATTCAAAGCAAACCACACAATTATTTGTTCATATGTTTTTAGTAGGAGAAATTGCATTTCCCACCAGAAGAACCCAAAAATTGGGGTTGTAACATCCTTCCCCTCTTATAGGAATTTTTCCCTCAAAATGCCACCAAACAAACAAGCAAATAGGATAAGACTTTCTCATATCTATCATCGGCTGCCATGTGGATTCATCCTCTCCATAATGCTTCCAAAGAACCTTTATCATCTTATATTCTTACATATGAGTTCTTTATCACCTTGGTACCACGTACCCTCGTAGATGACTCGGGATATTTTAGCCTCCTTAGAAGCTCAATAGGTTCATGGCTCAGCACATGGCTCAGGTACATCACACAGTGCTCTAGATCAGACACAAAGAACACATCACACATCATGTTATCCTGAGGGTAAGGCTAAACTTAAGCATCTCCACCAATCTATCTCAAGTGGACCCATGTATCGGGGACTCATCTTTATCTATAGCTCAGAGGGGTAGGGATTCCATAACACATATTCTTCCACAGTGAACTGCATGTTAGTCTGCTTCACATCATCTCACGACTCATGTCGCCCCTGGGCTTTCTCAACCATTGCACGATCAAAGATAATTCATCTGATCTCTCTCTGACCTTCACGAGGTCCTTTCACCAACATCATCCTAATGAAGTGGTGCCCGACACAACCTTCCTTACAAAGCTTCTTATATCCCGATACTGGCTATGGTAGCTATTATCACAAACTCTCATAGGACATGAACTATCCCCATGTATCACCCTGAACGAGCACACACACTCTCATCAAACCCTCTAGTCTGGATCATACTAACTATCAGTTAGGGGTGATAAGCTATACTAAACTTGAATCTAGTATCAAGTTCTTCTTGTACCTACTTCCATGACATGGAAGTGAACTTGAGGTCATACTCATGATATCAAACTCAGATCTCAAAATAGATGAACTATCTCTCTCTTATATATAGTTCAACCAGATCTATCACACTGACAATGCTCTCTTTCTTAGGCAAGGGATTGGGTCAACTTGGTAAGGAGATCTACCATAACCCATATTGCATCATGACCTCTCTCGGTCTAGGGGATACTCACCACCATGTCCATGGTGATCCACTCCCATTCCCTCTTAAGGACTCATCAGTATCGGTAGCAACTCACTGGGTTATAGGTGTTCATCCCTCACCTCCTCGCATGCATGGAGACAAGCTACATGCAACTCTATCTACCATAGGTATTCAAGGTACCACAACAAACTTTCACCATCTGAGTATTACCATGGTGTACAGTGTACTTAAAATCATGATCTCATATATGTCATGATTGTCTCAAGGTTGAAACCCTAAAACACTCTATTCATAGGTTCCATCAGCTTCCTTTCCTGAGAGGTGTATCTGAGGTTCTTCAACCATCCTCTTATCGCATCAAGCCCTAGGCTGGCTAACCCAGCAACCACCACTTGTCAAATAGGTCTAGTTGTATCTGGGTTTTAACCATACATGTCTCAAAAACATAGGGTTCACCCAACCACCTCTTCTAGCCTCTTTACTGGCTAAACTAGACAACTTTTTATCGATAAAGAGCATCCATTACCACTTTACATCCTTATGTGCTATGTAACAGTGAAGACATAAACCTTCATATAATCCACTCATCATCCTCATCTCGGATTTAGGTCTAACTGAGTCAAGAAAACTTTGAGCTCATCATCTTGGTTACCCAACTCAGGCTTATATAACTCATAAATTCCATGCCACTCTTGATAAAACATCCTCATGATGACTACCTTAGTTCTCTTTGTGTTTGTAAACCATCCATACATCGTACTCACCAAAAAGGTATGCTACTATCTCTATTCTCATACATCGTAGTAATGTTTCAACTCACATCATCTTTATCCTTAGTGTTTGGCATGCATATTTCCCTATCTCTCACCCCCATAACTAGAGGAAATAAGCATTTGCCTACAATCCAAATACAAAGTTCTTCCCATTGCAAGAGTAGAGATGGTACATCCCACATTGCCAGTACACTTTTCCAAACTAAGCTGAAATGCGCATCACATATCTCCACATCTTGGACATCTCAACATCAGGTTTACATCCATGGAAAACTATTCCCAAACACACTTGGGTCTTCACATTATTCATATACACAATCCTTAATCATCTCCTCAAGGTCTATAGGGTGTAGGTACTTTTGTGGTCATCCCTTTCCCTTATGCATCTAGGGAGTGACTTCCTCAATTTCCCATTTAGGTCCCATGAACTCATGAAGGTGATCAATCTCCTAGCCCAGGGTCCTCGATCAAAGATAGTTGTTACCTACCGACCCTATGGTCCTACACATCTAGGGGACATACAACTCCTACTCCCATCAGTCTTATCCCTACCTGACCTTAGTATTGACTTAGGATTCTGTCATGGTATATCTCAACTCGAATCCTTACCCAAAACTCCATCATCTCTCTGGGCATACGTGGTCAAACTTACATCCTTTCATAGGGATCATGGTGACCTACCTACCTTGGTCTGGCCCCATACTGGTTCCCATCATGGCAACCTATCCTTATGCCCTTTAGAGATGGTCACATAAGGGTCTATGGATTCATGATGACACCATGTGCTTTCCACTTAGCTCAACAAGATCCTATGAGACCTCTTTATGTTACCTCAAACCTAAATAAAAGTGGATACTCACCCTACGAAAGGGTCCTCCCCCAGGATGGAAGAAAACTATCTCTCGATAGAAACAAAGGTCACAAACATCTTTACATCCAGGGTTTACTTCATCATGTGCATGCTTAGCCCTATCATGCTACATAGGCACGTAGCTAGCAAGAAGAAAACCCATGAAGACACTCTGGGTTCCATAGTATGTTATTCCTACTCCTATTCCTCGAAATTGGACCCAAATCATACCTATGTATGCCTCCAACACGGGTGAGAGGTTCAACAGCACATAACTTAGTCCAACGAGGCTTCCTTTTCCTTTAATCTCGAGGGGTTCCATGCTTAAAACTGTAGGAACTCAAACATCTTCGTGAGCATCTGGTGTACCAAGTACTACTACTTCCCCTCTTAGGTCTAGGATTCCTAGGCTCTCTTCTTCTGCATCAACTGTCCAACCATGAACCAAACATGCACAAGGTATAGCATGCACTTCCTATTATTTTTCTACGTGAACCATACCTTAGAGTCCTACACAAGGACAACCAACTGGGCGTGACCTCATAAATTGTTACTATACCTCACCAGCATCTAATGAACTATCTTATAAGATAAGGTAAGAACCTATAACATTTGTACATCAGTTCAAGAAGCCTCTTTCCCATCTAGGGTATGGTTCCTCTAAAAGCATACAAGGTACAACAAACCTACCAGGATCGTGCATGAGGCAACCACATACATCCACTTAGGTCATCCATTCTAGACCTAACTTCTCATGATTCCTCTTGTCTTGAAGTCTAAGATTCCAACCTTCTTTTTCAGGTCTTGTTCTCTCTCTAGAGCTAACCCTACAAACGACCTTACCACTAAAGGTTCTCTCTCAAGAAGGTGGATCAAGTTCTTAAGGATACATGCATACACCTACATGGGTGAAATGTATGATCCAAACATATGTTCAATTAAGATTATGCAAAGATATATATGCTAATCTCATAAGCTATCTAGTATGCCCTTCTGGCCTAGGTCTCAACCTACTACCAGCACTGCTAACGTGCTCTCCTACATAGGTGCATGCTCTTCTATGCTCATATATGCCCATAAGGGTTGCTATATGGTCACCACTGTCCTCTTCAATGAAGGATCTATGCTTCACCCCAACAGGCACGACCCCTCCAAGGTTGGGTCGCCAAAAGGTACTAGGTCAACCAACCTCACATAGCTCATACTTCTCATGGGTATTCAAAACCAAAAAGCATGTCAACCCACGTATATGGTCGACCATGATATCTAACTTATCATGTCATCTCTCTCTAACAACCACTTAGGGTTAGGGTTAGCATTGTCCTCAGAGGATGTGCCAAGTCTCAACCTCTTCCTGGAGGTCTCTGTCCCCAGGGCTAACTCTCTCCACATCCTCCTACAATAAGGTCTAACCTCAGGTCTCTCCTGAGGGCACGACAACACATGTCATGCAACCTAGGCATGTAACTATTCTATAGTTTACTCTTAAACTATTAAGCTTATGTCCATGACATCTTATTTACATGCTTTTCATTGATTTGGTGGAGGATTCCTTAATCCTTATCGTACTTACCCTAACCTCAAGAGGGTGAGGAAGAGAGAGAAAAACCCTAAACCTTAGAATCTTACATGAATTAGGGTTGAGAAGGGACAAAATATATGAGAGAGTCCTAAAGGTATCTTATTTCGAGTCAAGACATCAGACTTTGGCCAGACAGTCACACTTCATCCGGGAGTCCTCATGACCGACTAGCGGGGTGGAGGAAAATATTTTGAGCCCCCAGACTTTGATCCTTTTCTAGTCACCTCCGTCATCAGAAAATCATCTAATAACTCCCTCAGGTTCTACAAAGTTTGGAAAATTTAATATTTACTAAGGATTAAATGAGAAATCATACACTCTGATATCAAATGTAAGGACCCCACCTCCCAGTAACCCCCAATCAAGGGAGACCAAAAGGTCATAGCCGCTATCCCTATAACTCAGGATCCATGGTTTAACATTCGATCAAAAATAACTGTTAAATTCTACTAAAGCTATCCTGGAAAGTAGTAATAAAATAAATATCTTGCATACCTTGTAAAAATTTTGGATTTCTAGACTTCTATCCACAGATGGAGTCTATCTATCTAATCCTCCTTGAATTGATTATTTGTATCTTAACAATGTTTCAATTTACTGTTTGTCCTATTCAACGATTGTACCTAAAATGCCGACAATCAAAATGTCGATCAGTATATTTCTATACCGGTATGTGGGGGAGAATCAAAATTTTCACAAATAGTTTCTAACAATCTAATTATGACAAATAAGTTATTAACAATCCAAATTACATTTTCAATGTGACATTCTCAACCTCTTTTGCCCTAAACCATAGATTACCCTCTCGTAGGGTTTTGTCCTTACAAGGGACATAAGGCCACCTTCTCCGTCCTGAGCTTGGTGTCTAGGGTAACCTCTTGAGGTACCCAATGGTCTTCCCTTTGGGGCTTGACTGAATAGACCTTCCCTTTGGGGCTTGGTCATGCAACATACATCAGGGTGGCATGTCGGTTCGAGAATACACATGTATACTTAATTGTGATAATCATAGGGACTTTATAGGATTGCAGAATGAAACATCCAACCATTTAGGTTGCATCCAATCGATTAAATGTTCATGAAAACTTCAGGAAAGTAGATCGATTATTCATAAATAACCACATACCTGCTTTGGAATATAAGAAAGAATCCAATCCAAATCAATATGTCCAATCAAGCAACCAATCAAACAATCTTGATCCTAAAAATATGTATACACCTAATTGTTACCATATATCCCAAACAACTCTTTACTGACTTGGGATACCTTTCTAGGGTTTCTAAGTCTCATTAGGGTTTCATAGATAACTTTCTCAGACTATATCCGTTTTAGGTCAACAAACCCTAAAATAGCTTTTCTACTCATAAAAACCCTAATTTCTCCAACTATCCACATTAAGGATCTTACTTTTTCAAATTAACTTTAGAATACCATATCTATGTTTTATTCATGAATTTCTACAATTAAAACCATTAAAATCATCATAACCTAAACTAGGGTTTCGAAGTCCATTACCGCATATTCGTGTACATGGAACCCTAAACTAAGCCAATTATGCATAAAGATCATAATTTTAGATCCAAATCTTCCTTTGATTAACAATAGGTTAATATTTGCCCAAAATGTTTAAAGAACATCATTAGATCCAATAATCATAAATTCTTGGGGTTTTTCATAACACCATTAAAGGTGACATCTTTATATTCTTTTTGAATTTCAAGAAGAATCAGGCTTCCATTATATTTTTAGTGGATTCCTTGAATTTTTCTGATTAACTTTCATATATAATTTGTTTTAATCCGAGTTACCATTTATTTTCTAAGAATTTTGCAAAATAGCTACCTTCATGCCAATGGCAGTGCGCCACCTAGCACCACGGTGGGCGTGGATGGCCCACTTGCGGATCGACAGAAGGTCCCTTCTTCCCTTCCCTTTAGTTTGCATGGTCAGGGGCAAAGGGGTCTTTTCCCCTATTTCTTCTTCAACCTCGAGATGGCTTGCCTCCCACGAGCAATACCCGACCACGGTCAACCAAGCTATTGACTTTGGGATCTAGGGAGTCGGAGACCAAGCGAAGTCGGCCACAGCTCTGCTAGGACCAGCCAGAGTCAGTGGCACTCCTGGATTTGTTGAAGGTGTACCAGATTGCTGGGTCGAAGGAGCTTTCCTCCAGTAGGGGGCACGACCTGGTCAAGATACCTGGCGGAGGTTTTTCTCGCAATTGTTTGCACACAAATGGACGATCCTTCATTGTGAACTCAATGGTGTAGCCAGGGTTGGCACACACTGCTCGTCCCACCCTCATATATAGGGTCAGCAACCTGTGCTTTCTCGCAAATTAGGGGAATCCTACACATACTATGAAAGGTTTCCAACCTCAGGTTGTTTTGATGTAGAACTTGCTCCCAAAGCCAATGGGAGGGCTTACTCCTTCACACATTATCTCAATTTCCCACAAATCCAAAAGGAAGATTGCACTCCCTCAACACTACATTCCAGTCACCTCGTGAGACTGGGATCAGGTCTGGGCTATTGGATCTTAGATCTACGGTCCTCGTTTGATCTGAATATCCAGATACCCTATTTTCATTGTGACATTATCCATTCACTTTAAGAATCTTCTAAAAATCATAAATCATTATTCCTTTATCATTTTTCAACTACATTTTAAGGGAAACTTCCTCTTGGCTTTATCTACTCACATACCAAATTTGAGTTCGAATTTCCAAAGGAAAAGGGCATTATCTTTGTGTGCAAGTTATCCTTTAATAATGCTTATTTTAAGAATATTTTCTCTCTCTTACTCTTTTATTTTCTTTATTGTGATTCCTTTTTGCCATTATAAACCATGTGGAGTCAAAATATCATTTATAATGATTCCCTTATCCATATTTCCACATATTTCTTATATTTTCATCATTATCTCAACTTTCCTACTTAATAATGCTTTATTTGATTTTATCTCTTTCTTCTCCTATTATCTTTGCAACTTGGACTCCTTGGAACCCAAGAAATCCTAAATATACGAAATCCCTCCTTGAAGGATAATTCTTATCCTTCTAGATGCTTCTACATCTTTCTTTCCTCATTATCTTAATTATTCTTTTACTAACTGAATTTATTTTTCTTTTTATTTCCTTCTTCTTGTTATTGGGCCCAATATCTAACAAGGCCCACAAAATAAACAAGAAAAGCTTTTATAAATGAATCCATTAATTCAAAGAAAATCACACAATTATTTGTACATATATTTTTAGTAGGAGAAATTACATTTCCCACCAGAAGAACCCAAACATTGGGCTTGTAACATATTCTCTCAGATGTAGATTAATATCAAGCATAAGAATTCATAGAACATAATTAATATTTCATACTAAATTCTTATAAGTAACAATCAACAACCATGATTTCCTCTTTTTTATTAAGTGTATCTATATTCAGTCATTTACATCCATTAATCCTTGATTTTTAAATGCTATTACTTCACTCATCATATTAGCATTAAACTTAGGTTCTTAGACCCACCAAGATAAATACATGTTTTTCCCTTCATATTAAATTAATTACTCTTAACTTCTTTCAATTTTGTTCACTAATATTCTTTACAATCAATCATTTCTAACTTACTTAATGCACAATATTTCTCTTTTATGGAAATCCTTAGTCCATCATAAGTGTATTTCTTTTATTTATGTTAATACAAATATATTTAAGGAAAATAATTAAGTCTTTTTATAACACATTTCATTAACTTTTACACGTACTTACCATCCCAATTTAGCCCAAACTTTTCCATTTCTTTTCTTACATTTAATAGATGTACCATGTCTTTCTGACTTCTCGTGACATTTTGGTAAATATGATAGATCCTTATATTCATTATGATACTACTCAATTAGGAAGTAGAACCAACGAGGTTAATTCTTTACACTCCTAAATATCTAGTCATTATTTCAATTTATCATTAAGTGACATATAAAGAAACACACACTCATGTGGAATTTAGTCATTATTCTTAAATTATGGTATAATGGACACATTAGAATTTGACCATATTATTAGTACCCCTTGATTTCAATATAGTAACTAATACCTGAATTTGGACATCCCTATTCACTTTCAAGATTATGTACCAATTAGGGCTTGATATCCCACTTCCATCCCAATTGTGAATTTTGGGTTTTTCAACATGTAGGTTTCGTTCAATATAAAATCATATATCATCACAGTACCATGTTTCCCACTAACCTCATTAGTGTGTACTAGTAACTATTAGGTCTATAGCACACAAAGAAACCCTAATTTCCTTTTTTTGATGTAATACATTTATCAATTACAAAATACATCATGTCGTTGTCTCTTGTGAATCAATCCTTCAAAATGTATTCTAATCATGAAAATCTTCATTTAAAATCTTTATATTACCTATAATTGGAAAACATGTGAAACCATGATAGATACAACAATAGCTACTATGAATGTAAGTAATTTATGCTTCCTCAATTCAAACTTTAATACGTTCATGATCTCAGTTACCAAATATCTCATTAATGCAAGCTAATTCCAGCTTGAGTATCATAAAACAATGTAATTTGTTTACCAAAAATTCATAATGGATAATGATCCAAACAACATGGTGGAATAAAGTATTTTCCATCACCAATTTTCTAGAACATAAGATATACAATTTTCCTTCATTTCACCATTTGATCATCCAACCGTCTAGAAAGATGTAATCAACAAGCTCATTATTATTTAGTCTGATATAATTATACTTTACACAAGCATAAATATATGAAAAAGAACGTAGCCACTCATCTCAGGCACCAAACACCATAAAAACGTAGCTCCAACTATTAATATTTATGAATTAATATTCAAGCCACAAGTAATGAACTTTCTTCTTATTCCTCTTAGCTCAACAACATTAAACAAGAAGAAAGGAAGAAATAGATTATGAAAGTAAATGGATTTGGGATCTTTTGATCCAAAAATTGGAAGGATGAGGGATGAAGATATATGAGAGAAGAAAGAGAACAAAAACCTAGCAAATATTGATGAAATATAATGAATCACATACATTGAGAAGCTATAACCCTAAATATGCATTTGTAGTTTTAAAAATCTTCAAACCCTATACATCTCCTTCTTTCTCAAGAAAATCAAAGCATAGGGATGAATGAAATATTATGGTAGCTACTAATGTGCTATGTTATTGATATAGGCCAATATATGTGCTTGTAAAAATCACTACTACAAAAACGGCCTTTGGCGTCGGTCTTTTAACCCCATTTGGCGTCGGTTTCCGACCGACGCCTATGTGGGCGCCGCTAAAGGTCGAACACTTCGGCGTTGGTTTTTTAACCAACGCCTATTTAACCTATAGGCGTCGGTCTTTTAGTAGATAACCGACGCCAAAAGGGTTCGCGCCACAGAAAACGGCGTCATCTAGGGAACTTTCTGCGTCGGTGATTTACTAAAAGACCGACGCCTATATTCCATGTAGCGTCGGTCTTTTAGTAGATAACCGACGCATAAAGTGTCCTAGATGATGCCGTTTTCTGTGGCGCGAACCCTTTTGGCGTCGGTTATATACCAAAAGACCGACGCCTGGTTGTTTAAATAGGCGTCGGTTCGATACGAATATCCGACGCCATTTCCAGGACTGCTTTGGCCACATCAGGCGTCGGTTATCTATAAATAACCGACGTTGTAGGTCTTTGCTGACGGTTTTCTATAAATAACCGACGCCTATTTATATATATTTTTTTTCATATCAGTTTGCATGCCTGCTGTGGCTGGTCAGCAGGATGAGAACCTGTAGTTCAATTTTCTGAACTGTAGGTTTACGACATCCATTGATATCAGCATACAAACAGGCCGCAAACCTGCAAAAGTCACAAGGAAAATTTCACAGAAGTACATACATTCAGACATCAATTCAATTCTCACATTTACACATATAGAAACATTCAAATACATGTATTAACATTCAGAAATATTCATTTACAAAGTATCATTCATTATCGCTATCAACATCCCAATTATATCTTACATTTGCCACTGTTTGTATGGCTTTTTCCCATTCTTCTCTTACTTCATTTAATGCTTCCATCGTATATGGAGCATGTATATTTTTTAAGCGTTCACCTGTAGTGTGGTCAGTTTTAAACACCTGCAAAGAGAATGATGTATATATATAAGTAATAATATAAAAATAAGATTGATATATTTCATACCAACTAATGAGACTATATATAATACCTCATGTATGCTATCGATGTCTAATGCGGCATGTTTGATAATCATCTGCATAAATCACATCACATAGTATGCGCATGCCCAGCCATTGTCTTGTGTAGCACACTATAAATTGAAACATACAAAAAAATACAACTAAGCACAATTCACATCAATGATATATACATTGGAGTCGGGGAGTCGGGAACTTACTTGTACGTTCTCCCAATTTATTGGATGGTTCTTTTTCCTTGGGACCTTTCCTCCAGCCTTTTTGAATGCATCTAAACCCCTACATGTTAATATAACACAATAAATTGCATAAGTAAATAGTAATGTAATAAAAGATGTTAACGGATATAAAAATGAAATATTTCTCACCAGAATAATGGCATTCTCATTACGTGTCCAATTTTAGGGTTCAATGTACTCCCCGCAGGATCTAGATAATAAACAGTGAATGTCCCGGGGACAATAACTAGTAACTCCCAATGTCTACCGCTAGAGGTAAGAAGTTAACAATTAATAACTCAAAATGCAAAATAAAAATGGAATTTTCTTAAGTCCAAATTATAAATAAAGTAAACTTACTTGACATTGAATGGAGCTATTATTATCGTCTTCTTTTGCTGACCAAAAATTGTAAAAGCATCTATACAGTATTGTTGAACATTATCAGGGTCTTTAGCTACCAAACTAATCAATGATGGAATAAAAAATCCCACATGATCAAATGCAAATTGTTTGCAATGATCTTCGACTAAGTAGCTGCAAAACATATAGGCGTATGCATTAATATATAAGAAACCAGATCACCGGATCTTACACAAGGTATATGGATGTATAAACAAGATCTCACCTTATCCATGTCTCTATCATTGATGTATTCAGCCAATCATACATAAACAACTCAATAATATCTTGTATAAATAAAGAGCTATCGTATGATTGACCTGCATAATCTGCATCTAAAGAAATAATTATAGGGCAATGTATATTATGTGCCCGTAGCGAACATGCCATTCCCCTACAAGCAGGACCTAACGGGTATGTTGGGTCAGTTGGAACCCAATCGGGTAATGCGGGAAGTGGAGGTGGAGGCCTAGGTGCTCCTGGTGTCTTCTTTTTAACATGTACATATAATTTCAGATCAGTTGACATCATATATACACATTAACAGTCTAAATCAATGTAAATTTATCTTACAATTTCAGTCGTGTAGACGACATCTGCTTTGGGCCACAATATGACCCCGCCTTCTGCCTCACCAAGTGTATCAATATCTGGGTGGGCATATGGCAACGCAACTTCCCTCCAATCGGGTAACACACGTATCAGGCTCACACGAACGTAGCCCTGTGGCATTGGAGTCCCGTGAAACATTGCCCCAGGAAGGGACGGGTAAGCCTGCGCCTCTGCAACAACGTAGTCTTGCATTCTTAAGCGGCATGGATTCAATGCCTACAAATTTACATAAATAATATTATACATATATACATATCATCTTGAAAACATATCATCTTGAAAAGACTAGCTACAATGTCATAAACAATACTTACAATAGACGTGCTAGGCGATGGGTCTCCAGGATTACTCGCAGTCTGTGCATCAGGAGAAGAGTGGGTCGCCATAGGCGTATTGGAAGCCTGAGATGCCTGCCACCGCAGCAATTCTTCCTTGACCTTCTCAGCAACTACATCGTTGACCTTCTTAGCAACTAAATCCTCAACTCTCTTATTCTCCTATACATGGATAAAAGAAACATTAGCTTCTTATTAATGAATTTCCTTTTGCAGTAACATTCTAAAAAAAGAACAGGTTACCTCTTCTTGAGAAAGTCCCACTCTGGGTTTGCGCTGGGATGGCCCAAAGAATGCTTTGATGCCAACACCAGCGCCGGCACCTCTAACACGTCCAGGATGCTCTCGGTTACCCAGAGCAACTGTCAATTCATCCCTTATGCCCTGAGGGATGAACGTGCCTTGTTTCCTCTGCTCGTGCAGCTCCCGCTAATCACCATAAATAGAAATTGGTAAGTTAACACCACAAATAATCAATATTCAAATGATTTCTCTAAGAGTTGTATTTTACCAATTTTGCAGCCGCCTCAGCAGTTACAGGCTTCTTTATTTCACCCTTCTTGTTTTGCCTGCCAGCTATCCAGATATCATGGTGAGGCATGGGTGTGGCAGACTCCTGAGTAGGAGCAGACTCCTGAGCAGACTGCTGAGTAGCCGCAGACTCCGCCTTTAGTCTTTGGCAAACGCTTGCATAGCCTTTTGGACCCATAGTGTGGTCATGCACATTCAGTGCACGACTTGCTTTTTGTGCGTCACTGAGGTCCTAGTTAGTATGCACATTAATGATTTGGTTAGTAGCACTAAATGTTAATCTTGAATAGGTGAATACAATGTATATTAATTAAATTAGGAGTGACGCCTAATACCTTGAATTCTTCAGATTTTCTTGAAGCAACAAAATTGTCCCAATCTTCTTTGTCCAAGAAGTTCCATTGTTCAAGGGCTGACTTCTTCTTCTTATCACCCTCTTTTATGTATTCTCTGTTCAGATTTGTCCTATAATTCTTAAGCATCTTTCCAGCGCGTTGCATCACATTTTTACGATGCAACTTCTCATCCAATGCAAACAGATTCTGTAAAATAGAAATGTTATTAACTAGTATCCAAAATAGAATTGCAAATAATAGAATTTGTAATCTACAAAATAGAATTGCAAATAATAATAACTCACACATAAATAATTCCATATCAAGTCTTTTTTCCCTTGAGGAACTTTATGCCAATTATCATACTTAACACCACAATGGCTCTGAGTGGTACACCCAAGATAGTTTACAAAATTATTGTGGTTCACTCCAATTGGATTTCCTCCATTATCAAACTCCACCACCAATTTGGATCCACTACCACTTAGCGCTAATAACTTCTTCAACAGAGTGATGCCCCTTTTCTTGTTAAGTGTTTGGTGCTGCGCATCAAGTTGCTCCAGTGCTTCAGTGGGTACAGGTGCATCATCAACCTAAAATTTGACAAAAATAAACACAATAAATTAGCCCAATATAGAAATATAGGATATATGACATAACTAGAAGATAATGAATTTTATAGAAATACAGGATATGTTTTTAGAACTTACATTAGTATCCTCGCCATGCTCGTCATGGACAGCATGCTCATCATGGACTTCATGCTCATCATGGACATCATGCTCATCATGGTCAGCCATCTGAAAATGTCATTTAAAAGGCAAACATTTAGCATTTGTATTAACTAGAAAAAGGCAAACATTTAGCATTTTCATTAACTAGAAAAAGGCAAACATTTAGCATTTGTATTAACTAGAAAAAGGCAAACATTTAGCATTTGTATAAACATACATGTCTCTAAAATTGTGATCTTTTATCAATTAACAATCCTTCATTGTGATCTCCGCGCACATATAAGTCATCATTAGCTTCAATATTTTGTGGAGTGGGCAACCCAACTGAGAATGGACTGGAGTCATCATACTTATCATAGTACTCTTCTTCATCTATAGGATCTTCAATGAACTGTCTTTTACCACGAAGAACAACCGACCATTTATCATTCGCAGGATCATCGATATAGAATATTTGTTTCGCCTGTGATGCCAATATGAATGGTTCACCCTTCTCGCCAATCTTTTCAAAGTTCACCAAAGTGAAACCCAATTAATCCACTATAACTCCTTTGGTGTTATCAACCCAATTACATTTAAAGAGAGGAATTTTGAAATCTATGTAGTCAAACTCCCAAATGTCCTCAATGACACCGTAATATGACATTTTAGCTTCACGTGGACTCCTATCCTTTGCACTTGCAAAGTACATAGTCGACGCTTGAAGAGTGACCCCACTATTTTGGACGACACTCTTATCATCTTGGCGCTTTGTGTAATATGTGAATCCATTAATGTCAAACCCTTCATAAGACATAACATTCGGTTTTGGTTTAAAGGCGAGGCATTTGATAGTTTCTGTAATATCATTTGGTGTTTGAGATAGTTGATGTAAGACTTTATCTTCAAACCACTTAGTAAAAGTCTTATTATGCTCTCTAGCAAGCCACATTGAACTTGCTCGAGGATGTTGTCTCTTTATGAAATTGGTATGTTCCTCGATATAAACACTCACTTCGTCCATATTGTGTAAAATATACAAGTGAGCTTGTTCCAACTGCTCACGGCTGATTACTTTCACCCGTGATCCCAAAATTCCTTTACCCTCCTCAATATTCTTGTCATTATCAGGAGTGTCATTACCACTGAGAAAGTCATTGTAAAAATCCATAACCTCTCTCGCCACATAACCTTCAATAATACTCCCTTCAAGCCGATAACGGTTTCGAACATCACCTTTAAAAATACTCATGTATCGTTCAAAGGGATACATCCAATGCAAGAAAACTGGTCCCAACATTTTCACTTCCCTAGTCAAGTGGACAACAAGATGTACCATGATATCAAAGAACGAAGGAGGGAAATACATCTCAAGCTGACATAGGGTAACAACCACTTCTCTTTGCAAATTATCGAGAGTATCAGGGTCAATAACTTTGCTGCATAGACTGTTGAAAAAGAAACAAAGTCTGGTAATTGCAAACCTTACATGCTTCGGCAATATAGATCGAATTGCCACGGGCAATATTTGTTGCATTAGAGTGTGACAATCATGAGATTTAAGACCTATCAACTTCAGATCTTTCATTGATACCAATCTACGGATGTTGGATGAGTAACCATGTGGCACCTTAACATTTACCAAGCATTCACAAAAAGTTTTCTTCTCCTTACTAGACAACGTGTAACAAGCGGGAGGTAAGTATGTTCTTTTATTACCCATTTCACATAATTCTGTTAATTCTGACCTTATTCCCATTTCACGTAGGTCCAGTCTGGATTTTATCCCATCTTTAGTCTTACCTGGTATATTTAATAGAGTACCAATGATGCTATCACAGACATTTTTCTCAACGTGCATTACATCGATACAATGCCTGACTGTCAAAGAACTCCAATAAGGAAGATCCCAAAATATTGACTTCTTCTTGAATGAAGAATTGTCACTCCGTGTGGCCATACTACATTGTGATTTCTTACCAAATTCATTGACAATGTCTTTTACTCTTTCATAAACAACATCCCCTGGTATAGGTTTAGGTGCACTCCGTTCATCATTCCATCCATTGAATGCTTTGCGCTTCCTACAATACGGATGGAATTTTGAAAGAAACCTTCGATGACCAAGATATACAGTCTTGCCGCCATGTTTTAGTCTTATTGAATCAGTGTTTTCTTCACAAATAGGACACGCTTTAGCTCCTTTGACACTATATCTAGACAAATTCCCATATGCTGGAAAGTCATTAATAGTGCAAAACAACACAGCGTGCAAACGAAATGTCTCTCTTGCTGAAGCATCATAGGTCATCACACCTTCAGCCCAAAGTTTCTTTAAGTCATCAATCAAAGGTTCAAGATAAACGTAGATATCATTTCCGGGTTGTTTAGGGCCCGATATCAGCAATGACAACATAATGTACTTATTTTTCATACACATCCAGGGAGGAAGATTGTATATAACAAGCATGACTGGCCAAGTGCTATGTTGGCTGCTCAATGTCCCGTACGGATTCATCCCATCTGTACAAAGCCCAAGTCTTAGATTCCTATCTTCTTCACCTAATTTAGGGTACAATAGATCAATCTTCTTCCACTGTGGGGAATCAGACGCATGTCGTAGGATCCCATCATTATTTTTCTTAACATCTGCATGCCACCTCAAATTCTTCGCATCTTTCGGATTTGCAAACAAGCATTGAAACCGTGATATTATAGGTAGATACCGCAACACCTTGGCAGGAGAACCAGTTTTGGACTCCCCCGAAGTCATCAATTTATACCGTGACGCACCACATTTTGGACAATCTTTCAAATCTACATAGTCCTTTTGAAATAATACACAATCATTCGGGCATGCGTGTATCTTCTTGGCCTCCATTCCCATTGGGCACAACATTTTCTTTACCTGGTATGTTGAGATTGGAAGCTCGTTTCCTTCAGGAAGCATTTCTTTCAACAAAGTCAACAATGAAGTGAAGCTTTTGTCGCTCCATCTATTGTTATCTTTCAACTTATACAATCTCAACACAGCGCTAAGATTCGTAAACTTAGCACAACCTGTGTATAACGGTATCTCAACATCATGCACAATGTTTGTAAAGATAGGAGGTGGATCGGTGTGCTCTACCCTACAACTATCCAGCATCGCATCAACGATGTCTGCTGGAACTGGTTCGTTCACATTTACGTCATCGGAGGCAATTTCTTCTTCCACCCAAGAACTGCTATCGACATCTACTGGTTTCGATTTTGAAATCTCTCCATGCCAGTGCCATTATGTATAGCCTTGTACAATCCCGTTGCACATGACATGACTTTTGATTTCCTCACCAGTGTTGACTTTCAAGTTGTTACCTCAATGCCTACATGGACAGTAGAACCTATCTATAGGTTTTTTCCTATGTTCCTCGGCAAATCTAATAAACTGATCAAGACCAGATATAAACTCTAGGGTGCAACGATTACGAATGGACATCCATGATCTATCCATTCTATGATCAGAGAAAACAAGTATATATTAGGAAACAAGTATATATTAGGAAAAGATTAGGCAGCATTTCCCCACTGTTCTCTAAGTACATATGTACTTAGAGAACAAACGGGGAAATGCCAACAAACATATTTGATGTCATTCTTATATATAATAAATGTGTACCACCTATCCCATCCTTGAACACCTAATCTCACTAGTAAGTGTATAATGTGTATTTGGTTTTCAAGAAAATTTCGGCAGCATTTCCCTGCTGTTCTCTAAGTACATATGTACTTAGAGAACAAACGGGGAAATGCTACCGAAATTTTCTCGAAAACCCAATACACATTATACACTTACATCCTAAGTGAGATTAGGTGTTCAAGAACAGTCCCAAACCGGGGACTATCCAAGATTTACTCCTAATGAGTAAATCTTGGACGGGTTTCTAGGCCAACAAACACAATAATAGATATCTACAATGAAGCCGGACTCCATACAAACAATATATAATTTAGTGATTGTTCATTCTAATTTATACCAATGTACAAGTAATATAAAGAACAATGATTGTTCACATTCTAGGCCAACAAACACATGTGATGTCATTCGTATATATAATAAATGTGTACCACCTATACCATCCTTGAACACCTAATCTCACTAGTAAGTGTATAATGTGTATTGGGTTTTCAAGAAAATTTTGGCAGCATTTCCCCACTGTTCTCTAAGTACATATGTACTTAGAGAACAAACGGGGAAATGCTACCAAAATTTTCTCGAAAACCCAATACACATTATACACTTACATCCTAAGTGAGATTAGGTGTTCAAGAACAGTCCCAAACCGGGGACTATCCAAGATTTACTCCTAATGAGTAAATCTTAGACGGGTTTCTAGGCCAACAAACACAATAATAGATATCTACAATGAAGCCGGACTCCATACAAACAATATATAATTTAGTGATTGTTCATTCTAATTTATACCAATGTACAAGTAATATAAAGAACAATGATTGTTCACATTCTAGGCCAACAAACAAATGTGATGTCATTCTTATATATAATAAATGTGTACCACCTATCCCATCCTTGAACACCTAATCTCACTAGTAAGTGTATAATGTGTATTGGGTTTTCAAGAAAATTTCGGCAGCATTTCCCCGTTGTTCTCTAAGTACATATGTACTTAGAGAACAAACGGGGAAATGCTACCAAAATTTTCTCGAAAACCCAATACACATTATACACTTACATCCTAAGTGAGATTAGGTGTTCAAGAACAGTCCCAAACCGGGGACTATCCAAGATTTACTCCTAATGAGTCAATCTTGGACGGGTTTCTAGGACAACAACATGGTTAATCCTAATATGTTGGGATCACATAATTATACTGGTAGGATTTTAATAGACATGATAAGTACCTAATCTATAGAGCATTATTAAATAATAAATCAAGAATTTAATAGTTTCAAACATGCAATAATTCACAATGCAATGTTATAAACTATAGGCAACATGGATAGATGAGACTAGAGTTCATATTAGAATAAAAATTAGCAACTTAGGACAAAGTGTGTTACCTTTCAATCTGTGTAACCTAGGGTTCAGAATATCATGATTTACTTAATGTGATAATCATAAGGAATTTATAATTTGCATGAAATAAATAAACATCCAACATCTATCACTTATTCAATCTTCAAGAAACCTTGACAAACATAGGAAGTAAATACATGCAATCATAAGTACAACCACGTACCTTGATGGTGATCCATGCAAATCATACATTAATTCACTGAGTATATTATCCAAGCAAATAAGAAAACCAAGCAATTAACTTTTGTTGCATGTATATACATCCTAAAGTGCCACAAATCATATAATAACATTAAACACTACTCAAGTCCTAATCTAGAGTTTAGGTTTCCTTATTATCCTGTTATCATTAGAGTTATTCTTGAACCCCCAATTCCTAAGTTCATTGATTTAATGACATAAAAAGATCTAGTTCATATTATGTTTAGCCATGATTATAAAACTATCATGTTATGATATTAGGACCACTTAAAGCAGATTAGGCACATTAAGCAAGCAGAGTAGGGAGCCAATTTCGCGCAAGCAGATTAGGCAAGCAGATTAGGTCGGCACATAAAGAACCAATTTCGTGCCAGGGTAGGTCGGCAGGTACCTGGGCAAGCAGAGTAGGGTGAGATCGAGCTGGTTGAGTACGTGGGCGGCGGCCGGCGAGCTCCAGAACTAGCGGCAGCGACTCCGATGAGCAGGGAGCGTCAGGCGGCGGTAGGCAGGCAGGCGGCCAGGCGGCGGCAGGCAGGCAGGCGGCGGTGGCAGGTGGCGGTGGGCAGGCAGGCGGAGGAGAAGGAGCAGCAGCACAGGAGAAGGGGGTGCGGCGGAGAAGGGGGCGCCAGAGTAGCAGTGGCGGCACAGCGGCGCTGTCGTGGAGAGGAAGGAGCAGAGAAAAAGGGAAATCGACGGTGACAGAAGAAAAAAGGGCTCGCAATGAAACAGAAGAAAGGGGAAGAGTCGGGCATCGCGGGTTATAAAGTTCCAAAATAGCGTCGGTTGTTTAAAACAACCGACGCCTAAACAGCTTTAGCGTCGGTTGTTTGCAACAACCGACGTCCAATTGGACGATATTTTCATGAAAATGTTTGGCGGGAACCACCTTCAGCGTCGGTTATCCGTGTATAACCGACGCTGAAAGTGACACTTTCCGCGCAAATTTTCATCGCACATAGGCGTCGGTTTTCTACGTATATAACCGACACTGACAATGACACTATTTTTTTTGATCGAAATATGGATTTCGCGGGCGACTTTAAGCGTCGTTTTTTTTATAAACAACCGACACTTAATACAAAGCGGTACCCGTGTCTGGCTAGTCTTCGAATATAGACGTCGGTTTGCTTAAACAACTGATGCCTTATATGTTAGGCGTCGGTTTTCCTTAATAACCGACGCCCAGAAAAGTGACACTGAATGCTATTTCTGTAGTAGTGAATGACAAAGAATGTCCTTCATTTCATTTACTATTTCAACAGAATGTGTCATCGACCAAGTTGTTCCTATCACAAAACTCAGCCAATGAAGATATATTTTGTCACTCAAAACTACTCCAATAATTATGAGAAGTGAATATTTTGTACAAAAACTTGGTTACAAGCTTTAGGTAAAACTTTATCTCATCTCAAATTAATAAACTAAAACCAAATACCACATTGATATACTACAATGTACATAGTATAGTCGGTTGAGTTTGTCTCAAGGAAACTTGGTCGACCAACTGGTCTAGAAAAAAAATAAAAAATTGGAATATTTCATAAACCTTATGTTTTCATTATTCAAACTACTATATATAAAATAAGAAAAATCATTTTCTACAATGCTAAACTTGTCATTTTTTTTTTCTTATACAATCTAGACCATAATTTCAATCAACTAGATTTGTCACTTTCCAACCCTAATTGTTCAAAACCAAGTCATGTGTATAATACGTAATCAAGTTTAACATATTATAAATACCATAATTAATCAAACTTAACCAAGAATGAATCTAGTTTAGAGTCAATCGTTCAGACACCCTAATTGGAGGTAGGAGACAATATCCATTCTGTCAGATCCACATCCTACGATCACAAAAAAACACGTATAAGTAAAATCTAGAAAACCCTTTAACCATAGCGTGACAAAAATACAAATCCGATTAAATCATAGTTTGTATGAAATTATTTCTCCTTTTCTCTCTCTTCAATTGAGAGTCCAAACATTATCCAATTCATGTTAAATTCTACATCTAGGTTAATTAAGGCATTTAGAATCTCATTTTGGCATAAATTTTCCCTTTTGGAGGCGTTTTCTATTTTATTTAATTCTTTTAAACTAAACCATATTTTCTCTTTCTTAATGTATTAAAGGCATCTAGATATACTCAATTAATTTGAAACTTCACCCTCAAGCAAACTCTAACATATTGAATAAGATCATATCATTAATTTCACCTCTTGAGATTATTTATCATATTATTTAATATTTAGAATTTGTATTACACTTTCTCTCTCCTAACTTCATTAAAACATTTAAGGTTGTCCAAATTAGTTGAAAATTCAAATATAATCTTATTTTAGTATGTCAATTTCCCTTAAAAAAATCATAACATTACAAAGTATGCCCTCCTTCTAGGATTTTGTCTCAAATTCAAGAAGAGGCATAGAACAAGACAATAACGTCTAACAAAAAATATTTATTGGTATTTTCTCAATATTATTCCCTATTTATTATTCTTTCCTATTACATCACATATTTATAAATATGACGCTACTAAAAATGTTATGTAATGATTGTCTATTTCTTTCTTACTCATCTAGGAAGGCCCCTATAATTGAAATTCTAGTCAAATATACTTGCAACAAGTTAAATCCTTCTTGCAACCCCATTTCTCATTTTTAAATGTGTAAGTAGAAGTCATTTAAGGTAAGGAATAAAAAACATTTTGTTCATGGAAAAGGTGTCCTTTGGTGATTTTCTAAGTCCAACAATAAAATTGTTCCTGCCTTCCTATAAAAAATGTGCAAAGTAGGAAGTTGTTTTCTCCAGATTCAATGCTAAAGGATGCATTATATTGATCTCCAATAGATGGTAGAAAGGAGAAGGGTCACTTAAACTATTTTAGGTTTTTCTTATGTATTATAATTCATAGGTACATGCATTAACTTATTACCAAATCCTTGTTAGTTTTAAATCAAATATTATCCTGATTTGTCAATTAAGGATGGACACATCGAATTTTAGGCTCAAACCACCATATATTAAACATTCATTGTACTCACGTATCCTTGTTTCTCCACTTCTTTGTCGAATACACAACAAGTTAAATTTCAAAATTATTCTATTTTAAAGTGATTTCAAAATATACAACTTTCCCTCTAGACTCTTTTAAATATCTAACTTTAATCACAAACTTCAATTTTACCTTAATAGCAATCATTACCGTAGTGGGAAAAACTTTTGGGACCCTGTCCATTGGTCCTAGTGATGTATTTGATGAGACATGGACCCTTTGTCTGGACTGGAACATGGGTTCAAAGTATTAATACAAGAGATACAAGCCTTGAGTCTTCAATTTCTAACTTATGCCTCAATCCAAAGGGAACCTATAACTATATCAGATCATTTGTAGGGACAAGGTAAATTATAGGGACAAGGGTGGCAAGTTTCTTAGGACCTTAAGCCTTATCTTAGGTAGACCAAATGAAAAGGTGAAAAAAATGTTCCAAAAAATGCTCAAGGAAAAATTAGAAGTTAAATAAAGGCAAAAATAACCAAAATAGAAATATAGGGTGATATTTAATGTGATTTGATACGATACTAGGGAAGTCTAGATCAAGTTTCACATACCAAGCATACTCACCAAGCATGAAAGCACAGACATACCCATCTTGTACCCTTATCTATAAACATTCATCATTATTTTCTATTACCTCTCTGTCTCTCTCTCTTAAAAATGGGTTAGATCTATGGTTTGAATCTACCTTCCCTCTTGAGATAATAATCAAGTTACCAAATAAGCATAAAACATATGACTATAGATCCAATATGATACTACTCTTATGATATCACACTACTCCATGCTCTAGATCTAGACTAAATAGCACTCTCTTGAGGTTACATTGAATTAAACATCACAAGATGGAGGTGTACAAATAATGCATTATAAGTAAGATCAAGGAGATAAATGTGCCTAGAATATATTTATTAAAAGGATGTTTTGTATTTGCATGGTTGGGAGGTCCTGATGCCTACTCCCAAACTAAGCTAGGTGGATTGGACAATCATATTAATTAGGGTAAGTACAGTAAAATAGAGTGACAAGATGAGGAAGGGAGAGAAAAAATGGTAGATTCTTTCAGATCTACCATGCCTTAGCCCATAAGTACTCTTCTACTAGATCATGCCTTCTTCACTCTAGCTCAAGTGTTGTTGATAGCATAGGAAGAGTTGTAGGCCACTGACAAGCCTCTATCCTTCCTTTTTGGGTGGAAAATGAATATGGAGTTGTAAGGGAACCCTTACAAACCCCTCCCTCTCTGAAGGTTAGGATTTGGAGGCTTGTCGACGTCTATAGAGAAGTAAGGATGAGTTGCGAATATGACTGTCCCCTCCCTTTGGATTTGGAAACATAGATTTTATGTCAAGATGAACAATGAGATGGCATCTAATGAGGGATTTGATGTCTATTGATAACCCTTGATCCAATTCTTTCATTAATGACCTTTGTGGTCTCTTTGGTTGGTTGTCTTCTATTTTTCCCCAATTTATGTAGCACATACCTCATGGTGTGTGTACTCCATTAGTTTTTGTTGATGGATGGTATGTACCATTCTGAGAGCACACCTCAAATGTTCGATGTAAACTATCGAGGTGCATTGGTTACTTGGTTAAGCCCAATGTGTGACATTCATTGTCTCCTAGCCCGATGCAAAATTCTAATCTTGATTACTAATGCAATGATTTTGAGCCGCTTTTTACTATCTATGTCTTGGTGTTTTCAACCCAAATTTTTACATCTATATATGGTTTTGATTTTTTTTCCATTTGTTAGCATGTAAATCATCGAATGCATTAATTATCCCACATTTGTACCAAATTATATTATTTTATGATCATTTGGTTGGTCTCATGTTTCTATTTCTCTTATTTAAGGCCATTTGAGTATATATTATAACTCGACGCTAACAAAATCTATGTCAGTGGTACCGACACCTCACACCTAACTATATTAGAAGGAGAACAGCAACATGGCTATCTAGGGACATCTTGGTGATACAAAGAGAGTGATTGATGCCATCGAGATTCATACGTGATGATACCTATCAATGGTGTAGAGAGCAATAGAGATGGAAACTAGCTGTCTCGGTGCCTCTGACATGCCCGCCAATGATACTAACTTTAGCATCTAGACTCCAACAAGAATGAACTCAGTGCTACCGATAACTTTATTAGTAGTACCAACATAGATCAAGGAGACACAAAAGGTCACCAACTTAATGCCACTAACACCCCATCGGTGGTACCGATATATGGAAGTAATTGAAGATCTAAAATTAATTCAGATCCAACAACACAAAATAAGCAAGGGTGTAACGACTCCGCCTCCCGATAACCCCCAATTAAGAAAGATCTGAAGGTTCCAACCGTTATTCAATTAACAAGATCAAAGGTTTGACAAATAATCAATAATAATTATGAAATTCTACTAACTAACTGGAATTTGGTATAAAATTAAAAGTTTACTTACCTTTGAAAACTTTGGAAATCTATCTATCTAGAGCTTTAATTATTCTATCTAATCCTCCTTGCACTTTATTTCTTATTTCAACAATGTGTCACTTTACTGTATGTTCTTTCAATTGTTGTTCCTAAAACACCGACAAACAAAACGTCGGTCAGTATATCGAAATATACTGGTATGTGGGAACAACCAAAAACTTGCAAATATGACTAACAATTTAATAATCACAATCAAATTAATTAACAAGCTAAATTACACTTTTTAGTATGACATTCTCCACCACTTTTTCCCTAACCCTGGCATACCCACCTTAGGGTTCCCTTTGCCAATGACTTAAGGCCACCTTCTCAATCCCGAGCTTGGTGCCTGGGGGTCACCCCTCATGGTGCCCACTAGTCAAGCAATATCATAGGCTACCTTCTCATTCCCGAGCTTGGTGCCTGGGGTCACCACTCAAGGTGTCCATTGGTCTACCCATCTGGGACTGACCTTTGGCATCATCCATCAAGGTGGCATGTAGGTGTGAGAATACATACATCTATTTTTAATGTGATAATCATAGTGACTTTATGATTTGCAAGTATGAACATCCAATGGATAATTTGCATTCAATGCGATTAACCATCCGGAAAATCCTCAGGAAACTAAGGCGGTTATTCATAATTAACCACATACCTGATCTAAAGATTTGAACAGAAATATCCATGCAAATAAGAATCCAATCAAGCAAGCATTTTCAACAAGATCTTGAAATAACCACATAATTCCCTTTTTATTATTCATGTCATCAAGATCCATTAAACCTAGCTCGCTTCCTATGGTTTCTAATTCACTTTTAGGGTTTCTATTGCAATTAGGGTTTCCCCTCATCTTTTACTATTATAAACCCTAATTTAACGCAAATGATCACAAACCCTAATTATATCAACATCTAATCCTTAGTTTCGGATTAAAGGCATAATTAACCATTAAATAAGTCCATTAAGCCTATTTTACATTAAAGCTACAATTTTCATCCTTTTAATATATAACAAGATCATTATGCTCATTTATCGTCAATTCATAGTTCATTATGATCCAATTCACATATAAACTCAATTTGCCATTAATTCTACCTTTTATTCATGAGAAAACCCTATTCACTACATTTAGGGTATTTATCCACAAATTAGGAATTTTAATGCTCGAAATAGCATATTCCAACTTTAATCATGAAATTTATCAATTAAAGCCATTAATATTTGAATTAGTCAACATTAGGGTTTCAAGGCCCATTAAAGTATTATTCATGCACATTAAACTCAGAATTAAACTAATTACATGCAAATTCATCCTTTTTGTTCATAATGTGTCCTTTCATCATTAATAGGTTAATACTAACTCTAATCATCCATTAAACCCTTATAAATATATTATTCATCTCAAAATAGGGTTCTTTAAACATTAACACATTAAATTTGATATCTTACATTATTTTCTAATTGTAGGAGGAATTAGCTTTTAAAAATATTTTTATTGGATTCCTCTCATTTTTCTGAGCAAAATTGATATATTATACTTATCAATCCAAGCTACCTTTACTTAGTTATGATTTTTGTAAGATTTCACTTACCCAGACCAATCAGAGAGCGCCACGTGGCTGATCTCATGCAATGCGGCTGCTTTCTTTGGAAACATAACGGAAAGACCATACTACCCTTAGTTAAGTCAATTTCTTCTCTAGCCCGCAGAGGGCAGAAAGGTCCAACGCCTCCCTTCCTTCTTCAAGCTCGCGACAGTCGATTATTGTCACCCTAGCAGCGAGTTACACCACCTCTCCTTCCTTCTTTGCACCCCGCCAACCTCCGACGATGCTCTCACTACCTCTGACAAGCCCTCATGCCCCCAGAGACATCCTTTGTTCGCAACCAGGGTGGTCGGCTCAGGCGGGGCGGCCTGCAACTCAGGGTCGGCGCTGCAGCTATGGTGCAACCATTGTGCATAGGCTGGATCATGGGGACGATGGCTGGGGTTCCCTCTGACGACGTGAGACACCACTCCTCCATCGTGATGGCTCAATGATTCCTCGTTTTCCCAGGGTTAGCGTTAAAGCTTTTGGTTAGGGTTTATACGTAAGGAACAAAAGAAGAACATGGGATCTCTCTCTCTCTATCTTAGGCTTCAACTAGGGCTTTACCCCTTTATATAGGGTGGAGTATGAAGCCCTAAGGCATGCCTGATGAGGACTCAAGTCCCAAACTCAAAAGGAAACACACTTTCCTTGGTTGTGAAGAAACCATCTCTCTCTCTCTTCATTATCTCCTTTTTCCTTGATATTCCTTGTTGCATGAATATTTAGGAATTTGAAATTCCTCTCCCTTATCCTCTTTAATCTTGTCTTTTAATTCATTAGCCTCGAAATTATATTTTCCTTATGGAGGAAATATTTCTTCTTAATAAAACCATACAATTCCTTAATTATGTATTCCCATTATCCTTTTATTTTGCAATTTTGGTATTTTCTCTTTCTTTCCTCTTTATTGGGACTCCTTGGATCCCAAGAAACTCTATTATTTTGAAATCCTTTTTATTGGATACTCATTATCCTTCTAGATGCATCTAAATGCATTATTCTCCATTATCATGTGTATTTCTTATTAAAATATTTCTTTTTGAGGATTTCTCTTTATTTCTCTTTTATTTTCCTCATTAGTATTCCTTTTATCATTAGGAATCCTTGGAATACGAAATTCCACCAAGGATTATTCCATTATACCTCTTTTCACTTATTTTCCATATTTCATCAATGTTTTTAATTTCTTTATTAACAAGGAAATACTTTATTGGTCTTTTCTTTTCTTGTTGCTTTATCTTTGCAACTTTGGACTCCTTGGAACCCAAGGAGACCAAGAGGCACGAAATTCATTCTTGGATTACATTCCTTTGCCTTCTAGAGGTGTCTACCTCATCTCTCTTTTCTCAACAACTCAAATATTGATTAATTAATTGAATTTCCTTGTTATTGGGCCCAATAGCCAATAAAGCCCACAAATCAAACAACAAGGCTATTTTAAACGAAATCAATTTATTCACAAAAAATTATATCATTATTTGTCCAAATATCTTTAATATGAGAAATCACATTTCTCACCAAAGGAACCTAAAATTTGGGGATGTAATATCCTTCCCCTCTTATGAGAATTTTTTCCTCAAAATTCCATCAAGCAAGCAAACAAACAGGATAAGTCTTCTTATGTCCATCAGGGCTCCCATGTGGCTTCACCCTTTCCATGGTGTTTCCCCAAAACCTTCATTATCTCATTTTCTTCCATCTGAGTTCCTTCTTACCTTGGTATATCGTACCCTCAATTGTAACAAAGGGTTAGGCATAACTTATGATTGAAGGAGGGAAAAAACAATTGAAGTATCATGTATGTTTTGGAAGCATATCCAAGAGGAGAGGATAAGAATGAGATGGTCATCAACCTGACAATCAAGTTGTTCTAGAGGAAACATTTGCAACTGAAAAGCTGTAGATTAGGGTGTTCATCAGAGGGGATTGCTGGAGTTGACTTCTCCATGAGTTTTTACTTTAGGTTTATGATGTTTAGCTTCTCCGTCTCTCTTTATTCTTGTTGTGATTTAATGAAAGTCATGTGAGGCTAAACCCCTTTGTTTCTTAGGACCCAATAATAGATTGACATTGCATTCTAATAGGATTCAATAAATTTCTAATATGTCTCCATTATTCTAAATGTGAATCTATGATCTTAGGAATGAGTTGCTTATGCATAATCATCACAGTCAAAGTAACAAACTTCTTATTTCTTTAGTAGAGGGATTAGTAGTCAGAAAAATCATAGATTTACATAACTTATACCATAATTTGGGAAAAGGTTCACAACTATGAAAGAATAACTCAAATATATTAACTAATTGTCTAAACAAATTTATAAATTGCTATGGGTGTGGGGTATGTCTTAGTCTAGGTAGTGCATTGCAATGAGGGAACAGGTAATGTTGGCTACATGTCTTTAGTCCAGAACAAGGGTGAATAATTATATATTGAAAGGGTCTTTAATGCAATGTGTGTCATGGTGAAACCACAAGTCTTAAGGAACTCACTAAATCTTGCTTGCAACCATCTTAATTTAGTCTTTTCAATCCATGTTCATAGTAAAAAACAACCAATTAACTCTTTCTTTAGGCATATCTGATTAGGTTGCACTCAGTAGTAATTTATGGAAAATTATTCCCTAAGTTCAGCACTCAGGCCTCATTGGCCTTTATTACTTTGACACACACACCTCTGTATCACACGCAAGTTTTATAGATGTCAAGTTTTTGGCACCGTTGCTGGGGATTTGGAAACACCAACACTACAAATGTTGTGATTGACCACTATAGGCCATTTTTATTTAATTCATTTTAATCTTTCTTTTAATAAGATCATAATTGATAAATCTTTCTTTAATCTGATAACTAGTTTTCTATGTTCTTACAATGCCAATTGCCATTTCAGGTACTATTGTATGGTCCATACTTAGACTATAGACTATGGAGGTTCAATTACGTCATGTATAGATTGAGAGAAGATTTTATGCAAGGCACATGAGTTTGGGGCTTCATCTGAGATGTTTATTTAAATTCCTCCACCACAACCAAATAAAAATAGACTGCAAACATGTCACAAAATGGTAATGATTGGGTGGATGACTTGCAGGATTTAGATGAGGAGCAGACGGCCTATGAGAAAATCAAGGCATCAATGATAGAAACTCAATTGGGACTAACTAAGAACCAGGAAATGAATGTAGGAAGTTATTAAATTAATCCAGGATTGGTGGAATTAATTAAATCTTAGCCATTCCATGGGCATAGTTGTTAGGACCCATTGGCAATCAAAAATAACTTTGTGGAGAGATGTGACATGCTTAAACTCGACATGGTCGTAGCCACAATGATATAATTTAATTTAGTTTTATACTCCTTGTCAAACAAGGCAAAGGCTTGGTTCATTTGTTAATCTCCTGAGTCAGTCGAGACGTGGAATGAAATGATTGGTGCATTCTTCGAGATGTATTTTCTACCACAGAATACCAAAGAGATAGTAGGAAAAATATAAAACTTCAAACAATGGGCTGAAGAATTGTTCTTTGAGGCATAGGGGAGATTCTTAGAACATGTTGCAAAAAGTCGCTCATCATGGGAATGATTTGTTTGTCCATACAAAAACATTTTATTATGGCATGAGTAAAGGGGAGAGGACTACTTTTGATAATTTAGGGACATGATCATTTTTCCTAAATAACAAGGCACAAAGATGTCACAAGATCTTAAAGTATATGACCAAGAATCAATCATGGGAAGAGGAGTGTGAGATTCCAACATCAGTCAGGAGTGCCACTCAATCACATGAAGTCCTAGAGATGAAAGTTTATATGTCACAACTTGCAAAGAAGTTAGATGAAAAATCCAACACCTCATTTGGAGGTGAGGAGGAGTATATGTACCTAAGAAAACAAAACAATAGGGGAAGCAATGAATATGAATGGATGAGGGATCTAAAATTCTCATGGAAGGACCCAGTAATTTTAAGAGGACCCATCACAGGTGCAACAACCCCAACAACAAGTCAACACTTCATATCAAAATCCAAAGTTCAGAAAATCAAATTTCAAAAATAGCAACAGATGTGGCAGTAGTGAAAAAAGCCCACTCAGTAGGGATTCTTAGGGAACATTGACATCCCACAAAATAACGTATGAGACATGTAGTGATTCTACACAGTGGTAGAACGTTCGAGAAAGGCAAAAATAGTGATTCCAGATCTAAGTGCACCATCATCTCAAACATTGGTTTTGACATAAAAGGAACTTCTTGAGAAGCCAATAGCCTTCACTCACCAAGAATAAGTTGAAGATAAGGAGGACTTAGGGAAACTCAAAATTCCAAAAGAGCTCTATATTCCTTTTCACCAGTGAAAGAATGTGATTCTAGTTCAATTTCCTGATAGCTTGAAAGACAAAAAGGTTGATAAGTAGCTAAAAGTTTCTTTATGTTTATAGGAAACTCCAAATCAACCTACCACTAGTAGACTCAATTGAATATATCCCTTCCTTGGCAAGTTAATCAAAGACATCATCAACAAGAAGATGAGGATAGCCAGTTCAAACTTTGTGGCACTGTGAGAGGAAGTTAGTGCATTTACACAAAGGAAACTTCCTTAAAAGAGAGAAGATCCATGGTGTTTTAATACATCATGTTTCACATGCAATATCAAATCTGGGGAGGCACTATGTAATTATGGAGAAAGAATTTATCTCATGCCATTGAAAATGTTCAAGAATCTTGGGCTAAATGAATTGAGGAAGAGTAATATGGCAATTTAGCTATCATACAATGCATTTGTGAGGTCACTAGGCATATGTGAGTATGTCCTAGTGAAAGTAGATAAGTTCATCTTTCCAGCATATTTTGTGGTCATGGAAGTGCAATATAACTATGACAATGATTTGTTTCTCAGTAGGCCATTTCAGGCCACATATGATGTAATCTTGAAGATGGGTAGAGGCAAATTGACACTGGGAATACAAGATGTCCAGTTTAAAATAAAGTTGTCTGACAAACAACAAAAGAACCATAAGTAGGAAGAATGTAGTGTGGTGAATCATACTGATAATGAGGTGTCCCTACTTTTGGGGAAACCATTTCTGGATGTGGCACATGTCATAACACAAGTGGAACATGGTGCCTTGGCAGTGGACATTATAGAATAGATAAGGCAAATCTCTTTGAAAAAGGCTGTGAAATAGCTTGAGGAACCATAGGATGATGTTCACCCTCCAACAATAATAGATGCAGTCTCATCTACTATTACTTGTGCAAATCCACAATTACATTTAGAAGTTTGTCTGATGAATCTAGTAGATTACTGTACATGCTACCCTCTTATGGTTGAGTGTATGATGTTTCTAAAGGCATTGTCGTGCCATTATACATAACATTTTAAGGATTTGGGACCACCACCACAATTGGTACCATCTCTACAACACTCAAATGAGTTGGAATTGAAGCCAATTCCTCCACATATGAAGGTACATTCTTGATAGTAGACCTCAATCTTCCAATGATAATTTTGGTTTCATTGAGTATTCATGATGATAGGAATAATTACTTGTTATCCTGAAGAAGCACTAGGCTTCATTTGGGTGGTCTACTGCTGATATCAAAGGAATTTCCTAACTTATGACAACACAAGATCCATATTGAAGAAGGTGAAAAGTAGGGTGCCACAACCTCAAAGGAACCTAAATCCCATTTTTACTGAGGTAGTGAAGAAGGAGGTGGTAAAACTTATGTTGGTAGGTATAATTTATGAAATTTCTGATTCAAAATAGTTTAGTTCTACACAAGCAATCCTATGAAGGGGGTAATAACTATCATTACTAATTTAGCTAGATACCTAGTTTCTACTAGATTTGTGACAAGGTGGAGAGGTTGCATGGATTACTTCCATTTAAATTATGACACACTAAGGGACCATTTTCCATTACCTATCTTAAACTAGATTCTTGAGTGGCTCATCGAATGCTCACACTTTTTCTTTCTAAATGGTTATTCAGGATATATCCATATTTATATAGAACTGCATGATCAAGAGAAGTCAAACTTCATTTGTCCCGAAGAAACTTTTTCTTATCGTTGCATGCCTTACGGTCTTTGTAATTCTCCAGTGTTTTCCTAATGATGTATGTTCTCCATTTTCTCTAATATGGCTGAATGATGTCTTGATATCTTTATGGATGATTTTTTAGTGTATAGACAGTCATTTGATGATTTCCTTGCTAGTCTTGATAAGGTGTTACATATGTGTGAAGACAATCATCTGATTTTGACTTGGGAGAAGTGTCACATGATGGTTAGTGAAGGGATTGTTCTTGGACACAAGGTGTCCAACAAGGGGATGGAAGTCGACCTGATAAAAATAGAGATGATTTACAAACTACTTCCACCATCTTTGGTGAAGGAATTTAGGAGTTTTTTGGGTCAGCAATGGTTTACAAAAGATTTTTTTAAAATAGCAAAGCCTCTTACCGAATTATTAGAAAATGATGTCAATTTTAATTTTTATGATAATTGTTTGGAAGCATTCAAAGTTTTGAAGGAAAATATCATCTCCACACCCATGGTTGTGGTGCTAGACTGGAGCCATCCTTTTAAGCTGATGTGTGACACATCAAATTGTGCAGCTGGAGCCATTTTGAGCAAACACAAGGGACATACCCTTTCTGTTATACATTATGCGTCACAGACTTTAAATGATGCTCAATTTCATTTCACCACAACTAAAAAAGAGTTATCAATTGTCGTCTTTTCTTTCAATAAATGTAGGAAATATTTAGTAGGAGCAAAGGTGATAGTATGGACTGACCATGCAACCATCATGTACCTTTCGTAGAAAAAAGATGCACAACTGAGATTTATCCATTGGATTCTACTACTATAAGAATTTTACGTAGAGGTTAGAGACAAATCTAGTGCAGGGAATGTAGTGGCAGGTCACTTATCTCATCTAGAGAGGGTGAAAGAGTGAAGGTTAAAGATACCACTTGTTGAGTATTTGCTTTATAGAAACTTTCTATGGTTAGAGAGAAGGATCCATAGTATTCATATGTGGTAAATTAGCTAGCATGTGGAAAATATGAGGAGATTGGGGATATATGGAAAACAAGTCTTTGTGATATTATGCTTGGGATGGTACCATTTTTCTTAGGTTGTGACAAGATGAGATATTTAGGAAATGTGTTCTTGAGTGTGAGTTTGAGATCATACTTGCTCATTGCCACTCTATGCCTACCGGGGGACACTATACTAGTTTGAGGATGGCTTCCAAAGAGTTAGAGAGTGGATGTTAGTATCCATCCTTGTTTAAGGGCACATACAAATTTGTTAGGAGGTGTGATGCGTGCCAAACACACATTCAACATTCCAAGGGGACATAAAAGGCCCCTAAATACATTTTAGGAAGTTGAGTTTTTTGACCTTTGGGGTATAAATTTCATGGGAGCATTTGTTTCTTCTAATTCTAATATCTACATTCTACTAGATATTTATTAAATGTCCAAATGGGTGAAACCAATTCCTACCCCCACTAATGATGCACATGTGGTATGCTCTTTTGTGAAACATAACATTTTCTACAGGTTTGGAGTGCCCAAGATGGTCATTAGTATTGGTATGTATGCCATGAGAGCCAATCATGGGATGATTGGTGGGATACATTAAGATTGATTTGATAAACATCAAAGGCAAGCTTCCAATTCTTTCTGGTTCAGTCATATGAGATAGTGATAGAACAGATTGAATGTCTAGAGAATGACAGTACTCAATGACGTATGCTTTCAGGTTGAGGACCTGAACGATGATATCATACAGATGCTAAGAGTTTGTACATTCTTGTTTTGTCCCTAGTCGGATGTCATTGTGGAAGGTAGATAGACAACAATGACACACAAGACTAGATTGTGGTGTTGGTTGATGACAGAATCTCATTAGTCATGATATAGAGATATCAAACCAAACACATAGGTACTTGTTAGAGAACAAGTGTACCAGACAGACCCACCGTGAGTTTGACACATGGAACCATGACATGGTAGTCAGAGTCAGTACTCACAGTGATGGTGGTGAGTGTGATTCTTTGACCTGAAATCACTACACTCAACACATGTCGTCGGGCACACTTTGACATCATCAAACTTAGTCCTGAAACATGGGTTGTTATAAAGGTGATGATTGGGTGGCTTTGACACATGGGGCTTTTGAGGGGTGAGTGATAGATATGGGATTTGTCCCTCGTGAGGGAGTTTGATATCCATGGCCACTTGATGAGTAAGATTGAGATAGGCGTGCACACGCATGTGTGAATCAATATGTGATATTGATGTCATACATATCTCCTTCAATCTACTCTGAGATCAAGAAAGTGAATGAACGTTGACAGGATGACTGTTCCATGCCTTGACTTCATTCGGGATATCAGTGACAAAGGAATTATACATTCACTGTAACACCATTCACGGATTGTAGGATTGAAAGTTGTTCTCCAACTTTCTACTTTCACTTGGGTAGCACTGATGTGTGACTAGGAACTGCTCTTTGCTTGTGAAGTCATAAGTGTTATGGACTTTCACTGCCAACGTGAAATGGACCTGCAGGGTCACACACATAGGATTTAACCTGGAAGAGGAGTTTTATCCACAAGCAACATTTAGATTGATTACTAAAGGAGTTTAATAGTTCAATTAAACACTCAATTGATTGATAGCTCAATATCATACTGTTCAAGGTGTTGGACATGTTGAATGGAGTATCAGATTGATTGAAATCGCATTTGACTGATTCTGCACAACCTGTACTCCCAACCGATTGGTTCAAGTGTTGAACCGGTCGGATGAGGTTGCTGAACCAGTCGACTCAAGTGTTGAACTGATCGACTCATGTACATAGTGAAACGAGCAGTTCAAGTGTTGAACTGATCGGTTCAACTGGTGCAACCGAGCAAGTTGGGAAAGCCAGGTCGGTAAGAATTTTCCTTGCGTTTCACTTGCCCAATTTGATTGGAACAAGGATTGGTATTCGATACCAATTAGAAACAAAAGAAGGAAAGTCAATCGGGAACTGATCAGGACCACGAACCGACCGGTTCAGAAGTGAACCGATCGGCTCATGGGTCCCAACCGATTGGTTGGTGTTCCAACTGACCGGTTCAGGTCCCCAACTGATCGGTTCAGGTTGCGAGTTGGTTGTTTTGTGGAAAATCTCGAACCCTTCTACTCCTGCTTTTAGTCCCGCATTGCCCGGGATGGAGAACCCTGTCCCATGACCCTCCTATATATATAGGGGTATTGGGGGCTTCTCAAAGAACAACTCAGTGCAACCAGTTGCTCTGCAAAGTTGTCGTTCTCTCTAGTTTTGGTAACTGTGAGAGAGCCCGAGCAAGTGCTTCCCGCAAAGGGAGGTGCAGCAAGGGAAGGACAACTGCAGTTGCAACTGGAGGCAGGAGAGTGTGTTGGCGACTAGTACGTCAACAGGAGGGTGCGACTCCTTCCACTTCCTTGTGGGACAAGGAGAGTGGAGTTCCAGGTGGTCCGTGTGGACTACTACTGAGGCGGGAGGACACTACCGCTTAGGAGGACAACTGTCATCCGACAGTTCGGTAGGAGGAGGAGTCATTAGTCCTAGTGCGACCAGGAGCTGCACAGACGTCGTCCAAGACCGGAGTTGAAGACCGCACATTGCGCGAGGTATTGTTGCCAAGCAAGCCTTGGGACAAGGTATGATTCCACAAACCATCATTTCCTATTATATAGACGTTGATGCGTTTCCTCGTGCTGGGTTTGGGAGAGAAATTTTTGTTTCCGCTGCCTTCTCTGTCTCCCTTAAAACCTAACAGTGGTATCAGAGCCATGTCAACTGTTCTATATTTTAGGAATATCGATATGATCGATTTTGGTTTGTCGCCTTTATTTATTGCATACAATGCGAATAATATCGGCTTTATGCATGTCAAATCCTAAATCCACAAATCCCAAATTACATATATGATATGTAATATTAATGCACGCGATACGTGTCGCCCTTAAATGAGTTTTGTGGTGGATGTGTGTAGCATGATTATGGCCTATAAACCCCTATCTGTGTGTGGTTGTTTGTGGTTGCTTGCATCTCGGTCTGTGCACCGATCTTCCCTCTCTGATTCCTGATGTAACTCGAAATAATTCGAGATTCTTTCCTACCTTAGCTCCCCCCGAATGTAACTCGAGGTTTCTTCTTTTAAGCAATGTAATAATAGGATAGATTTTATTTCCTGTTATGTTGAAGACCGGAGGACATCAAGACAACAGCTGAAACGATCGGTTGACGTTCCAGATGGTCAGTTCAAGGAGTGAACCGATCGGTTGATGACCGATCGAGGAGCGAGACGACCGGGTGGCGGACATGACGAGATGCACGACGTCCAGGCGAACCGATCGGTTGGAGGAGCCAACCGATCGACTGGTGGCACCCAGACGACCGACTGGAGAGTACAGATCATTCATGTGATGAGTTGATCAACTCGGATAGCAAGGCACAGATGTTCATCTTGTACAGGTTGCATGTGATGTTGACCTAGATGACCGTGATTCCTCTTGGCTCGAGGAATCACATTAGGATGGCCATAATCATCGCTTTTATCATTTTTGCATGTTTTCTGTGGGATATAGCATGTATATGATACATACTATGTATTGTGGTGATTGGATATGTATATGTATATAAAAACCAAATCCCTCATTAAAATATTAAGTTTTAGATGACTTCCAAATGCGACACACGTGAAAAGCTTGATCGACCAAGTGTGGGCACGCCCTAGCGTGGTGCACCGTCTATCTCGTGGAAGCGTGAAGGATGAATGTGTGGGTCTGCCCTAGCAGGGTGCATATTCATCGTGTTTGCTTTGGGTCGGACTTAAAAAGGTGACCTAGATAGGATCTAGCGCCTTGAGGCATGGAGATGATCATTGCAAGGAGTTGTATATGACATCTTATCAAGAGTTGCATATGATGCAATTGGCAAAAGTTGCCTACCTGAGAGATCTAAGTTGTGGGCGATCAGCCAAAGCTGACTCATGACTTAGAGGATTTCAGGATCTTGCTCACTAGAAGTTTGTACGCTGCAATCTTCCGAATTGATGGTGAGGGCTATCAATTTGAAGTAAAATAGTGGGAGCGATAATTAATTAAAGGCCTAATTTTATCGTCAACTTTTCAAATCAATCAAACAAGTCAAAAGAGTTTTGGACTAAAATTTCATATATTTCCTTTTGTTAAAATAAATGGTTAATCAACATATCACTTTAATTGCGATCGGTCTTTGAGACCAACAAATTAAATAGGAATAATTCCATGACTGGTTAGGATGATGAGAAGTGTTCTCAAAGAGCGAAAGCTCTAAGTCCTAGTTATACCAAGTCCAGATAAACTCAATCCCACCACATCAATGGCTGAAAGTATGCTTATGGAAGCATACCGAGGATGACATTGATGAGGAGTGCTGAATGTTGTGTTCTCTGAACTATGAGTTGCAGAGACAACATGAGACATATGATGTCTCCAAGACACTATCCTAGTATGTCATGACAGAAGGAGATCCAGTAAGGTATTCACGCACTCAATATGATTGGGTATGTGAAAACCTGACTAAGAAGGATTCCCTTTGAGCCAAGATTTGGCTATTGGTATGATACTGCAAATGTTGCCGAATCATACAATTCATGATAAGCTACAACATGAACAACTTTGACAAGCGTTGACAGAGTTGTTGGACATGTTGAGGACAGTAGAGGCAAAGATGAAGAAAGACAAACCATAATCTTTGATGTGATCAAAGAAAAGGTAAGTCTTAAGGGAAAGGGCAAGGGCAAAGCAAAGAAGTGTTCTAATGCTAGCCAGCAGCCCAAGCCGTCTTCAACCTCAAGGCACATGGGGAAAGGGTGTGTGAGGGAACTACCCTCTATATCTGGAAGAACAAAAGAAGGTGAAGGAGGGGATGGCGATCTCCACCTAATGTATCATGAAATGAACCGCTTCTTTATCTGAGGTATATGATACCAAGATATGGATCTATCATATATGATATGCAAGATCCGCAAAGAAGTGATGGAATTTGTGAAAGGACCAAGAAAGGAGTACCCATCATTGAAGCAAATGTTGCTGCCATAGATAGGAGTACCTTTCAGTTTATTTCAGCCTAAAGGGCACGAAATAGAGTTGAGAACTGCTATTTCATATATTGCCAATAGATAGAAACACTTTATTTTTGCATATTGTGTGACAATGATGGCAATTAATAAAGTTGAGTTTTCAATCTTAAAGATATTATCTTTGTGGCAATGCCTTGTTTATCTTGTGGTATTCGATATGCATAAGATAAAATGATACCTAAAAGTTATTAGATAACTCAAGCAATCAAATTAGCATCAATCATAAGAAATTCATTTCTAGTTTCCATGTGATGGATAAATCTAGACTCTTTTGGTTAGAGAACCAATAAGAGACATGAATATCTTGGACATGATTAATCAATCTTCACTAATGGTAGTGAGAGAATGATTATCCTATAAGGTATAATACATGTGATGTATTTACATACCTATTGGAACAAATGCTAATACTTCAAATGATGTTTAGAGAAATACCAATATGAATATCTTGAAGTGTTCAAGATTATCATAGATGAAGTGCAAATTTGGTAAAGTGTTAATTCTTGATGAGATCAATGAATGAAGCACTTGGACCAAATGTTTGAGATCCTTATGAGTGATTATGATAGTGTATCATAGTGAACTCATGATTAAGGCATGGTGATGTCTAAATCAAGAAGGAATCATACTCTAAGGATTTAGAGAATGATTATCAAATAGCTGAATTCTTCTTATAAAAGAATGCCCCTCACTAATAAAAGAAATTAAGAATCACAAGGGTTGTGAGTTCTTATATCTTTAATAGATACACCTCAATTATCTATGTGATGAGTTGTTCATATGATGAGTCAACTATCCAAATAAATATGAGGAACCGGATTTTGAGTTATGGTATATGACCATTACATCCTAAATGACATCCATGTCAACCATAAGGTATGACCTTGATGGTAGCACCCGTTGGATGAAATCCATAAGTGCAAATGAATCTTAAAGGTTAAGATACATGGATATCATTTTGAGAAGGATGATGCTTGTTGATTGTAACTTAAGGACTAAGGCATTTGGCATATGGATACTAAAACCGCATTCCTATGAGGAATAAAACAAGGATGTGTACATGACACAACCTATAAGGTTTATGAATCCACTAATGCAAATGAAGTCTATAAGTCACAGTGGACTAATCAATGTGATTGATTGAGCACAAGCAACTCGGAATTGGATCTTTACTTTGATGATATAGTCAAAGGGTTTGACTGATATGTCAAAGATAAAGAAGGGATCTGTGATTTAGTGGGAGCGTATTCACATTTCACATATTGATATGGAATGGAAATGTTCTAAAATGGAAATCCAAAGTGGAAATTATCTTTAAGGAAGATAGAGATGTTTCCTATGTGATAGGAATAGAGATCTATAGAGATAGTTCTCGAAAAAATCTCTTGACCTAAAAGGAGAGAGCATACATTGGCAATCTGTACTGAAGTGTTCAGTGTACACAGATTTAGTGGGAGAAAACTTGTCCATGCTACATGGAGTTAGTATCCCAAGGCCAAGTGTCCAATTCTTATGAATAATGGGAACACTAAGAATAGATATGGATCTATCATGTATGTAATCATCCCATTGTCTTGCATGTATGGACATGGCAAGAACAAAATGCATTCATCATCTTGTATGTAAGACATGACAATATGATGTGCTCATCCTGATAACTCATATGTGAGACATGATGAGTGGATGTCTGTCTGCTTCCAGTAAGGTTACTGGAATACCATGAGAACATGATAAGTACTTGTGAAGTACTAGTTCTATGGAGATAAGGAAGAGTTCAATGTAAAGAGTTACATTGATGCGAACTTCCGAAAGGATAGAAAATTAATCGCAAAATATACATAGGATGTATAAAAGTGAAAGTTTGTTGATAATTGGAAGTGTTCCAATAAAACCACTTAAACGGAAATGGCGAGTATCTATGCGTTAGAGAACAACAGTAGATACTATATGGATCTAGAAGTTCATGAGATGAACTTATAGATATTTCACTCATTGATGACAAGTCTGGAATCCTTGATCATGCAATGTGGCTAAAGGTTAGCAAAGGAATACTAGATCGCATATTACGGAAAACCCATCTCATGCGTGTGACGTACAACGAAGAGATGAGAGACATGCAATTTACACTGACTTTGGCAAGATGTTGCCATTACTCACTATGTTGGCACTAGAGCACAGTAACATGTTTGAAGATCACTGTGAATATGATTCAAGGGTGATTGGCTCGCAGTGCAAGTGGGAGTCTGTTGGTATGTATGCCCTGAGAGCCAATCATGGGATGATTGGTGGGATACATTAAGATTGATTTCATAAACATCAAAGGCAAGCTTCCAATTCTTTCTGGTTCAGTCATATGAGATAGTGATAGAACAGATTGAATGTGTAGAGAATGGCAGTACTCAATGACGTATGCTTTAGGGTTGAGGACCTGAACGATGAGATCATACGGATGCTAAGAGTTTGTACATTCTTGTTTTGTCCCTAGTCGGATGTCATTGTGGAAGGTAGATAGACAACAATGACACACAAGACTAGATTGTGGTGTTGGTTGATGATAGAATCTCATTAGTCATGATATAGAGATATCAAACCAAACACATAGGTACTTGTTAGAGAACAAGTGTACCGGACAGACCCACCGTGAGTTTGACACATGGAACCATGACATGGTAGTCACAGTCAGTACTCACAGTGATGGTGGTGAGTGTGATTCTTTGACCTGAAATCACTGCACTCAACACATGTCGTTGGGCACACTTTGACATCATCAAACGCAGTCCTGAAACATGGGTTGTTATAAAGGTGATGATTGGGTGGCTTTGACACATGGGGCTTTTGAGGGTCGAGTGATAGATATCGGATTTGTCCCTCCTGAGGGAGTTTGATATCCATGGCCACTTGATGAGTAAGATTGAGATAGGCGTGCGCACGCATGTGTGAATCAGTATGTGATATTGATGTCATACATATCTCCTTCAATCTACTCTGAGATCAAGAAAGTGAATGAACGTTGATAGGATGACTGTTCCATGCCTTGAGTTCATTTGGGATATCAGTGACAAAGGAATTATACATTCACTGTAACACCATTCACAGATTGTAGAATTGAAAGTTGTTCTCCAACTTTCTACTTTCACTTGGGTAGCACTGATGTGTGACTAGGCACCGCTCTTTTCTTGTGAAGTCATAAGTGTTATGGACTTTGAATGCCAACGTGAAATGGACCTGCAGGGTCACACACATAGTATTTAACCTGGAAGAGGAGTTTTGTCCACAAGCAACGTTTAGATTGATTACTAAATGAGTTTAGTAGTTCAATTAAACACTCAATTGATTGATAGCTCAATATCATACTGTTCAAGGTGTTGGACATGTTGAATGGAGTATCGGATTGATTGAAATCACATTTGACTGATTGTGCACAACCTGTACTCCCAACCGATCGGTTCAAGTGTTGAACCGGTCGGCTGAGGTTGTTGAACCTGTCGGATCAAGTGTTGAACTGATCGACTCATGTACAGAGTGAAATGAGCGGTTCAAGTGTTGAACCGATTGGTTCAACTGGTGCAACCGAGCAAGTTGGGAAAGTCAGGTCGGTAAGAATTTTCCTTGCGTTTCACTTGCCCAATTTGATTGGAATAAGGATTGGTATTCGATACCAATTAGAAACAAAAGAAGGAAAGTCAATCGGGAACTGATCAGGACCATGAACTGACCGGTTCAGAAGTGAACCGACCGGTTCAGAAGTGAACTGATCGGCTCATGGGTCCCAACCGATCGGTTGGTGTTCCAACCGACCGGTTTAGGTCCCCAACTGACCGGTTCACTTGTGAACCGATCGGTTCAGGTTGCGAGTTGGTTGTTTTGTGGAAAATTTCGAACCCTTCTACTCCTGCTTTTAGTCCTGCATTGCCCGGGATGGAGAACCCTGTCCCATGACCCTCCTATATATATAGGGGTATTGGGGGCTTCTCAAAGAACAACTCAATGCAACCAGTTGCTCTGCAAAGTTGTCGTTCTCTCTGGTTTTGGTAACCATGAGAGAGCCCGAGCAAGTGCTTCCCGCAAAGGGAGGTGCAGTAAGGGAAGGACAACTACAGTTGCAACTGGAGGCAGGAGAGTGTGTTGGCGACTGGTAAGTCAACAGGAGGGTGTGACTCCTTACACTTCCTTGTGGGACAAGGAGAGTGGAGTTCCAGGTGGTCCGTGTGGACTACTACAGAGGCGGGAGGACACTGCCGCTTAGGAAGACAACTGTCATCTGACAGTCCGGTAGGAGGAGGAGTCGTCAGTCCCGGTGCGACCAGGAGCTGCACAGACGCCGTCCAAGACCGGAGTTGAAGACCGCGCATTGCGCGAGGTATTGTCGTCAAGCAAGCCTTGGGACAAGGTATGATTCCACAAACCATCCTTTCCTATTGTATAGACGTTGATGTGTTTCCTCATGCTGGGTTTGGGGGAGACATTTTTGTTTCCGCTGCCTTCTCTATCTCCCTTAAAACCCAACAATTAGTTATGGAGTCTTCCATTTAACAAACAATAAATTTAAAGCACTACTGAGAAAATATGGAGTTAATCATAGGGTAGGCACCCCATACCATCCTCTGACCCAAGGCCAAGTAGAAGTGTCCAATAGGGATATCAAGATGATCTTAGAAAAGACTGTCTCTAGAAGTAGAACAAATTGGATCGTGCAATTAAATGGTTCTCTTTGAGCTTATTGTAAGGCTTTTAAAACACCTATTGGTACAACCACTTATAGATTGGTCTATGGTCAAGCCTGTCATTTTCCCATTGAATTGGAGCATTTAACCAAATGTGCCTTAAAAAATTTAATTTTTGACCTATCGATTGCCTGGGAGAAGCACAAGCTCAAGCTAAATGAATTTGATGAGATTAGGCTTGATGCTTATGAAAATTCTAGGATATACAAATATGGAACTTAAAAGATCCATGATCTCCACATATTGCATATGACCTTATTATAGGGGCAATAGGGTTTTTGTTCAATTCTAGAGTACAACTACACTCTTAGAAATTGAGATCTTGGTGGAGTGGACCACATGCAATGGTAAAGACATTTCCCCATGGAGAAATTGAAATAAGTGATGAAGCTAAGGTTTTTAAGACCAATGGACATAGGCTTAAACACTAATTTGGGGGAGAGGTAGTCCATGACCATGATGACTTGAAGCTCATGGATCTTCCTTGATGAGATATACCTTGTCAAGCCCACAACATTAAACAAGGGCACTTATGGGAGGCAACCCACTTTAAATTATGTTAGTTTTTTTTTAGTAAGTTTATATTTGGTCTTTTTATAATTCATGCATATAGTTACATTTTTTTGGAAGTAAAAAAGGTAGCTTGAATGCATTTGTTTTGTGTTTAGGGTTATGTTGTGTTGGCACTACCGATGTCACTATTGGTATCACTAACCACTTATCTAGAGGCGTAAAGGAAATTTGATTAGAAAGTTTAGTACCACTGACTGGAAATTAGATGGCATCAAACTCTTATTAGTTAGAGACATCAAGCGACAACACATGTCATTAGCACTGACATAAAAGTTGGTAGCACTTACTCTTTTTGAGAAAAAGTCATAGAGCTACATGAAATTTTCCTCTTTACTATTGAATGACAACTTCACGATACCAAGTCATCAAGGTAAACTCATCGGTACTACTGACACAAACTCGGTGGAATTGACTCTACATGGATAGGGCACCCCTCGATATATAAAAGGGGAGGTAAGGGTTGATCAAACATCACACCCAAGCACTCCCCTTCACTTCATCTCTGTTTAAGGATCTTGAGAAGCATAAAAAACAATCTAGTGATCAACATTTTCTCAAATTTGTATTCTTCTCTCCCATCTTCTCTTATTCCAAGCAATGGAAATCAAGCATCAAGCTCCACCCGCCACCCTCGTTCCTCATTAGTTGGCTAGAAGAGTGAGAAGAAGTTGTTTCATCCAGAGAGGAAGAAGACACCAAGTCCAAGTCAGAAGAAGAAGGAGCATAGGAGGAGGAACAAAAGGAGGCTTCCACTCCTTTTATACCATACCAACTGTTATGACCTCAATTTCTTAAGAATGTAGTAAAATGATGTAATTCTCTTTTAAAGAATAAAAGAAATTTATTTGTGATGAATTTCGTGTGAAATGGCATTGATTGATTGATAATGGGCTTTGTTGTCCATTGAGCCCAATTGAAAAGAAAAATGAAATAAAAAGGAAAAGGATTTTATAAATAAAAGAGGAATATGAGAAATATACTTTTAAAAGAATATAAAGGCAAACCAATATTCCCCAATATGGGAATTCATGCCTTTAGGGTTTCTTGAGGTCCAAGGGACCCAAAATAACAAGGAAATGAAAAAAAGGAAATTTAGTTATTAAATAAGTAAATGAGAAAATGGAGAAAAGAATGAGGTAGAAGCCTCTAGAAGGAAAAGGAAGAATCTCAAAGGGGGATTTTGCACCTCTTGGATTTCTTGGGTTCCAAGGAGTCCAAGTTGCAATAATAATAGGAGAAGAAAGAAATAAAAATCAAATAAAGCATTATTAAGAAGGAAAGTTGAGATAATAATGAAATATCAAGAAAAATGTGGATATATGGATAATGAATCCATCTTAGAAAATATTTCATGTCCACATGGTTTCTAACACTAAAAGGAAGCAAAATAAAGAAAATAAAAGATCATGAAAGAGAAAAATATGCTTAAAATATGCCTTATTAAGAGATAACTTGCATATAAAAAAAATCATCTCAAACTTTCGAGTTTGAGTCCCAAATTTTATACATACGTGGATTAAGTCATTATGGACTTTCCCTAAAAATTTGGGATCAATTGAACAAACGGTTTCAGAGATATGATTTTTTCAAAGTTTTCTAAAGTAAGTAGATATCAATAAATGTCACAATGTGAATCCTTTTTGGATATATTTTTGGCGCGATGGATGCCGCTAGATCGAGATCATATGGATGTCGGTCATCTACTACCTCCAGTCTGACAAGAATAGTAATGGGTGTTTTTCCCCACATCCATACCTCTCTCATTGATCAAAAAGGAAAATGAAAAAGGGTATATCTGAGTTTAGGATAGAAAATCGGATCGAACGGTCCTCTAGGGGGACCCGTTTCGAGGAGAAATGGAAGTTCCCCAATTTGCTCAAGAGTTGAATCCCAAGTGGGGATATACTCACATAGACAAACCTATATAAGATCCTAGGAGGTTCCCCGAGATCAACCACAAACCACTTGAAGTCGTGCGAATCAATCAGGCTGCCAATTCCATTGTGCAAACAAAGGTTTTGCTTCCCTGGCGATGCAGTACCCTGTCGCCCACCGATCTTCTCAACCCAACTGAACGGTACACCTATGACAGATCTGAGGGTTCCTTCGACTTCGTACGGTCCTAGCGGAGCTGTGGCCACCTTATCTTGGTCGCTGTCGCCCTAGAGCCCAGGGTCAACAACCTGGTTGACCATTGTGGGGCACTACTCACAGGAGGCAAGCCTGCACGCGTGGAAGGAGAAAATAGGGGAAAATACCCCTCTACCCCCGACTATCATAAAGGAACCAGAGGGTGAGGATGTCTTTTCGACATGTTTTGATCCCAACCAGCGTGAAAATAAAAAGGCTTCGTTTTGCTGACGTGGCGGCCATAGATTGGCCCAAAGGTAAATAACCTTGCTAAATTCGTATCTCTTGCTAGAAAACTCAGATGAGGAAAGTTAATACATGAAAAATGTTTAGCAAAAATATGGGGGATACATTAAAAATGGTTTGGGAACCTAAATAAGTATCGTTTTGTAATAGTATATGATTTGGATGGGAAAAGTATTAAATTATGGTTAGAAAACCTAATTGTTGATAAAGGATGGGTTTAATCTTGCAAGTGAATAAATTCGATTATTTTTAACTTGTTTAGTGATAAAAATGAATCTTGACATGTTTTGAAAAGGGATTTGCAAGAATTAGGGTTTTCAACCTAATAATGTCATTTATACCCTTAGAAACCCTAAGTGAGGGAAAAGGGGAAGAAAAGACATAATTAATTTGAAAATTAGGGTTTTGTGGTCCAAACCTGATCTTGGGATCTTAATGGAAAATTAAGATGAGATAATTCGGGTTCAATAGATATTTTGATAAAAAATAAAGTAAAAGTGGTAAAAGGAAGTGAAACCCTAATTATGGTCAAAACCCTATAAAGGGCTAGTAACCCTAGGGCCCCATTAGGTCTATTAGACTTGGATACCATGATCCATGATAGAGAATATTGAATGTAATTTCAGGACTGAATTGTGTGCTTGCTTGGTTCTGGATTACTTACTTGTTTGGATTATTCCTGCACTAGAGTCTTCCTGACAGGTATTTGGTTAATTATGGTTAATCACCCTAGTTTCCCGATGGTTTTTTGGATGGCTAATCACATTGAGTGCATCTAAACAGTTGGATGTTCATACTTGCAAAATTATAAAGTCACTATGCTTATCACAATTATAAAGAAGTGTGTATTCTCGCACCTACATGCCACCCTGATGGATGATGCCAAAGGTCAGGCCCAGGAGGGTAGACCCATGGGCACCATGAGTGGTGACCCCAGGCACCAAGCTCGGGAATGAGAAGGTGGCCTATGATATTGCATGACGAGAGGGCACCATGAGTGGTGACCCCAGGAACCAAGCTCGGGATTGAGAAGGTGGCCTTATGTCATTGGCAAAAGAAACCCTAAGGTGGGTATGCCAGGGTTAGGGAAAAAGTGGTGGAGAATGTCATACTGGAAATAATAAATTGTCTTGTTAATTATCTTGATTGTGATAATTAGATTGTTATCCATAAATGTGATTTTTTTTGGTTGTCCCCACATACCATCATATTCCAATATGTTGACCGACGTTTTGTTTGTCGGCATTTTAGGTATAAGATTGAAAAGGACAAACAGTAAAGTGGCATATGTGTAATTAAATAAGAATTAAAGTACAAAGGAGGATTAGTTAAAATAGACTCCTGAAGCGGATAGAAGTAGATATCCCAGTTTTTGGAAAAGGTATGTAAAGTTTTATTTTATACCAGTTTTCAGCTTAGTTGGTAAAATTTATTAATTGTTATTGATTATTTGTCAAACCTTTGATCCTGTTAATTGAGATAATGATATCAACCTTTTGGTCTCCCTTAATTGGGGGTTACTGGGAGGTGGGGTCGTTACAATTAATATCAGAGCATAGATTCCTCATCTAATCATTAATAATTATTAAATTTTACAAATTCCATAGAACTGAGGGAGTTATTAGAGGATTGTCTGAAAGATTGAGGTGTCTAGAAAAGGATCACGTCTGGGGGCTGGCAATATTTTCCTCCGCACCGCTAGTCAGAATACGAGGACTCCCAGATTGTGTGACTGCCTAGCCAATGTCTTAGGATATGACTCGAAATAAGATACCTTTAGGACTCTCTCATCTTGTTCATCCCTTCTCAACTCAAATTCTATTTAGGACCTTAAGGATTAGGGTTTTCTCTCTTCTCCTCACCCTCGTGAGGTATGGGTAAGGTTAATAAGGTCTAAGGAATCCTCCACCAAATTAATGAAAAGCATGTAAATAAGATGTCATGGACATAAGCTTAATAGAGTAAGTGTAAACTAAAGAATAGATACATTCTTAGGTCGTATGACATGAGTTGTCATTGCCCTCAGGAGAGACCTGAGGATAGACCTCCTTGTCAGGAGGATGAGTAGAGAGTGTTAGTCTTGGAGGTAGAGACCTCCATTGAAAGTAGAAACCTAGCACATCCTTTGAAGATGATGTTAACCCTAACCCTAAGTGAGGGTTAGAGAGAGAGATGACATGAAGAGTTAGATGTCATGGTATACCAGGTGTTTGGATAGACATGTCTTGGATGCCATATGAGCCATGATAGGTTGGATGTCTGAGTACCTTTGGCAACCCAACCCTGGGAAGGGTCATGCATGTTAGAGTGAAGGATAGCTCCTTCAATGAAAAGGTTAGAGAAGAACCTATAGAAACCTTATGGGCTTATATGATCATGGCTTAGTATGCACAGAGTACGTCAGTAGTGCTGACAATAGGCTAAAACCCTAGCCAGGAGAGTATGTTGGATAGCTGATGAGATAAGAAAAAAGGGTTATGGATAACCTTGAGAGAACATAAGCTTGAACGTAGGTATCACCCCAGAAGGGGTATGCTTGTGAGCTTGATCCACCTTCATGGAGAGAGAACCTTTACTAATAAGTCTAGTTGTGGAGTAACTTTAGAGCAGGACCCAAGCGAGGAGGATGGAAGCTTAGATTCTGAGACATGAGGAACAGTGGGGAGTTGAGGATGATGCGACCTAAGTGGATGATAGTGGTTGCCTCGTGCTTGATCCCTGGAGGGTGTTGATATCTTGGTGGCCTTTAGAGGAACCAAACCCTAAAGAGAGGATGATGCTTCTGAAACCTATGTGCCTATGGCATAGGAGTTTACCTGCTGAGATGAGACAAAGAGCGCCTTAGACCCTGAGGAGGTTTAAGTTGAAAGTTTTGAGGCCTTGTACCTTGTTGTTTGTCCTTGAGGAGGACTCAACTATGAAGTGTTGATCAAGTAGAAGGATGATAGGAAGTGCATGTCATGCCTTATACCTGCTTGATACATGGTTAAGAGGTTGATCATGCAGTTGGATACCCAAAGGTGAAACTAGAGTTCCTAGGCCTAAGAGGGTAGGGTACCTGATGCTCATGATGAGATTTAAAGTTTCTATAGTTTCAAGCATGGTACTCCTCATGTATAGGGGAAAAGGAAACCCCTTAAGTTAAAGGTAAGTTTGATGAACCCCTCACAACCCAGTTGGACTAATGTTGAGGATAAGAACAAGTGTGACCTAGCATGGTTTTGTAGGTGTCTGCTTGTGCCTAGTAGCTTGCTAGGGCTAAGTATGCTCATGTGGATGCAGACCCTTAACATAAGGATGTTTGTGACCCTTGTTATCAAGGTATAGTTTCCTCCCATCCAGGGAAAGGGACCCTTTTGTAGGGTGTATACCAGTGTTTTTGGTTTTGAGGTAACCTAAAGAGGTTTCAGAGGATTTTGAGGAACTAAGTGAAGAGTACATGGTAAGAGAATGAACATGTAGACTCATAGATAACCATCTCTATGTGCATGTGGGTGCATTACCATGGACGTAACCGGTATGGGGCCTGACCAAGATAAGTAGGTCGCCATGACCCCAGTGAAAGAATGATAGACGACCCAAGAATGCAGAGAGAGATGATAAAGGCTTGGGTAAGGTCCTATGTTGGACATGTTTTATAATGGAATCCTAAGTCTATCCTAGGGTCAGGTAGGGATAAGACCGATGTAAGTGGGAGTTGCCTAATTCCCTAGTTGCACATGACCATAGGGTCAGGAGGTAACAACTATCATTATCTGAGGGCCATGGGTTAGGAGATTGATCACCTTCAAGAACTCATGGGACCCAAAGGGCAAATGAGTAGGGCACTCTCTGGATGCATGAGGGAAGAGGGATGACCCCAAAAGTGTCGGCACCCTATAGACCCAAAGGAGATGACCAAGGATTGTGTATAAACCCCAGTAGGTTAGAGACCAATTTTCCATGAAAGTAATTGTTGATATCATGATGTTTGTGATGTAGAGACATAGGTGGCACGTTTCAACTTAGATTTAAAGGTGTACTAGCAAGGTAGGATGTACCATATCTACTCTTATAACAGGAAGAACTCTATATTTGGACTGCAGCCAAATGCTTATTTCCTCTTGTTATGGGAGTCAGAGATAGGACAATAAGAATGTCATACACCAAGGATAAAGATGGTGTGAGTTGAGATGTTTCTATAGAGATGATAACATACCCTGGTGGAGTGAACGATACATGGATGGTTCACAAACACTAAGAGAGTTAAGGTAGTCATCCTATAAGGATGTTTCTAGTAGAAGCTTTGTGGAATTTGCAAGTTATACAAGGTTGAGTTTGATCACCAAGAAGATGAGCTAAAAGTGTTCTCAATGAAGATAGACTTAGAGTTTGATTTTGAGATGATAAGTGAAAGTGTATGTCTTCAATGTTACCTAATACCTAAGGATGTGAAGTGGTAATGGATGCTCTGGTTGAGATATATCTGACTAGTTTGGCAAGAGGATAGAAGAGGTTGTTAGGTTAACCCTCAATTGGAAAAGAGATATGTTTGGGATAACACTCAGATGTAACGAGATCTGTTGAACAATTTAGTAGTTGTTTGGTTAGCCAGCCTAGTCCTAGATATAACGAATGGATGGTGATAGAACCTTAGATACATTTCTTTGGATAGGAAGGTAATAAAACCCCGATGAGAGTGGTTTAGGGTTTCTGAGGAATCAATCTTGAGGAATCATGACATACCAAAAATCATGATTTTAAGAGCACCATACACCATGGTATTACTGAGATAATGAGTGGTAGCAGTACTATGGATGCTGGAGATGAGGCTGCATGTGGTATGTTGCATGCAAGCCAGGAGGTAAAGGACGAACACCAGTAACCCAGTGTATCGATATAGAGGATAAAAGAGTCCCTGAGAGGGAATGGGAGTTCATCACTATGGATGATGTGGAAAGTCTCCCCTTGATCAAGGAAAGTCATGATGCAATATGGGTTATGGTAGATCACCTTACCTAGATGACATGAGTAAGAAAGAGTACTGTCAAGAGACATATCAGGTTGAACTACACGTGAGAGAGACAATTCAACTACACCATGATACGAGTTCAAAAGTTCTTGAGTATGACCTAAAGGTTCACTTCCATAAGGTGGAAGTAGGTACATGAAGAACTTGATGTTAGTACCGCTTATCACCCCTAACTAATGGTTAGTATGATCCAGACTAGAGGGTCGGATGAGAGCAAGTGTGCTTGTTTAGGGTGATACAAAGAGACAATTCTTAATATGTGATGTTAACCACCATAGCCTTTATCAGGATGCAAGAATTTCTATAGGGAGGTTGTGTCAGTCAACACTTCATTAAGATGATGTTGGTGAAGGAGGCCTCACGAAGGTCAGAAAAGAACCACAATGTGTGCATATGAAGTCGCTTTGATCATGAAATGGCTGAGAGAGAGCCTAGAGATGGCGAGTCATGAGTTGATGCAAAGTAGACTGACATGCAGTTCATCGTAGGAAACTATGTGATGTGAAAGTCCAACCCCTCTAAGCTATAGATGAGAAAGATGAGCCCCAATATATGGGTCCATTTGAGATGGATTGGTGGAGAAGGTTATGTTCGACCTTTCCCCTCAAGATAAGTAATGTGTGATGAGTTCCATATGTCTGGTCTAGAGCACTATGTGAGGTACCCAAGCCAGGTGTTGAGCCCTAAACCTATTCATCTTTATGAGAGGCTGAATTGTCCTGAGTCGCCTATGAGGGTACGATTTACCAAGGTAAGAAAGAACTCATATGGAAGAGTATGAAATGATGAAGGTTCTTGGGAAGCACCATGGAAAGGGTAAGGCCACATGGGAGCCATGATGGACATAGCAAAGGCTTATCCTGATTTGTTTGTTTGCTTGATGGAATTTTGAGGGAAAAATTCCTATAAGGAGGGGAGGATGTTATAACCTCAATTTCTTAAGAATGTAGTAAAATGATGTAGTTATCTTTTAAAGAATAAAAGAAATTTATTTGTGATGAATTTCGTGTGAAAGGGCCTTGATTTATTGATAATGGGTTTTGTTGTCCATTGAGCCCAATTGAAAAGAAAAGAGAAATAAAAAGGAAAAGGATTTGATAAATAAAAGAGGAATATGAGAAATATACTTTTAAAAGAATATAAAGGCAAACCAATATTCCCCAATATGGGAATTCATGCCTTTAGGATTTCTTGAGGTCCAAGGTACCCAAAATAACAAGGAAATGAAAAAAAGGAAATTCAGTTATTAAATAAGTAAATGAGAAAATGGAGAAAAGAATGAGGTAGAAGCCTCTAGAAGGAAAACGAAGAATCCCAAAGGGGGATTTCGTGCCTCTTGGATTTCTTGGGTTCCAAGGAGTCCAAGTTGCAATAATAATAGGAGAAGAACGAAATAAAAATCAAATAAAGCATTATTAAGAAGGAAAGTTGAGATAATAATGAAATATCAAGAAAAATGTGGATATATGGATAATGAATCCATATTAGAAAAGATTTCATGTCCACATGGTTTGTAATACTAAAAGGAAGCAAAATAAAGAAAATAAAAGATCATGAAAGAGAAAAATATGCTTAAAATATGCCTAATTAAGAGATAAATTGCATATAAAAAATAATCTCAAATTTTCGAGTTTGAGTCCCAAATTTGGTACATACGTGAATTAAGTCATTAAGTACTTTACCTCAAAATTTGGGATCAATTGAACAAAAGGTTTCAGAGATATGAATTTTTCAAAGTTTTCTAAAGTAAGTAGATATCAATAAATGTCACAATGTGAATCCTTTTTGGATATATTTTTGACGCGATGGATGCTGCTAGATCGAGATCATACAAATGTCAGTCATCTACTACCTCCAGTCCGACAAGAACAATAATGGGTGTTTTTACCCACACCCATACCTCTCTCATTGATCAAAAAGGAAAATTAAAAAGGGTATATACAAGTTTAGGATAGAAAATCAGATCGAACGGTCCCCTTGGGGACCTGTCTCGAGGAAACACAGAAGTTTCCCCAATCTGCTCGAGAGTCGAATCCTGAGTGGGGAGAGAATCACATAGACAAACCTATATAAGGTCATAGGAGGTTCCCTGAGATCATCCACAAACCTCTTGAAGTCGTGCGAATCAGTCAGGCTGCCAATTCCATTGTGTGAACCATGGTTTTGCTTCCCTGGCGATGCAGTACCCTGTCGCCCACCGGTCTTCTCAACCCAACTGAACGATACACCTATGGCACATATGAGGGTTACATCGACTTCGACCGGTCCTAGCGGAGCTGTGGCCGCCTTATCTTGGTCTCCGTCGCCCTAGAGTCTAGGGTCAACAACGTGGTTGACCATAGTGGGGCACTGCTCGTAGGAGGCGAGCCTGCGTGCGAGGAAGGAGAAGAATAGGGGAAAAGACCCCTCTACTCCTGACTATCATAAAGGAACCAGAGGGTGAGGATGTCTTTTTGACATGTTTTGAGCCCAACCAACGTGAAAATAAAAAGGTTTCATTTGGCTGACATGGCGGCCACAGATTGGCCCAAAGGTAAATAACCTTGCTAAATTCGTATCTCTTTCTAGAAAACTCAGATGAGGAAAGTTAATACACAAAAAATGATTAGAAAAATACGAGGGATACATTAAAAATGGTTTGGGAACCTAAATCAGTATCGTTTTGTAAAAGTATATAATTTGGATGGGAAAAGTATTAAATTATGGTTTGAAAACCTAATTGTTGATAAAGGATGGGTTTAATCTTGCAAGTGAATAAATTCGATTATTATTAACTTGTTTAGTGATATAAATGAATCTTGACCTGTTTTGAAAAGGGATTTGCAAGAATTAGGGTTTTCAACCTAATATTGTCATTTATACCCTTAGAAACCCTAAGTGAGGGAAAAGGGGAAGAAACAATATAATTAATTCAAAAATTAGGGTTTTGTGGTCCAAACCTGATCTTGGGATCTTAATGGAAAAATAAGATGAGATAATTAGGGTTTAATAGATATTTTGATAAAAATAAAGTAAAAGTGGTAAAAGGAAGTGAAACCCTAATTATGGTCAAAACCCTAAAAATGGCTAGTAACCCTCAGGCCCGATTAGGTCTATTAGACTTGGATACCACATCCATGATAGAGAATATTGAATGTAATTTTAGGACTGAATTGTGTGCTTGCTTGGTTATGGATTACTTGCTTGTTTGGATTATTCATGCACCTGAGTCTTCCTGACAGGTATTTGGATAATTATGGTTAATCACCCTAGTTTCCCGATGGTTGTTTGGATGGCTAATCACATTGAGTGCATCTAAACAGTTGGATGTTCATACTTGCAAAATTATAAAGTCACTATGGTTATCACAATTATAAAGAAGTGTGTATTCTCTCACCTACATGCCACCCTGATGGATGATGCCAAAGGTCAGGCCCATGAGGGTAGACCCATGGGCACCATGAGTGGTGACCCCAGACACCAATCTCGGGAATGAGAAGGTGGCCTATGATATTGCATGATGAGAGGGCACCATGAGTGGTGACCCCAGGAACCAAGCTCGGGATTGAGAAGATGGCCTTAAGTCATTGGCAAAAGAAACCCTAAGGTGGGTATCCCAGGGTTAGGGAAAAAGCGGTGGAGAATGTCATACTGGAAAGCATAAATTGGCTTTTTAATTATATTGATTGTGATAATTAGATTGTTATCCATACATGTGAATTTTTAGTTGTTGTCCCCACATACCGTCATATTCCGATATACTAACCGACATTTTGTTTGTTGGCATTTTAGGTACAAGATTGAAAAGGACAAACAGTAAAGTGGCATATGTGGAATTAAATAAGAATTAAAGTACAAAGGAGGATTAGTTAAAATAGACTCCTGAAGCGGATAGAAGTAGATATCCCAGTTTTTGGAAAAGGTATGCAAAGTTTTATTTTATACCCGTTTTCAGTTTAGTTGGTAAAATTTATTTATTGTTATTGATTATTTGTCAAACCTTTGATCCTGTTAATTTGGATAACGACACCGACCTTTTGGTCTCCCTTAATTGGGAGTTACTGGGAGGTGGGGTCGTTACACCAACATGCACCTCATCCCTTTATGACATGCACCTTAGAGTTTTTCAGCTCCAACACCTCAACCATCTAGAGGTACCTTCTCCATGTATGGCATGTATGGGATGTTGCAATCCATTCAGTAGGGGAAGCAAAAATAGTTAGCCACACTAACTCATGTCCAGGGTATTTAGGAGCAACCACTTCATCATCATCATGTGATCTATGATAATGAGCATATTCTCTTGGTCAACTAGCATAACATCCACACGCACCTGCAAAGCACGACTATCATCGACATCCTCTCTATGACCATTACTGGAGTCAAGGGAATTTTTGTAGATACCCTCAACCACCATACATGCCTGCCCAATATACACAAATTCACTAAGATCTACTACACACTAGATCCAAAAATCCCATTGGGAACATCCCATCTACTACCATTCTTATTATTTGATACTCCTGTTCCACCTCTTTTGTTTTTTTTCTCGACTATGTGGAAATATTCAAATTCAAGCTTTAGGGGGGGTGATGGAACGAATTTCTCTTGCATCATACTTTGTCTATCTTATTGTGTTGCATATTTCTTTACTTTATTTTCATCATATTATTAGGATCTATATTTATCTAGTGTAATTGTGGAGTTCAATTAATAATGATTGCATCTTTATAGTAAAAAGAGCATGTTCAATGGTTCTGAAATGAAATAATTTTTTTAACCTACCTAAATCTGTTCTAATTCCCTATCTTTGAAGATAAAGTGTCATGTTTAAGAATGTCACTAACCAGAGGAATAGTTTGAGTTACTTAGATTGAAGACATGTTAATTGAATGAAAAAATTAATTCCACTTGAAGGCTTGCGTTATGAAGAGGATGTGTGATCCTAAACCAACCAAATGGTAACATCATCACAATGTGAATTTTACAAATAAATAAGGTTACCCTAGCATGGTAGGAAGCATTCAAAGTCATTCATTTTCAATTTCATTAGAAAAAGTAAAAATAAGAATGTGTATATCATCTTGTTTGGGAAATTTTAGTTGCAGAAATTTCATATACATAGTAGTAGTGGTGGTGGTGGAGGTGGTAGTAGTGATGGTGGTAATAATGGTTGTATTAGTAGTGGTGTTGGTAGTAGTAGTGGTAGTAGTTGTGGTGGTGGTATTAGTGGTGGTCGTAGTAGTGGTGGTGGTAGTAGTAGTGATGTAGTAGTGATAGTGGTGGTAGTAGTAGTAGTAGCAACAATAATAGTAGTAGCAGCAACAACAGTAGCAGAAGTAGTAGTAGAAGCAGCAGTAGTAGCAACAAAAGTAGCAGCAGGAGGTAGTAGTAGTAGTAGCAGCAACAGTAGTAGTAATAATAGTAGCAGTAGTAGTAGCAGTTGTAGTAGTAGCAGTAGTAGCAATTGTAGTAGTAGTAGAAGCAATAGAAGTAGCAACAATAATAGTATCAACAACAACAATAGTAGTAGTAGTAGTACTAGTAGTAGTATTAGTAGTAGTACTAGTAGTAGTAGTAGTAGTACTAGTAGTAGTAGTAGTAGTAGTAGTAGCAGTAGCAGTAGTAATAGAAGTAGTAGCAGTAGTAGAAGTAGCAACAACAATAGTAGTAGCAGCAATAGTAGTTGTAGTAGTAGCAGTAGTAGCAACAACAACAACAGTAGCAGTTGCGGTGTCAATAGTAGTAGTAGCAGTAGTAGTAGCAATAATAGTAGTAGTAGCAGCAACAATAGCAACAAAAGTAGTAGCAGCAATAATACTACTACTAGTAGTAGTAGTAGTAGTAGGAACAACAACAATAGTAGTAGTAGTAATAGAAACTTTAGTAGTAGTAGTAGTATTAGTAGTAGTAGTAGTAGTTGTAGTAGTAGTAATAATAGTAGTGGTAGCATTAGTAGAAATAGTAGAAATAATAGTAGAACTAGTAGCAGTAGTAGTAGCAACAGTAGTAGTAGCAACAATAGTAGTAGTAGTAGCAGTAGTAGTAGCACCAACAATAGTAGTAACAACAACTGTAGTAGTAGTAGTAGAAACATTAGTACCAGTAGTAGTTGTAGCAGTATTAGTATTAATAGTAGTAGTAGTAGTAGTAGTAGTAGTAGTAGTAGTAATAGTAGTAGTAGTAGAACTAGTAGTAGTAGCAACAGTAGTAGCAGGAATAGTAGTAGAAATAGTAGTAGTAGTAGTAGTAGTAGTAGTAGTAGTAGTAGTAGTAACATTAGTAGTAGTAGTAGTAGTAGTAGTAGTAGTAGTAGTAGTAAAAACAACAGTAATAGTAGAAGCAACATCAGTAGTAGTAGTAACAGCAACAATAGTAGCAGTCGTAGAAGTAGCAGTACTAGAAGCAACAACAACAACAATAACAATAGTAGTAGTAGTAGCAGTAGGAGTGGCAGTAGCAGTAATAGTAGCAGCAACAACAGTAGTAGTAGTAGTAGTAGTAGTAGTAGAAGTAGTAATAGTAGGTTAGTAGTAGTAGTTGTAGTAGTAGTAGTAGTAGTAGTAGTAGTAGTAGTAGTAGTATAGTTGTAGCAGTAGTAGTAGCAGTAGTATCAAATTAGTAGTAGCAGAAACAACAAAAACAACAGTAGTAGTGGTGGTGGTAGTAGTAGTAGCAGCAGTAGTAGTAGTAGAAATAGTAGCAGCAACAACAGTAGTAGTAGCAGCAACAACAATAGTAGTATTAGTATTAGTAGTAGTAGTATTAGTAGCAGTAGTAGCAGCAACAACAGTAGTAGCAGTAGTAGCAACATCAGTAGTAGTAGTAGCAACAAGAATAGTAGTAGAAGTAGTAGTAGTAGTAGTAGTAGTAGTAGTAGTAGTAGAAGTAGCAACAGTAGTAGTAGCAATATTAGTAGTATCATTAGTAGCAATATTAACAACAACAATAGTAGTAGTAGTAGTAGTAGTAGTAGTAGTAGTAGTAGTAGTAGAAGTAGTAGTAGTAGTAGTTGCTGTAGTAGTAGAAGCAGCATCAATAATAATAGCATCAATAGTGGTAGTAGTAGCAGTAATAGCAACAACATCAGTAGTAGTATTAGTATTAGTAGTAGTAGTAGTAGAAACAACAACAACAACAATAACAACAGTAGTAGTAGTAGTAGTAGCAATAGTAGCAGTAGCACTAGTAGCTATAATAGTAGTAGTAGTACTACTACTCGTACTACTAGCTACTTGTAGTAGTAGTAGTAGTAGTATTGTGACGACCTCACTTTTCACCAACCCCCAATTAAGAAAGGCCAAAAATATGAGAGCCATATCTAAACTTTTCTCAAGGATCTATATTTTAATCAAACAATAAATAATAGCAAATCATTTCATTAACTCAAATATACTATTTACAAGATGTTCCTCTATAACATGCATAGATTTCCATCATCAGAATTGTACATATGAGAACTATGTAAGAAGAAGTATCTATTTAATCCTCCTTACACGTTAGCTTTAATGTCTTCAAGAAAATTCATATCTCCATCATGTCTTGATATAACCTTATCTAGAATGTACCTATAACATTATGAAACAAAAGCACAGATCAATATAACAAGTTATACTATGTACATGGGGTGCATGCAAAAGAGTGAAAGTAAATAACAACATATATTCCATCAAATTCTTGCAAATAATAATTGTCATTTTCACATAATCTTTATTTATGTGATACTCATAGTGGTATTATAACTGAATAGAATGTAAATAAATATCTAACAATTTAGTTGTTCAATCCTCAAGAAACACTCGACAAACACTGGAAAACTAATGCAGGTAGTCATATACGTAACCACACACCTTGATGGCGAGCCATGCATATTATACAATTATACTTGAAGTAGATTCAATCAATGCAATCAGAATATCCCAACAAATCAAACAATCAACTTTAGTCTACATGTATGTAAATTCTATAGTGTCACCATCACATTAAATAGATCAAACCCTACTTGGTCCCAACCTAGGTTTAGGCTTCCTTGCTATCAAGTTGTCATTATGGTTATTCTTGATACTTCAGTTCCCATGTTCATTGATCTAATGACTTAAGAACCCTAATTCACATTAAGTAGTGTCATGATTATCAAATCTACCAAGTTATTGCATCATGAACACTTAGGTTAGATTAACTTCATTAATAACATGGAAAGTTAGGATCTTTGAACCCTACTTATTCATATACATGATTATTCAGATTGGAACTCTAATTATCATTATAATGATCCTAATCATGTTAAACCATCATTATATTTCATAATGTTAATTACATCTCAAGGAAACATATATAATACTAATTAATATACAAATCTAATCATGTTAAACCATCATTACATCCCACAATGTCAATTACATCTCAAGGAAACATATATAACACCGATTAATATACAAATCTAGGATTTACATGCTTTATTTACCACTTTAACACATATTGGCACTATTTTTGAAATTAGGTTAGGATCTAGGGAATGAAACCATTTTATTTGGATTCTCTGAGTTCTCCTCGTCAATTTGATATATAGGTTGGGTATATTCAGACAAACCTAGCATTTTCTATGAATTAATCAAAATAACCAAGTATACCTTAATTATTGGCCACGTGGCACCATATCATTGGTTGACGCTGTAACATCCATGACATGGGTTATGCTTTAACACTAGGTGTTTTGTTTGAGAAAGATAATTATATGCTTGATATTATCTTTTGAAAACTAATTAAGGCTTAAGAGGAACTTATGTTTCAATTTTAGTCCTTTTTGAATAATATTGATATAATGTTTTGCCTGTTTTGGACTAAAGTGCAAATTACCCAAGTTAAGGGGTTAAATTGCAAATTTTACATGATAATATGTTCCTAATATGTTGAAGCATAATTATAATGAATATGATGCAGAGGTATGGCTTGTGGTAGCCTGAGTACCAAGAAAGAGCTGATAAAGCAATGTTTGTGCATTAAAACCTAGTTTTGGTGTAATGTGCAATTTACCCAAAACCTAGGGTTCAATATCCAAATTACCACTTCAAAGTAGTCCCTAATGTATCTTGGAATCATGTAGAGCAAAGAAGATGAGAGGGGCATCTCTATTGTATCTCTTTGGAGGAGAGATAATCTTGATATAAAAATAATCAAGATTTAAGCATAATTGGAACTTTACTTCAATTTAATGCAAAAATAAATTTATTAATTGAAGAGCCCTTCAACCAAAAGGTTAGGGATGATTTTGCAATATAATGGAAGACCATGTGCCTTGAAAAGGCACGAAAATATCTAAACGAAGTGGATAACTCACACACATTATTATAAAAAAAAGAAATATCCACTCACTTATGGATATTATTATAAAATGATTTAAGGTGCTTAATTTGCTTTTCTTTAAATCTTGGATAATTGAGAGCAATAAGAGGCAAAGAAGATAGCCTCATGACCAAGGAAAGGGGGAAAGTGTCAAGGAAATGGAGGACATAATCCCTACTTTCTCTCTCCTAAAATGACTTTTTTAATAAAATGCATATATGCTCCCTTATCCATAGCTTGGACGGGTAATTTCGAAACCCCTTTCACTTCTTGTTTGCAAAAACGACCAAGGGATCTTGGAGAAACAGGAGGACGACCCCCAACCTATTGTTAAGCTTCTTGACCTTCTTTCACCATGATTTCATGGTGGAAATTGAAAATAAATGATGGATTTCTTCTTTTCTCCATGCAATCTTCTATCCTAGCCATTCCTTTTCACTCAAAGCTTGAGGAATAACCTTGGGATGGTGAAAATACTTTCATCCACCATTTTTGACGTGAGCTTGGAGCTTTGAAGCTCAATTGGAAGCGGGTTTTATAACTTGAACCCTTAATATTGTTATTGCATTCAATTCCTTATCAAATTGTTGATTCTTTCTTATCCTCGAATTTTTATTTGGTTGATTGATGCAATCACCATGAAAATCACAGAAAGATTCGTGTGTTTAGAGCTTGATGATGATGACATCATCATTAGCACACACCTCCCCAAATATCTTGTGTAAATTGTTTCAACATTTGGGTCCAATCGGTTTCACCAAACCATTTGGTGACCAAACGGTTTGCAAACCGTTTGGGTTTTGGAATCCCAAACTGTTTAAGAAGGTTGACCATTTTAAAGGGTTGACTATTTGAGGTTAGAACCCTAGAAAATGTTGGATAAGGATAAAATGGTTCCAATTGATTAAATCAATGAATAGACAATCATCTAATTGGAAATCGTAATCGGGTTAAGTGCTGATTTTGTAATTGATTAATGTAATTCTTTGGGTTGATTAACCCAAATGGTCTCAAGACCGTATGGATGCCACCCAAGACCATTTGGAGGTCTAGGGTTGAGTATGGTTGATTATTTGAAGATCCAAAGATATCAAGTTGTAATGCAATCAATAACTAGATTGATGAGAAATCCAATGATGCAAACCCTAATTGAACTTTACCAATTTTGATGATGGATTGGGAAAAACGGTCTCAAGACCATTTGTAGGTCATACAAACGACCTCAAGACTTTTTGAGGTCAAGTCATGCCCAAATTGAATGATTGACCAAATATTTTTAAAGCAATTAGTTCCACAATGTCTAATATAGAAGGTTCATCGATTTCAGCCATAATCCAGTTGGGTTCAAAACCCAAATTGATGACCAATTAAAGGTTTAATCAATTGAAGGATGATTTATTATCTCAACTGAAGCATGATGCTTAGAATCAATTGATAAGTTATTATGTATATTCAATTGATGAGGGAGTTAACCATGAAAACCCTAAATAAATTTTAGTGGTTGAGACAATTCTTGGTCCAATCAGCTTTGAGGAGGTTTGGACCAAACGATCTCAAGACCATTTGAGTCCAAACGGTCTCAAGACCATTTTGGATGAAACGATCCCAAAACGACTGAGACTCAAACGGTTTCAAACATCTACTTTGGCAAACGTTTTCAAGTATCTACTTTAGCAAACAGTTTCAAGGACCAACTTTGCTAAACGGTTTCAATTGCTAGACTTTGACTGTTTGAAGGTTATCCATGCAAGACCGTTTGAGGTCTGGTTGGTCAAGACCGTTTCGGGTCTAAGTGACCAAGACCATTTAAAAGTAATTAACCCCAAACCGCATGGACACTTAAGGTGTTTAAAGATCAATTGTATAATTGAACATTAAATGATGTGAACCAAAGGTGATTATAGTGATTGTACCCTTAATAAGATAGGGTGATTAATACCTTGTGAATGATTAATCCTTTATGATCAAGGGAGAAATGACATAATACATGGTGTCAGGCCTTCAATCAAGTTTAGTTGTCCTAATCCAATCATGTTTAATGCAAATGTCATCTTGTAAAGGATGAGAGAGAGTACTTCTTACATGAATGACAATCATGTGGAGGTTAAGTCCCAATACTTTCAACATATATGAATGTGTAATTGGGATATGATTCTTGATAAAGAGACCATGAACCCTAATTAAAAAGGTTAATGGGCCCTAACCCTAATCTAGGGCAATGCTAGGTGTAACCCTAATCTAGGGTAGGGATGTAACCCTAATTGAGGGTGATTCCATTAGAAACCCTAATTGAGGGTGATTCCATGTGAAACCCTAATTGAGGGTGACACAATGTGAAACCCTAGTTGAGGGTGGTGCCATGTGAAACCCTAATTGAGGGTGATGCCATGTGAAACCCTAATTGAGGGTGATTCCAGGAGAAACCCTAATTGAGGGTGATGCCATGTGAAACCCTAATTAAGGGTGATTCTAGGAGAAACCCTAATTGAGGGTGATGCCATATCCTATGCAAATGATATGATGAGGATCCCTAACACAGGGTGAAGGTATGTGAAACTCTAATTTTGAGTTATTATACATGAAGCCCTAATTCTTGGGCAATATGATGTTAAACCAAAACCCTAAGTACTAGGTAATAGTATGAAAGAGCCCTAATGCTAAAATAGTGAATAATGCCTTATGAAGGTGAATTATACCAAATAGTTTATTATAGACAACTTTAAGTAAGCAATGCAGTAACCTGAAATGAGTCCATATCATTGAAGATAGATGGACCATTCGTGTGTGTGACCTATGCACTTGATGGTAAAAGTGATAGGTTAGTGGATGGAAGTATTAAGATAGGAAATACCTTAATACAAAATAAGTTAATAACTCAAGTAAATGGAAATAATAAGGAAAGTGATACATCAAAATATGACAGATATCACTTTTAGCATTCCAGGGTTGATATACCTTGATGCATCTCAAATTCAATATACTTGGACAAGAAACACATGAAATGTGTTATGTAAATTGTTACAATGAAATGTAATAAGTTTGATATACTTTAATAAATATAGGCTAATATACCTTGAGAAAGGGGTTAAGACAAACTAATGAGTATAATGTAATCATACCATGATAAGGATGAGAAATGAACTCATACCTTGTATTGATAATCATTTAATGATAAATGATAAGAGTGATAAACATTATTGAATACTCAAGATGTGTAATGGCCTTGTGACCCATGTGGTTAGATGTTGCCTTGTGATAGGTAACAAGATGTTTAATGGCCTTGTGAGCCATATGGTTAGATGTTGCCTAGTGAGAGGTGACAAGATGCTTTATGGGCCTTATGAGCCATGAGAACAATTGTGGTCTAGTGAGAGGCACCAAGATAATTATAAAAGTTTATTGTAAGAAATGATAATGTTTTAATAAACTTAATATAAGGAACAATTACATTCAGTAAAGAATGTGAAAAGCTATGAAGGCTAAACCTCAGGGTTCAAAGCCTAGAGAAGGATGTTTTGATCAATGATAAGTCAAAGGAATTTATATTCCATGATGCATATAATCAGGTTTGGTTAAAGTACAATACCTAGCAGAGGTGTAATGCCTGTAATAAGGGTTGGTTAAAGTCCAATGCTTGGCTGTGTAATCAGGTTTGGTTAAAGTCCAATACCTAGCAGAGGCATGAAGCCTATAATCAAGATTAGTTAGAGTCCAATGCCTGGCTTTGTAATTAGGATTGGTTAGAGTCCAATGCCTGGCTGTGTAATCATGGTTGGTTAAAGTCCAATGCTTGGCGGTGTAATCAGGATTGGTTAGAATCCAATGCCTAGCTGTCTAATCAATATTGGTTAAAGTCCAATGCCTGGCTGTGAAATCAGGATTGGTTAGAGTCCAATGCCTGTCTATGAAATCAGGATTGGTAGTGTCCAATGCCTGGCGATGTAATCAAGTTTGGAATAGTCCAATACCTGGAAGAGGCTCAATGCATGTAATGATGACATAGGATTGGTAATAACCCAATGCATGTGTTGATGATATATGAGTACATGGTAAATATAATTCCATATATGTTTAGCAGATTGGCTAAGGCCAACAGATGAAACAAGAATGTTTCATGGGTGACATATTAAGAGAATGAATGTCACAAGAGAAGTTTGACATGATGTATATTCATGATGGATAAATGATATACATGTCCTTTCTATTCCTTATTAAGAGAATATATGATCTATTGTTCTATCATAAATTATTACAATACTTTAAGATGAGAATGCTTTAAACTTCTTATCCTCTGCCCAGTTTTATATCATTAAACTGCAACAATAATGTTTTGGCAAAGAGTTATATCTCCCGTTGGGGCAATTACAATTGTCTCACCCCCGTGGGATCCAACATTTTTAGGTGGACAAGCACAGAGGAGAGTAAGAACATCTTGCAGAGGAAGAACTACAACAGCAGTAGGGACAACAGTGACAACTTAGGTTGAGTGTACTATCTATCGTGTCATGTAGATAGAAGTCCTATGTGTCGTCTCTATACTCTCAGGTCCTCGGAGTTAATAGTTAGTGCTTTTAACGAATCATTTTGAGATTCTAGCTTGATGCCTCGAGGTTCTTATGATGTCTGTGTTTAGCTTTTGACAAGGCAGTTAATGTTGTAAACCTCGAGAAGAAAGATAGTACAAGACATGTACTTATGAACCATGATCTAAATGTAATACATTGGTTCTCGTTGAAAGCGTTTTCCTATGATTGGATCTCTTTGAAAAAAAAGGTTTTAATTTTTAGTGAATTTTAGTAATCCGCTACAAATGATACGCTTCCGCATTAGTTAATCTTGTTTTTGTGAGTTGGATGCCACAATTTAGTGGTATCAGAGCTCTAGGTTCGCTGAGTCTATAGAGACATAGGACTAAGGTATCGAGTCTGTTCTAAGTGTACCTCAGTGTATCTTATAGTACCTTCTACTTATACAGAAGAAGATATATAACTCCCAAATGTCTGGAGAACACGAGAAACACGTTGCTGAGAGCAATTTTGCTGCACCACTGGGAGGTGTAAGGGATCAGACAAGGGTGGAACCAGTACCTAAAAATCCCCATGTTGATGAAGTCATGAGATGAAACCCAGATGATCATAATCTTTTTGGGCAACTCATGACCACACTGAGGTATATGGGAGACCGGATGCTAGCACCTGCACCCAGGGCACCAACTCCCAATGAGGGATATGGGTCTGGTAAGACTTTTGAACGACTATGTCGTGTAGGAGTCATAGAATATGCTGGAACATCTGACCCGACAGATGCTGATTTATGGCTCACTGAGTTAGAAAAGGATTTTAAGATCCTTAGTATCCCAGATGTTGACAAAGTTAAACATGTTGTGTACCTTTTGAAGGGTACTGCTGGACATTGGTGGGATATAGAAGAAATAAAAAGGAATGATAAAGAGGTTGAATGGGAGGAATTTTGTCGAGAATTTGTCAATAAGTATTTTCCAAGGACTTATTTAGATGAAAAGATCTCACAGTTTGAGAAGATTCGACAGGGAGCCATGTCAATAAGTGAATATGAGGTTAAGTTAATGAAACTTTTACGATTATGTCCTCAGATGGCTGCTACTGAGGAGGAAAAGATTCAATGTTTTGAGAAAGGATTGAATGCTGAGATGTCTATTCTGGCATCTTCCCTAGAAAGTAGAGAGAGGTTTGCCACATTTGTGGAGTCAATTTGAAGGATAGAAGCGTCTATGACAATGAAACATGAGACAGACCTTACAAGGAAGTCTAAACAGTTATAGGAATAAGGAATTAGTGGTACTAAACAATCAACGATTTTATTAGTACCAACTCAAGTACAATATAGTGCACCTGAACAAAAGTCACCTAAAAAGCTTCGAGCTTGCTATATATGTGGACAGAGAGGACATCTGAGGTGGCAATGTCCAAATAGAAAGTGATGAGGTGACTCAACAGACAAGACACTAGATAACATGTAATAAGTAGACATATCAAGATAGAACTTTCTATTTTGAATTATCTTGCACTCTCTACTATAAGAAGGGTAGTTGTTGTTTAGTTCATCTGTATAATCCTTTGAGAATATGAGGAAGAGATAAGTAGGATGAAAACTTGTGTTCAGTTTAAATATTCTTTTATATGTTTTGAAATTTATCTTTTTATATTAAGGATGGGAAGAAATGAAAGAGGAAATCAGAGAAAAATCTGAGATATTAAGTCTATCAAATTTAAAGAAATGAAAATATAAAATAAAATAAAAGCATACTACCTAAATTCAGCTCTTGAATACCCTGGCCAGGTATTCATTTACTGAAGGCAAGGTAAGTACAACATACCTAGATTGTTATCTTTTTTTATTACTCTGATCAATTAATCATTCTGAAACAATCCAAAGAAACCTAATGAAGAAGGAGATGTGGCATGGATATATCTACCACATTCTAATTGATATACAAAGGAATTTGATTTAATTTATAAATCAACTTATAAACAAAAGAAGAATATGATTCTTTGTTTTCTTTCCTTTCAGGGGCATGATAATCAAGTGGGTCTTAGGACACTTGATATGCATAATTAAACAAATGTTTATTTGATGGATACTCAGAATAAATATCAGTTTGTCTTGGACTTGGGTTATGAGAAAAAGATGTGTGTAACAAGTAATGTCCCAGGATGAAACAAAGATGAATATGTGATGTGTTTCTAGCACATGTAATGGATACCAAGGTATGGGATTCTGGTATCAGATAGAGTGTGTTGACCACCTGGAGTGGTTAACTGTGAAATTATATCAGTTATATAAATAGCATGGACATCATATGTTAGGTGTTACAACCCCAAATTTTGGGTTCCTTGGTGAGAAATGTAATTTCTCATATTAAAGATATTTGGACAAATAATGATATAATTTGTTGTGAATAAATGGATTTCATTTAAAATAGCCTTGTTGTTTGATTTGTGGGCTTTATTAGCTATTGGGCCCAATAACAAGGAAATTCAATTAATTAATGAATAATTGAATATTTGAGAAAAGAAAGAGGTAGAATCCTCTAGAAGGAAAATCCAAGGAGGGATTTCGTGCCTCTTGGGTTCCTTGGGTACCAAGGAGTCCAAAGTTGCATAAAGAGAGAAATAAGAAAAGAAAAGATCAATTAAGTATTCCTTTATTAAGAAAAAAATTGCAAATACTGATGAAATGTGGAAAATAAGTGAAAAGTGGTATAATGGAGTAATCCTTAGTGGGATTTCGTATCCCAAGCATTCCTAATATAAAAAGGAAAAACAATGAGGAAAATAAAAGAGAAATAAGGAGAAATCCTCAAAAAGAGATATTTTAATGAGAAATAAACAAGATAATGGGAATTAATGCATATTGATGCATTTAAGGATAATGTGTATTCCTTAAAAAGTAATTTTGAATTCTTTGGGTTTCTTGGGGTACAAGGAGCCCCAATAAGGAAGAAAGAGGAAAGAGAAAATACCTATAAAAGAAAATAAGAATATAATGTGAGCACATTATTAATGAATCTCATGGTACTATTAAAAGGGAGATATTTTCTATTAAAAGGAAAACTAAATTTCGTGCCATTACATAAGAGGGCAAGTACAAGGAAGATAAAGGAGGTAATTTTCGAAATCCTAATATTTAAAGAAAAGCAATATCAAAGAGATGAGGGAGAGAGAGAAGTTTTACTTCTTAAGTAAGGGAAGTTGTTTCCTATTAAGAAAGGGACGTGTTCCCTCTTATAAGACCGTCTTGAGGCTTGGGTGCTCTCCCCTATATAAGGGGGTAGAGCCAGGAACAATTCCATAGGAGTTTCATGTAACTCTCTTCTTCTCCTCCTCCTTCTTCTTCATCTTCCTTGTGCAACCCTAACCTTTGTGAACGGTTCTATCCCATGAGCAACGAGAGACCGTTTGGGGTTGAATTAATGGGTGGATACCCACGATACTGGGAGGAGACTTCGCCATCATGGCCCTGCCCCAATCTTGGTGCAGCAGCAGCTGTACGACTGCAACAGTGGCCGTGGGTTGCAGGTCTGCCACCGCCCAACCTAGCCACTTTGGTCGTGATCTGGTCGCACCCCAAGCGTGGAGAAAGGAGGCGGAGTTAGGGGAATGATCAGTGGCGATCCTTGAACCCCAAGAAGGAAGGGCAGACCTCTGACAGGCTACAGATCGGCTGCAAGTTCGGAAAGCTAGGACAGCTGTACCCGGCCATCTTGGCCACGAACCGGTGGTATACCGCAAGCTTGAGAGCACGACGGAGGTGGTGGAAGGGTCCCCAGTGGTCGACGAGGCCTAGGGAGGGGCGGCAGGGCCGCACCAGCTCCCTTGCTGCAGCGGTTGCGTAGGGCACACGGAGGAAGGAGACGAGCGGCCCATTGGACCGTTATGCCCCTCCGTGGGCTAAAGGGAGATTTATCTTACCAAGGGCAAAGTAGTCAATCGATTGTGTTTCAAACCAATGCGCATTGCTTGGGAACCGTGTGACGTGGCGGCTTCTGATTGGCCTAAAGTAAGTCATTTTTGCTAAAATCATATCACATTAACCGTAGCTCGGATGGATACATGTACTATATGAAAATTGCTCAAAAAATCGAGAGGAATCTAAATAAAATATATTTAGAGCCTAATTCTGATTTCAATTTGAAAAGTAATGGAGGTTATTAGCTTTAGATTAATAGTGTATAAAGAACCCTATTTTGATATGATTAAAAATGATTAGTAAGGTTTAATAGCTGATTAAAGTGGATATTAGCCTGTTAATGATAAAAAGAAACTTTAGAAAGAAAAAGGATGAACTTTGCATATAATTAGTTAATTTGGAGTTTGATATGCATGAGTATACTTTAATGGGCCTTGAAACCCTAATATTGATTAATTTGACTATTAATGGCTTTAATTGATTAATTTCATGATTAAAGTAGGAATATGCTATTTCGAGCATTAAAGTTCCTAATTTGTGGATAAATAACCTTAATATAGAAATTAGGGTTTTTGATTGAATCAAGGAAGAATTAATAATAAATAGAGTTCATATGGGAATTAGACCATCATGAATTATGAGTTATTAATCCGAAAGAAACTAAAGGTGATAATTGAGTCTAATGGCATTGAAATAACTTAAAAGGATAAAGAAGGTAGTTTTGGTATACAAGAGAAATAATCGACTTTAATTGGGCTTATGATGTTGAAATTAGGGTTTATGAACTAAGAAGAGAATTTAATATGATAAAGGCATTATGGAGGCAAAAACCATAATAAAACCCTAATATGGTCTAGAAAAGCCTAAGGTGGAATCCAATTCTAGCTTTAGAATGTTCTGGATAAACTATAACACTTGGATCGTATACATTAATTTCAGCATATTGTTGATTGCTTGTTGATTGATTCTTTATCCTTATTGCTTGGACAATCAAGTTGCTCTGGATCAGGTATGTGGTTAATTATGAATAACCGCCTTAGTTTCCCGAGGATTTTCTGGATGGTTAATCGCATTGAATGCAAATTATCTGTTGGATGTTCATACTTACAAATTATAAAGTCACTATGATTATCACATTAATAATAGAAGTATGGATTCTCGCACCTACATGCCACCCTGATGGATGATGCCAAAGGTCAGGCCCAGATGGGTAGACCAATGGACACCTTGAGTGGTGACCCCAGGCACCGAGAAGGTGGCCTATGATATTGCATGACTAGTGGGCACCATGAGTGGTGACCCCCAGGCACCAAGCTCGAGTTTGAGAAGGTGGCCGTAAGTCATTGGCAAAGGGAACCCTAAGGTGGGTATGCCAGGGTTAGGGAAAAAGCGGTGGAGAATGTCATACTGAAAAGTGTAAATTGGCTTGTTAATTAATTTGATTCTGATTATTAAGTTGTTATCCATACTTGCAAGATTTTGGTTGTTCCCACATACCAGTATATTTCGATATACTGACCGACGTTTTGTTTGTCAGCATTTTAGGAACAACAATTGAAAGAACAAACAGTAAAGTGACACATTGTGAAAGTAAAACATAAAGTGCAAGGAGGATTAGTTAGAGTGGATTCAAGCTTGGATAGATAGATTTCCAAGGTTTTCAAAGGTAAGTAAAGTTTTAAATTGTTTTTCCAAATTCTAGTTAGTTAGTAGAATTTCATAATTGTTATTGATTATTTGTCGAACCTTTGATCCTGTTAATTGGATAACAGCACTGACATTTCGGTCTCCCTTAATTGGGGGTTACCAGGAGGCGGGGTCGTTACAATTGGTATCAGAGCATAGGTTCCTCAAGTAATCATTAATAATTATTAAATTTTACAAATTCTGTAGAACCCAAGGGAGTTATTAGAGGATTATCTGAAAGACAGAGGTGTCTAGAAAAGGATCACGACCGGGGGCTGGAAATATTTTCCTCCGTACTGCTAGTCGGAATACGAGGACTCCCGGATCCGTGTGACTGCCTGGCCAAAGTCTTAGGGTATGATTCGAAATAAGATACCTTTAGGACTCTCTCATCTTGTTCATCCCTTCTCAACTCAAATTCTATTAAGGACCTTAAGGATTAGGATTTTCTCTCTTCTCCTCACCCTCTTGAGGTATGGGTAAGGTTAATAAGGTCTAAGGAATCCTCCACCAAATTAATGAAAAGCATGTAAATAAGATGTCATGGACATAAGCTTAATAAAGTAAGCGTAAAAGAATAAGATACATGCTTAGGTTGTATGACATAAGTTGTCATTGCCCTCAGGAGAGACCTGAGGATAGACCTCCTTGTCTGGAGGATGAGTAGAAAGAATTAGTCTTGGAGGTAGAGACCTCCATTAAATGTAGAGACCTAGCGCATCCTTTGAGGATGATGTTAACCCTAACCCTAAGTGAGGATTATAGAGAGAGATGACATGATGAGTTAGATGTCATGGTTGACCAGATGTTTGGATTGCCATACGAGCCATGTAAGGTTGGGTGACCTAGCACCTTTGGCAACCCGAGAAAGGGTCGTGCGTGTTAAGCAAAGGCTAGCTCCTTCATGAATGGAGTTAGTGAAGGACCTATAGAAACCTTATGGCTTATGCAATTGGGGGATATCATGCCCCCAGAGTACGTCAGTGGTATGGTAGTAGGTTGAAACCCTAGCTAGAAGGGCATGATGGATGGCTTATGAGATAAGCATCAAGAGATGAGTTGAGCATAGGCTTCAACCACATAGGGGTTTGCTTGAGAACATGAGGCTTAATGGAGAAGGGACCTCTAGTAGGTATGGTTGGAGGTGGTTTTAGCCCTAGAGAGAGGAAGAAGGACCCCAACAAGGAGGTTGGAAGTCTAAAACCCCAAAACATGAAAAATAGTGGGGAGTTAAGGATGATGCGACCTACGTGGATGATAGTGGTTTCCTTATGCTTGATTCCTGGAGGTTGATGATATCTTGGTTTCCTTTAGAGAAACCAAACCCTAGAGAGAGGACGATGCTTCTAGTACCCATGGTATAAGTGGTTACCTGCTGGATGAGATAAAGAGTGCTTTAGACCCTGAGGAGGTTTAAGTAACCAGTTGTGCAACTTTATACCTAGTTGGTTGCCCTGGAAGAGGACTCAACTCTGAAGCGTTGCTCGAGTAGAAAGATCATGGAGGTACATGACATACCTTGGACATGCTTGATTCATGATTAAGAGGTTGAGCATGTAGTTGGATACCCAGAGGAGGACCTAGGGTTCCTAGGCCTAAGAGGGGAAGCAGTGTACCCAATACTCATGATTAGATTTGAGTCTCGAGCATGGTACTCCTCATGTGTAAAAGTAAAAGAAACCCCTTAAGGGTATGTTTGATGAACCCCTCACAACTAAGTTGATCTAGTGTTGAGGAAAGAGAACGAGTGTGACCTAGCATGGTTTAGTAGGTGGTCCACTTGTGCCTTAGTAGTTGCTGGGTTTAAGCATGCTCATATGGATGTAAACCCTAGACATAAGGATGCTTGTAACCTTTGTTATCAAGGTGTAGTTTCCTCCCATCCTGGGAGAGCGATCCTTTAGTAGGGAGTATACCAATTTGGTTGGTTTTGAGGTAACCTAAAGAGGTTTTATAGGATCCTGAGAAAGCTAAGTGAAAAGTACATGGCATGAGATTGAACCTTTAGACCCATAGTTAACCATCTCTAAGTGCATATGGAGGTGTTACAATGAAGGTAACCGGTATGGGGCCTGACCAAGGTAGGCAGGTCGCCATGATCCCTGAGAAAGGATGAAAGTCAGTCATGAATGTAGAGAGAGATGATGAAGGATTGGGTAAGGTTCTAAGTTGAACATGTACTATGTTAGAATCCTAAGTCTATCCAAGAATCAGGTAGGGATAAGACCGATGGAAGAAGGAGTTGCCTAATATCCTAGTTGCACATGACCATAGGGTCGGGAGGTAACATCTATCATTGTTTGAGGGCCATGGGTTAGGAGATTGATCACCTTCACGAACTCATGGGACCCAAAGGGCAGATGAGTAGGGCACTCTCTGGATGCATAAGGGAAGAGGGATGACCCTAAAAGTGCCGGCACCCTATAGACCTAGAGGAGATGACCTAGGATTATGCTTGGACCAAGTAAGTCCGAGACCAGTTTTCTTGGAAGTAGTGTGGATATCATGATGTTTGTGTTATAGAGACATACGCTGCACATTTCAACTTGGATTTGAAAGTGTACGGGCAAGGTGGGCTATACCATCTCTACTCTTGGAACAGGAAGAACTTTGTATTTGGACTGCAGCCAAATGCTTATTTCTTCTTGTTATGGGAGTGAGAGATAGGACAGTACGCATGCCTTACACCAAGGATAAAGATGATGTAAGTTGGAACGTTGCTACAAGGTATGATGATAGAGTTGATAACATACCTTTGTGGAGAGAATAATACATGGATGGTTTACAAACACTAAGAGTATTAAGGAGATCATCTTGTGAGGATGTTTTATCTTGAACTAAGTGGATTTTTGCAAGTGTTACAAGGAATCACAAGGTTGAGTTTGATCACCATGAGGATGAGCTCAAAGTTCTTTGATGAAGACAAACTTAGAGTTTGAGATGAAATGATAAGTATAATTCATGGAGGAGTATGTCTTTGACATTAACTAACACCTAAGGATAAGGAGTGGTAATGAATGCTCTGGTTGAGATATAGCTACCTAGTTTAGCTGGAAGCTAGAAGAAGTTGAGGTTGTTCGAATAACCCTATGTTTGGAAAGAAGATGTGTTTTAGATAACACTCAGATGTAATAAGATATGTTGAACCAATTAATGGTTGTTTGGGTAGCCAGTTTAGTCCTTGATGTAGTAAAAGGATGGTGATAGAACCTCAAATACACTTCTTTGGATAGGAAGGTAATAAAACCCTTTTTAGAGTGGTTTAGGGTTTCTGAGGTATCAAGCTTGAGGAATCATAACAATACAGGAGGACATGATATACCTTGGTACTACAAAGATAGTAAGTGATGGTAGCATTCTGGATGCTTATAACAAAGTTGCATGTAGCATGTGGCCATGCAAGCCAGGAGGTGAAGGACGAGCACCATTAACCCAGTGCATGGATATAAAGTATAAAGAGTTCCCGAGAGGGAATGGGAGTTCATCATTATGGATGTTGTGAGTTTCTCCTAGACCAAGAAGGTCAAGATACAATATGGGTTATGGTAGATCGCCTTACCTAGATGACATGAGAAAGGAAGAGTTCTTTCAAGGGACAGATCTAGTTGAACTACTTATAAGAGCGAGATGGTTCAACTACACCATGATGTGAGTTCAAAAGTTCTTGAGTAGGACCTAGAGGTTCACTTCCATGAGGTAGAAGTAGATACATGAAGAACTCGATGATAGAATAGTTTATCGCCCCATACTAATGGACAGTATGATCCGGACTAGAGGGTCTGATGAGAGCATGTGTGCTAATTTAGGGTGATACATATAGACAATTCTTAAGATGTGATGTTACCCACCATAGCCTTTATCGGGATGCAAGAAGTTCTATAGGGAGGTTGTGTCGGTCACCACTTCATTATGATGATGTTGGTGAAGGAGGCCTCGTGAAGGTCAGAAAAGAACCACAAGTGTGTGCAGATGAAGTCGCTTTGATCGTGCAATGGCTGAGAAAGAGAGCCCAGTGGTGACATGAGTCACGAGCTGATGCAAAGCAGACTGATATGCAGTTCAATGTGGGAGAATATGTGATGTGAAAATCCGACCCCTCTAAGCTCCAGCTGAGAAAGCTGATTCCCCGATATATGGGTCCAGTTGAGATGGATTGGTGGAGATGGTTGTGTTTAACCTTACCCCTCAGGATAAAATGATGTGTTGCATGAGTCTGATCTAGAGCACTATGTGAGGTACCCAAGCCATGTGCTGAGCCCTGAACCTATTCAGCTTTTGAGGCTGGAATGTCCTGAGTCACCTATGAGGGTACGATATACCAAGGTAAGAAAGAACTCAGATGGAAGAAAATGAGATGATGAAAGTTCTTGGGAAGCACCATGGAAAGGGTGAAGCCACATAAGAGCCATGATGGACACATGAAAGGCTTATCCTATTTGTTTGTTTGCTTGATAGAATTTTGAGGGCAAAATTCTCATAAGAGGGGAAGGATGTTACAACCCCAAATTTTGGGTTCCTTGGTGAGAAATGTAATTTCTCATATTAAAGATATTTGGACAAATAATGATATAATTTGTTGTGAATAAATGGATTTCGTTTAAAATAGCCTTGTTGTTTCTACAGACCCAGACGTGAGGAACTCGAAGCAGATGGACGGAGAGAAACTCAGTCTCCCGCACGTCGGGATTGAGTTCCAATTTGGCGGCATGAAGGGCGCCTCAAGCAACACCTCGACGGAATCGAACAAGCGTATGAGATCTACTACTGATCGGGGAGAAGTGACCAGCGCGACGGAAGGGGGCAGCGCCGCAAGTGATCTCTTCCCACCGCTGCATGGGCAGAACCAAGCTACTATGCTATAGGAGAATCAGACTGTCGGCAACGTTTGGTCAGCAAACAGCACAAGATCGGGGAGTACGTCCACCGAACAAGGCCCTCATGGCATGTTCCTGAACAAGCTGTTCGAGGAGCATCTAAATCTGGAGGCGGTGAGCCTAACGTTCATCGACGACAAGCCTAATATCATCGTCGACCCGATGGAGGAGGAGTTTCTGATAAGGCCGTGGAAATATGCTGTCGTAGTGAAATCCATGGGCACCCAGATCGGCTACATGACATTGCGAGATCATTTGCGAGCTATGTGGAGCCTCGTTGGAAAGTACAATATCTATGAGCTCGACCTCAATCACTATGTGATACAGTTAACATGCCGCCGTAACTATGATATGGCCATGACGGGGGGACCATGGAAGGTGTTCGGATGCAGCCTACTAGTCTGGGACTGGAACCCAACCTTCATCCCGTCAAACGAGCTTCTGAGGAAAATAGTTTGCTGGACGAAAATTCTCAATCTTCCTCTCCATCTATATGTCCAGACCATGTTCGAGTGCATAGGGAAGGCGCTGGGTCGATTGGTAAAAGTAGACGAACACACCATAAAGCGAACAAGGAGCAAGTTTGCTAGATTGGCTATAGAGATTGATACCACGAACCAGCTGGCACAGTATATACAAATCAATGGCATTGATTATGAGGTAGAATATGAAGGACTACCTTATGCATGCGCTAAGTGCGGGGAGGAGGGACACACATCACAAATCTGTGAATCGATAAGATCCAAGAATACAGCAGAAAATGAGAAGGTGGAGCAGGCCAAGATGAACAATGGTAGATTGGCAGAAGCTGAGGACTCACCGTGGCAGACTCAACGCAGCAGGCGTCGACATCAGGGGAAAGAACCAGCTGGAAAACCACCGGATAAAACCAGCGCCAGTTTTAACAGGTATGGGGACCTTCCAGAAGATCATGGTGATGAAGGAATTGAGATGAGTGGATATCTGCACAATGCAGTTGGTTCAAATATTGACGGAGGCGGTAGATCAACTAAAGTGTGGAAAAAGAAGACACATACAAATACTATAGAAACAGTAGCACAAAAGGTAGAGGCCCTCAAAGATATAACCAATGCTCCTGCATCTCACAGTAGAGTCCAGATGAGAGACAGAAATAACAAGAACAAGGAAGATCACACCATGACCAACCCGGAAATTGATGAAGTGGTTGAGATTCTATCAGTAGCTGAAGATGAAGTGTTAGCTGATATTGCTAAACTGGAGAGAGTTGAAAGAAGTGCTATACCTATGGCGCAGCGAATTCCCAAGGAGCATAAAGCTTCCCAAAAAACCAAGATTGGAAAAATATTCAAAGGAAGTGGCACCAGGATGAAGAGGTCGGGCCTATCTAAATCAAATGTTGAAGGGGTACGCAGAAGTCTCCGACAGTGAGGCGATCAAGACTGTGAAGTAGTGGAGGAGGCATTGAAGATTGTTGCTAACAAGGAAAATGAAGAGCCATCCCTGTAAACGGCCATTTATCTTCGTTTTCTTCTTTGTTTGGTTTATGATGAAGATCTTGTGCTGGAATATCAGAGGCATCGGTAAAGTTGATACGTGCAGAGTCCTTAAAGAGTACATATCTATTCACAGGCCCTTGATTACTGTCATTCTTGAGCCTAGAATCAGTGGTGAAAAGGCATTCGACACTATTAAAAGACTGGGTTTCTCTAACTCTCATAGATCTGAAGCATGTGGTTTCTCGGGGGGCATTTGGGTATGTTGGAGTGCAGCTTCTTGCACAGTTGAAATTGTTAACACCCATCACCAGTTTGTGACTTGCAGTATTAACAAATCTTTCTACGCCACTTTCATCTATGAGAATCCACATATCCAGATTCGTAGCCTGATCTGGAAGCATATTGCAGAGCTAGGCGATCGATATAAAGAACCTTGGTTGGTTGCAGGAGATTTCAACACTACGATCACCCCAGCTGAAAGAATTGGATATCTTACTTTTAATCACAGGGAAGCACAAACTTTCACTGCTACTATGATTCAAGCAGGTTTAGCTGATATTGGCTTTTCTGGACAACGCTTTACGTTTCGCCATGGCATTAAACAAAGTAGACTCGACCGAAGTTTAGCGAATAGTGCTTTCGTCATGAAGTTTCCCAATGTTTCTGTGCTACATCTACCAAGGGTCGAGTCGGATCATTGCCCCCTGCTAATCAACATGGCTAGGCGTGTGACTTGTCATGGAAGGTTCACGATGAAAGCGTCTTGGCAGAAGGAACCAACTTCCAAACCTTGTCTCGACAAAGTTTGGCGCAAGGATTTGAACTTTCAGAATGCTTTAGATATTGCTAGCCCACATCTGAGAACTTGGGATGGGGAGCTGCGGAAATCTAAACGTGCTAACAAAGATAGACTCCTTCATAATATTGAAACTCTTCAGAAAAATCTGGCTTCCAGGTATGATGATACTATCGATAAGCTGTGTCTAACTATGCAGGATGACCTAAATAATTTGCTGAAGAAGGAGGAAGAGGACTGGAAACAAAAAAGTCACATTGATTGGCTTAAGGATGGCAATACAAATTCATGTTTCTATCATTCTTATGTCAACCAACGTGCAAGAATGAATAGGTGTGAAGCCATCAAACATCCAGACGGGGGCTGGGTAACCGACAGTAAGGAAGTTTTCCGCTTGGTTACTGTTTTTTTACATAAAGCTTTTCACCACTCCAAGCAGCGTCAGCCAACCGGCTATGAGGCGGATCCCAGGCAATTTCGAAACTATATCTAAAGCACAAAGTCAGCAGCTTGCGAGGATTGTTCATATGGAGGAAGTAGAGAACATCCTCTTCTCCATGAACCCGTTCAAGGCTGCAGGTCCAGACGGAACAACCACACACTTCTTACAATCCAACTGATCCTATGTAAAAGAATCGGTTACAAGAACGATACAAGAAGCTCTAAACTCTTCCATTCTTGACAACAAGCTCTGTAATGCAACCATAGTGCTCATTCCAAAGGACAAGAAGCCAGTCTGCCGCAGCCAATTCAGGCCCATCTCTCTAAACAACACTATTCTTAAACTCTGTTCTAAGGTAGTGGTGGAACGGCTGAAATAGTGGATCCCCAAATGGGTCAGTCCGGTACAAAGTGCATTTGTACCTGGAAGGAAAATTTCTGATAACATTACTATTGTACATGAGCTCATTCATACGATGAAAAGGAGGACTTCAAGTAAAACTATGGCAATCAAAGTACACCTCACCAATGCTTATGATAAAATGGCGTGGAGCTTTATCCAGGATACTATTGAGAAAACGGGCATTCCTACCAACTTACAAAGTTATATCATGAATTCTATCAGGTTGGGTAGCTCACAGATTGCTTAGAACGGTGAGACGACACCTCAGTTTAAGCCTTCCAGAGGTTTACGCCAGGGGGATCCTCTAAGTCCTTACATTTTTGTTCTGTGCATTGAGAGGTTAAGCCAACTGATTGATCAACTTGTAGCTGAAAAGAAATGGACTCCCATGCAACTAGGTAGAAGAGGTCTGAGAATTTCTCATTTGTGCTTTGCGGATGATATCATCCTGTTCGCCAAAGCAAATAAATCCAACATAAACACCGTCATGAAGTGCTTCAAGCTTTTTGAAAAGGCATCTGGACAAGCTATTTCAGTTGAGAAAACTAGAGTCTTCTTTTCGAGAAGTGTTATGAGACAGGAAGCTGATATCATATGTCGAAGAAGTGGCCTTCAGAGAACTCAAGACCTGGGAAAGTACCTTGGCGTACCTATCATACACAATCGGGTAAGCAGGGATACCTACAATGAAGTCCTTGAGAAGGTTACTAAAACTATCAATTCCTAGATGGCTAAGAGTTTATCTATGGCGGGACGGGTTAGCCTGGCTAAAAGTACTTTAACTGCTATACCTACTTATGTTATCTAGACGGCAAAGCTACCCCTACATTTATGCAATAGGATTGATGGGGAAATAAGAAGATTCATATGGAATGGGGGGAGAAGCAAAAGGGGAGTTCCCCTCATATCTTGGAGCCGTATTACCAGTAGGAAGATCCACAGAGGACTTGGGATTAAGTCTATGAGAGAGTGGAATCAAGCTCTCCTTATGAAGAACAGCTGGGATATCTATAGCAGAAGGGGGACCACCCGGAGTGAGGCCATGACTAAGAGAATTCTGAAAGATGTGCAAAGTCCGGCCCAAAACATGTCTCATCTGGCTCGAAACGTTGTTCTCACCAAACCGTTTATGGAAGCCAATACTTACATGAGTCCTGTGAGCGGCAGCTCCATTAATGTTTGGCATGACAAGTGGTTACCAAATGTCAGCCCGTTAAGCAACCATGCTTTGCATCCTATTCCTATAGAGCTGGAAGACTTGGTAGTGAGCAGCTTGGTGAATATGGAAGGACAATGGGACTGTAGCTTCTTAGAGCACTGGCTTCCAGCAGACGTCACAAAGGCTATTTATGAATTAAATCCTCCTAACGATCCAGAAGCTAAAGACGTGAGGGTGTGGATACTCAATGAAGGAGGAAGCTACACTGCCAAATCGGCATATCATGCTATACGTGCGGAGACTGAAATCAAAAGGCAAGGTCATTGGCACCGTATTTGGCATGCACAGGTGGCAGCGCGTATAAAAATGTTTATGTGGATTGCAGCTAATGGAGCTCTTCTTACTAATCACAACAGGAAACGTAGGAAGATGACGTCCATTGCTACTTGTCCCAGATGCAACGCAGCGGATGAGACCACCCTTCATGCTCTCCGGGACTGCCCTAAGGTGAAGAACTTGTGGCACTCTTTGCTGAATTCTGATTACAATCATCGGTTCTGGACAATAGAGAACCTGGATCAGTGGATGAGTATAAATATCAAGGCACCGGATGCTCATAAACAACTATTTTTTATAATTTGCTGGAGCATGTGGAAGCAATGTAATCTTTGGATTTTTGAAGGCAAAGAACATAATTCTCAGCACATCTTTAACCTCATTAATCAAGAGATTATGATGAACAATAGAGCTTGGACCACAGCTGAAAACAGCAAGGAGCAGGTAAGAAGACGAAGTTCTGAAAACCCCAAGCCAGACACCATCCGCTTCAACACTGATGCTGCTTGGAAGAAGGGGAAGGGAGCTATTTCAGTTGTTATTACTGATTCTAATGGCAATTGGTTACAGCAAGTTGGTTACGGCAAGGAATCCTCTAGAGGCAGAGCTTATGGCTATCGGGTTGGCTGCTAGCATTATTGAGGGAAGTGCAGTGCAGGATGCTGTGATTATTACTGACTGCCGTCAAGCGTCTATTATGATCTGTGATGGGTACTGGAATCATCCTCTCTTTGCTAATATCATCCGAGGTATTCAGTTGATTAAGAAGGAGAATACTGAGCTCATATATACTGAAAGAAAAAACAACAAGCAGGATGACGCTCTTGCTAAGTACCATGCTAGACAGAGTATAGGCTATATCCACTATAAAAACCCACCTAGTTGTGTGCTGGACATTGGACTAGAACCTACATGTAATGGTAGTAGTACTACCATATTTCAATTCTTGCAGTTGTCTAATAATTGTAATGCCAGTTTTAATTTTGCTTGCATGAGGTGGGCAAGATGAATAAGAAGACCGCCTGACTTCTCCTTAAAAAAAAAAGAGGTAGAATCCTCTAGAAGGCAAATCCAAGGAGGGATTTCGTGCCTCTTGGGTTCCTTGGGTACCAAGGAGTCCAAAGTTGCATAAAGAGAGCAATAAGAAAAGAAAAGATCAATTAAGTATTTCTTTATTAAGAAAGAAATTGAAAATATTGATGAAATGTGGAAAATAAGTGAAAAGTGGTATAATGGAGTAATCCTTAGTGGGATTTCGTATCCCAAGTATTCCTAATATAAAAAGGAAAACCAATGAGGAAAATAAAAGAGAAATAAGGAGAAATCCTCAAAAAGAGATATTTTAATGAGAAATAAACAAGATAATGGGAATTAATGCATATTGATGCATTTAAGGATAATGCGTATTCCTTAAAAAGTAATTTTGAATTCTTTGGGTTTCTTGGGGTCCAAGGAGCCCCAATAAGGAAGAAAGAGGAAAGTGAAAATACCTATAAAAGAAAATAAGAATATAATGTGAGCACATTATTAATGAATCTCATGGTACTATTAAAAGGGAGATATTTTCTATTAAAAGGAAAACTAAATTTCGTGCCATTACATAAGAGGGCAAGTACAAGGAAGATAAAGGAGGTAATTTTCGAAATCCTAATATTTAAAGAAAAAGAATATCAAAGAGATGAGGGAGAGAGAGAAGTTTTGCTTCTTAAGTAAGGGAAGTTGTTTCCTATTAAGAAAGGGACTTGTTCCCTCTTATAAGACCGTCTTGAGGCTTGGGTGCTCTCCCCTATATAAGGGAGTAGAGCCAGGAACAATTCCAGAGGATTTTCATGTAACTCTCTTCTTCTCCTCCTTCTTCTTCTTCATCTTCCTCGTGCAACCCTAACCTTTGTGAACGGTTCTATCCCATGAGCAACGAGAGACCGTGTGGGGTTGAGTTAATGGATGGATACCCATGACACTGGGAGGAGACTTCGCCATCGTGGCCCTGCTCCAATCTTGGCGCAGCAGTAGCTGTACGACTGCAACAATGGCTGTGGGTTGCAGGTCTGCCACTGCCCAACCTAGCCACTTTGGTCGTGATCTGGTCGCGCCCCAAGCGCGGAGAAAGGAGGCGGAGTTAGGAGAATGATCAGTGGCGATCCTCGAACCCCAAGAAGGAAGGGCAGACCTACGACATGCTACAGATCGGATGCAAGGTCGGAAAGCTTGGAAAGTTGTACCCGACCATCTTGGCCACGAACCGGTGGTATACTGCAAGCTTGAGAGCACGGCGGATGTGGTGGAAGGGTCCCCAGTGGCCGACGAGGCCTAGGGAGCGGCGGCAGGGCCGCACCAGCTCCCTTGCTGTAGCGGTTGCGTAGGGCATGCGGAGGAAGGAGACGAGCGACCCATTGGACCGTTATTCCCCTCCGTGGGCTAAAGGGAGATTTATCTTACCAAGGGCAAAGTAGTCAATTGACTGTGTTTCAAACCAATGCGCATTGCTTGGGAACCGGGTGACGTGGCGGCTTCTGATTGGCCTAAAGTAAGTCATTTTTGCTAAAATCATATCTCATTAACCGTAGCTCGGATGGATACTTGTAAAATATGAAAATTGCTCAGAAAATCAAGAGGAATCTAAATAAAATATATTTAGAGCCTAATTCTGATTTAAATTCGAAAAGTAATGGAGGTTATTAGCTTTAGATGTAATAATGTTTAAAGAACCCTATTTTGATATGATTAAAAATGATTAGTAAGGTTTAATAGCTGATTAAAGTGGATATTAGCCTGTTAATGATAAAAAGAAACTTTAGAAAGAAAAAGGATGAACTTTGCATATAATTAGTTAATTTGGAGTTTCATATGCATGAATATACTTTAATGGGCCTTGAAGCCCTAATATTTATTAATTTGACTATTAATGGCTTTAATTGATTAATTTCATGATTAAAGTAGGAATATGCTAATTCGAGCATTAAAGTTCCTAATTTGTGGATAAATAACCTTAATATAGAAATTAGGGTTTTTGATTGAATCAAGGAAGAATTAATAATAAATAGAGTTCATATGGGAATTAGACCATCATGAATTATGAGTTATTAATATGAAAGAAACTAAAGGTGATAATTGAGTCTAATGGCATTGAAATAACTTAAAAGGATAAAGAAGGTAGTTTTGGTATAAAAGAGAACTAATAGAATTTAATTGGGCTTATGATGTTGAAACTAATCGACTTTAATTGGGCTTATGATGTTGAAATTAGGGTTTATGAACTAAGAAGAGCATTTAATATGATAAAGGCGTTATGGAGGTAAAAACCCTAATATGGTATAGAAAAGCCTAAGGTGGAATCCAAGTCTAGATTTAGAATGTTCTGGATAAACTATAACACTTGGATCGTATACATTAATTTCAGGATATTGTTGATTGCTTGTTGATTGATTCTTTATCCTTATTGCTTGGACAATCAAGTTGCTCTGGATCAGGTATGTGGTTAATTATGAATAACCGCCTTAGTTTCCCGAGGATTTTCCGGATGGTTAATCGCATTAAATGCAAATTATCTGTTGGATGTTCATACTTGCAAATTATAAAGTCACTATGATTATCACATTAATAATAGAAGTATGGACTCTCACACCTACATGCCACCCTGATGGATGATGCCAAAGGTCAGGCCCATATGGGTAGACCAATGGACACCTTGAGTGGTGACCCCAGGCACCAAGAAGGTGGCCTATGATATTGCATGACTAGTGGGCACCATGAGTGGTGACCGCCAGAACCAAGCTCGGGTTTGAGAAGGTGGCCGTAAGTCATTGGCAAAGGGCACCCTAAGGTGGGTATGCCAAGGTTAGGGCAAAAGCGGTGGAGAATGTCATACTAAAAAGTGTAAATTGGCTTGTTAATTAATTTGATTGTGATTATTAAGTTGTTAGCCATACTTGCAAGATATTGGTTGTTCCCACATACCAATATATTTCGATATACTGACCGACGTTTTGTTTGTCGGCGTTTTAGGAACAACAATTGAAAGAACAAACAGTAAAGTGACACATTGTGAAAGTAAAACATAAAGTGCAAGGAGGATTAGTTAGAGTGGATTCAAGCTTGGATAGATAGATTTCCAAGGTTTTCAAAGGTAAGTAAAGTTTTAATTTTTTTTCCAAATTCCAGTTAGTTAGTAGAATTTCATAATTGTTATTGATTATTTGTCGAACCTTTGATCCTGTTAATTGGATAACGGCACCGACCTTTCGGTCTCCCTTAATTGGGGGTTACCGGGAGGCGGGGTCGTTACATTAGGGGTTTATGCTTTGCATAAACATAACATTGATGAGAAAGAATTATATGAAGGAATAATTGTAAAATTATTACAAGAAGAGCTTACCAGATTAAATTAACAAATAAACTCTATCTAAATAAGAAAAGTGTTACTTGAGACAAAGTTAACTCCACAGTCAATAATTAAAGGACAGTGGAGTATGTGTCCTATATGTTTGATTCTATGAGAATTTTGTGTGGAAGAACTTTATATTAATCAAAAGTTCTATGGTGTCTCCATAAAAATGAGATGTTATGTGGAGACTTGATGATATATGAATAAATAATATCTGTCTCCCTTTATTTGGGATTTCGGGGACGAAATCCTTATTAGGGGTTTATAATTTGTAACATCCCTGACCTGGATTATGCTTTAACCCTAGGTGTTTCGTTTGAGAAAGATAACTATATGCTTGATATTATCTTTTGAAAACTAATTAAGGCTTAAGAGAAAATTATGTTTCAATTTCAGTCCTTTTTGAATAATGTTGAGATAATGTTTTGCCTATTTTGGACTAAAGTGCAAATTACCCAAGTTGAGGGGTTAAATTGAAAATGTTACATGATAAGATGTTCCTCATATGTTGAAGCATCATGAAAATGAATATGATGAAGAGGTATGGCTTGTGGTAGCCTGAGTACCAAGAAAGAGCTGATAAAGCAATGTTTGTGCATTAAAACCTAGTTTTGGTGTAATGTGCAATTTACCCAAAACCTAGGGTTCAATATGCAAATTACCACTTAATAGTAGTCCCTAATGTTTATTGTCATCATTTAGAGTAAATAAAAATGAGAGGGGCGTCTCAATTGTATCTCTTTGGAGGAGAGAGAATCTTGATATTAAAATAATCAAGATTTAAGCAGAATTGGAACTTTCTTTCAATTTAATGCAAAAATAAATATATTAATTGAAGAGCCCTTCAACCAAAAGGTGAGGGATGATTTTTCAAGAGAATGGACGACCATGTGCCTTGCAAAGGCACAAAAATATCTAAAGGAAGTGGATAACTCACACACATTATTATAAGAAAAAGAAATATACACTAACTTATGGATATTATTATAAAATGATTTAAGGTGCTTAATTTTGTTTTCTTTAAATCTTGGATAATTGAGAGGAATAAGAGGCAAAGAATATAGCCTCGTGACCAAGGAAGTAAAGGGGGGAAGTGGAAAGGAAATGGAGGAGATAATTCCTACTTTCTCTCTCCTAAAATGAATTTTTAATAAAATGCATATATGCTCCCTTATCCATAGCTTGGATGGGTAATTTCGAAACCCCATTCACTTCTTGTTTGCAAAAACGACCAAGGGAGCTTGGAGCAACAGGAGGACGACCCCCAACCTGTTGGTAAGTTTCTTGACCTTCTTTCACCATGATTTCATGGTGGAAATCGAAAATAAATGATGGATTTCTTCTTTTCTCCATGCAATCTTCTATCCTAGCCATTCCTTTTCACTCAAAGCTTGAGGACGAACCTTGGGATGGTGAAAGGAGTTTCATCCACCACTGTTTACATGAGCTTGGATCTTTGAAGATCAATTGGAGGCGGTTTTTATAACTTGAACCCTTAATATTGTTATTGCATTCAATTCCTTATCATATTGTTGATTCTTTCTTATCCTCAAATTTTTATTTGGTTGATTGATGGAACCACCATGAAAATCACAGAAAGATTCGTGGGTTTAGAAATTAATGATGATGACATCATCATAAGCACACACCTCCCCAAATATCTTGTGCAAACAGTTTCAACATTTGGGTCGAATCGGTTTCACCAAACCGTTTGGTGACCAAACGGTTTGCCAACTGTTTGGGGTTTGGAATCCCAAACTGTTTAAGAAGGTTGACCATTTTAAAGGGTTGAACGTTTGAGGTCAGAACCTTAGAACATGTTGAATAAGGATCAAATGGTTCCAATTGATTAAATCAATGAATAGACAATCATCTAATTGGAAACCCTAATCAGGTTAAGTGCTGATTTTGCAATTGATTAATGTAATTCTTTGGGTTGATGAACCCAAACGGTCTCAAGACTGTTTAGAGATCACCCAAACAGTCTCAAGACCGTTTGTAGGTCACCCAAGACCGTTTATAGGTCTAGGGTTGAGTATGGTTGAGTAGTTGAAGATCCAAAGATATCAAGTTGTAATGCAATCAATAACTAGATTGATGAGCAATCCAATGATGCAAACCCTAATTGAACTTCACCAATTTTGATGATGGATTGGGAAAACGGTCTCAAGACCGTTTGGAGGTCATCCAAACGACCTCTAGACTTTTTGAGGTCAGGTCATGCCCAAATTGAATGATGGACCAAAGATTTTTAAAGCAATTAGTTCCACAATGTCTAATATAGAAGGTTCATCGATTTCATCCATAATCCAATTGGGTTTAAAACCCTAATTGATGACAAATTGAAGGTTTAATCAATTTAAGGATGATTTATTATCTCAATTGAAGCATGATTCTTACATTCAATTGATAAGTAATTATATAGATTCAATTGATGAGGGAGTTAACCATGAAAACCCAAAATCAATTTTAGTGGTTGAGATAATTCTTGGTCCAATCGATTTTGAGGAGGTTTGGACCAAACGGTCTCAAAACCGTTTGAGTCCAAATGGTCTCAAGAACATTTGGTACCAAACGGTCTCAAGACCGTTTGGGACCAAATGATCCCAAACCGATTGAGACTCAAACGGTTTCAAACATCTACTTTAGTAAATGGTTTCAAGTATCTACTTTAGCAAACGGTTTCAAGTACACACTTTGCTAAATGGTTTCAATTACTAGACTTAGATCGTTTGAAGGTTATCCATGCAAGACCGTTTGAGGTCTAGTTGGTCAAGACCGTTTGGGGTCTAAGTGACCAAGACTGTTTGGAAGTAATTAACCCCAAACCGCATGGACACTTAAGGTGTTTAAAGATCAATTGTATAATTGAACATTATATGATGTGAACCAAAGGTGATTATAGTGATTGTACCCTTAATAAGATAGGGTGATTAATACCTTGTGAATGATTAATCCTTTATGATCAAGGAATAAATGACATAATACATGGTGTCAAGCCTTCAATCAAGTTGAGTTGATCTAATCCAATCATGTTTAATGCAAATTTCATCTTGTAAAGGTTGAGAGAGAGGACTTATTAAATGAATGAAAATCATGTGGAGGTTAAGTCCCAATACTTTCAACATATATGAATGTGTAATTGGGATAACATTCTTGATAAAGAGACCACAAACCATAATTAAGAAGGTCAATGAGCCCTAACCCTAATCTAGGGCAATGCTAGGTGTAACCCTAATCTAGGGTAGGGATGTAACCCTAATCGAGGGTGATGCCATGAGAAACCCTAATTGAGGGTGATGCCATGTGAAACCCTAATTGAGGGTGATGCCTTGTGAAACCCTAATTGAGGGTGATTCCATTAGAAACCCTAATTTAGGGTGATGCCATGTGAAACCCTAATTAAGGGTGATTCCATGAGAAACCCTAATTGAGGGTGATGCCATATCCTATGCAAATGATATGATGAGGAGACCTAATACATGGTGAAGGTATGTGAAACTCTAATTTTGAGTTATAATACATGAAGCCCTAATTCTTGGGCAATATGATGATAAACCAAAACCCTAAGTACTAGGTAATAGTATGAAAGAGCCCTAATGCTAAAATAGTGAATAATGCCTTATAAAGGTGAATTATCCCAAATAATTGATTATAGACAACTTTAAGTAAGCAATGCAGTAACCTGAAATGAGTCCATATCATTGAAGATAGCTGGATCATTCTTGTGTGTGACCTATGCACTTCATGGTAAAAGTGATATGTTATTGGATGGAAGTATTATGATAGGAAATACCTTAATACAAAATAAGTTAATAACTCAAGTAAATGGAAGTAATAAGGAAAGTGATACATCAAAATATGACAGATATCACTTTTAGCATTCCAGGGTTGATATACCTTGATGCATCTCAAATTTAATATACTTGGACAAGAAACACATGAAATGTGTTATGTAAATTGTTACAATGAATTGTAATAAGTTTGATATACTTTGATAAATATAGGCTAATATACCTCGAGAAAGGGGTTAAGCCAAACTAATGAGTATGATGTAATCATACCATGATAAGGATGAGAAATGAACTATTAACTTGTATTGATAATCATTTAATGATAAATGATAAGAGTAATAAATATTATTGAATACTCAAGATGTGTAATGGCCTTGTGAGCCATGTG